>CM046950.1:9752865-10102191 GCA_025698515.1 Gossypium sturtianum | reverse complement strand
CCAAAGATCACACGATCGCGCAAGTCAATCATCTAGAATACCTACCGCCACGATTTACACGCAGCGTGTACCATGGCCGTGCCTGCGCTGCGTGGAAAAGAGCAATTTATTCGGGAAAGGATACTTTAGGAGAAAGAAACGATTTCAAAAGCCTATAAATACACCCTAAGTATGACTCGAAAGGGGGAGCCCAAAGCCATCGCCTCAGTGGGCGCCGTACAGGCCAGAGAAGGCGCATTTGTGGGGATTCACTCTGTGGATTGCCAGTTGATCCATCTCAAGAAGCCGAATTTACTCAAGACGGAGGATCTTCTCTTCAATTCCTTTAGGGGTTTTAGGGATTTCTTATGTTTTGTTTTATCTATTCTCTTGAGATGTTTTCCTTTTATTATTATGAACTAAACCCTTCGGATACCCAGAAGGGGGATGAAACCTATGATGAATCTTGTTATTTGAATATTTGAATTATATGGTAAAACTTAGTTTGTTCTTAATTATGTGAGCTTAATCCAAATTTAATGTGCTTAGTGGAGGAGGAATAGACCCTACCTAAGAGTAGATCCAACATAATTAAGCGAAGTTGATCGCACGCCTAGAGATAGGGTGACGAGATTTTGCCAAATTAGGGGTGAAACCTAATATGGGAATCCATGAGATCGATTTATCGCTATTCTAGGGGTTATTATAAGAGAACGAGAGTTTCACTAATTAACCTAGGGTTAGACGTTATTCGCCTGCGTGAGAGGGTTTAATATACGTTAGGAGTCTTACTGGATCAAACTAAGTAAACAAATCATATGGTTCAAGGTTAGATAACAAGTGAAGTCTAGGTGGATTCTTCCTAGGGTATCGCCTAAATCAACCGAGTTTTTCCCAAGTTATTTTCCAAATTCATTCTTCTTTGTCTTAGAGTCTTTAGTTTAGTAGTTAATTAATTTAGATTAATAAACAACTTCACTTATTTTAGGCTAAATAATAAAAAGAAAGTTAGTATTAGTACTTTTTAGTTCCTTTGGGTTCGATAATCGTGTCTTGCCTAAGCTATACTACTGCTCGATAGGTGCACTTGCCTTTAGTCGTTGCGAGTTAGTTTCAGTGTTCGATCATTCTTTTATAAATTTTAAAACTCGATTTATAGCGATCAAGTTTTTTGGCGCCATTGTCGGGGAACTAAAATATTAAGAAAGCTCTATTTTTATTACTTTAGCCATTATTATTTTTATTTTATTTTTTGTAATTTATTTTTATTTTTAGTTTTAATTTTAAATTTGCTAAATTTTCTTTCTTTTTTCCTACTGTACCTCTAGTTTATGACTAGAAGGAACCCGAGAGGACCTTTAGAATACGATGCTGATATTGAAGCTCATCGTCAAGAAATCGCAGGAAATTAGGCGAGCCCTAAATTACCAAGGAGAGCAAGAAGACAGATCCAATCCTACCGAAAGGATGGACGAAAATAATCTTCCACCACAAGATGTGGGAGAAAATAATGCTCCTCGTACTATGTTTGATTATGCTAAACCTCATTTAACAGAGCCGAATCTAGTATTGTTAGGCCCGCTATAGTCGCTAATAATTTTGAATTAAAGCCTAACACTATACAAATGATTCAACAGTTTGTTCAATTTGATGGTTTACGGGTGATTTAAGATCCAAACGCTCATATAGCTAATTTTTAGAGTTCGTGGATACATTCAAAATAAATGGCGTTTTTGATGATGCCATAAGTTTTCTGCTATTTCCTTTTCATTAAAGAATAAAGCTAAACAATGGTTAAACTTCATTACCACGAGGGTCAATCACTACATTGGAACAAATGACCGAAAAATTTTTATTAAAGTATTTCCCACCTACCAAAACGACTCAAATTACGTGAATGATATATCTTCCTTTGTGCAGATGGATTTAGAGACATTATACGATGCATGGGAGAGATATAAGGATCTCTTGAGAAGGTGTCCGCACCATGGTTTACCTTTGTGGCTCCAAGTCCAGACTTTCTATAACAGTGTAAACCCCTCAACGAGACAACTAATTGATTCAGCCGCCGGTGGAACCTTTGAATAATAGAACTCCTGAGGCAGCCTACGAGTTTATTGAAGAGATGTCACTGAATAACTATCAGTGGCAAGTTACAAGAACAAGGCCAACAAAAACAATGAGTTTACAACCTTGACGCTAAAGAACCATGCTATCAAATCCGTAGAGTTGATGAATAAGAAGATTGATAGTTTGTGTTCTTCGCAGTACATCCGGTCATGCAAAGGCGACGCAAGTGGAACCGTATAATCCTCGAGTACCCACCCTACCAACCGGGCATAGAGAGCGAATAGCAGATGAACTATATAGGTAACAATTTCAGATTTAATAATAACCCATATAGTAATAATTATAATCCAAAGTTGGAGGAACCACCCAAATTTTTCGTGGGGAGGGCAAGGAAATCAAAGACAACAACCTCTCAAAATTTCCAAAATCACTCTATCCAGAGGAAAAGAAGCCGGATCTTGAAGAGACGTTGAAAAAATTCATAGCATCCACGTAAGCCCATTTCAAAAATCAAGCAACACTCGAAACTCAACAAACATCGATCAAAATGATCGAGAACCAAGTTGGAGGACTTACAAAGGCAATCGGGGGAATTACCCACCACGGAGAAATTGCAAAGCTATTATCCGAATGACCGCAAGGGCTGCTCTACCAGTAATACCGAAATTAATCCAAAGGAGCAAATCCAAGCCATAACAACTCAAGAAAGCGAAGAAGTAGACGAAACCAGTACCCAACACAAGAAAACGAGGTAAAAGAAGGTAAAGTTAAGGTACCACAAGACAAGCCAAAACTGGTAATCAAGGAGTACCAACCTCGCATACCATATCCCGGCGTTAACAAGAGACGCACACAGAAGAACGCTTGTAAGTTTCTTAAACTTTTAAAGAAATTACATATTAACTTACCATTACTTGAAGCTCTTTCGCAGATGCTAGATTCTAGGAAATTTTTAAAAGAGCTTTCGACAAACAAACGGAAGTTAGACGAGTCGTCACATGTGGAACTTAATCACAATTCTCCAAAATAGACTACCACAAAAGCTAAAAGATCCAGGAGTTTTACAATTCCATGTTTAATTGGTAGACTAACCGTTGATAATGCGTTAGCTTTGATTTAGGGCAAGCATAAATGTCATGCCTTATAAATTGTTTAAACAATTAGGTCTAGGGAAACCCAAACAAACTAGGATGAGCATTCAATTAGCCGATAAAACTGTTAGAATTCCTAGGGGTATTATCGAAGATGTTCTTGTAAAATTGACAGATTCGCTTTCCCAAGAGACTTTGTTGTCTTAGACATGGATGAGGATCATTTGATCCCCTAATTTTAGGAAGACCCTTTTTAGCAACCGCCAGACTAAAATTGATGTTGATGCAGGAGAACTCATACTTTTATGTGAGGTAATGAGACAACACCATAAAAGCTCTCGACTTGGCTAGAACATTGAGTAATCAAGGTGAGAACGTAAATTCTATCGATAACCATTCGATTAACCCTTATTTTTCAGGAAGCACCACCAAAGAATACAACCGAACCCGATCCTAAACCCCATGCCAACAAAGAAATAACTCATGAAGATCGAGGATTCACTGATGATCTAGACGAGTGGAAGACACACTTCAAGGAGAAATTACGGATACACGACGAAGAACTGTAACCACACAAGATAAAACCGAATGAGCCTCCAAAAGAGCTAATAGGAATAACAAACCACTTCAAAATAGGGGACTGTGCATAGATCAGCAGATCCTAAAATATCTCCTCCGCACTCCTAGCACAAACAAAGAAATATCTTTTAGGGTAACCAAGTGTTTTCCCACACTTAACAAATCGAGGTAAGTAATCCTATTTTTTGTACTTTTACTATAAACACATCTCGACTTAAATTTTTTCACAAAGACACAAATGATAGCATGAGGAAGGACTTCTAACTCCTCAAACCACCCCGACGAAGCAAACGAGGGGAGAGTCTAGCTTAAGACTATAACGAGCGCTTCTCGGGAGGCAACCCGAGCACTAACACAATTTTTTTTTCATCTTGCCTTAAATTTATTTTTATTTTTCTTTCTTCTTTACACCTAACTTTAAACTAACAAGGTGCAGAATTCCAGGACACATGGCCTTACACACTACTGTGGGCCGTGGCCGCGGTGAAAGCCGTATGACAAACCACGGACGCAAGTTAGTAACCGTGCATGACAAAGAATGATTTTTTTCCCAACACGGCTGCGATAAAAGCCACGCCCGCGCCGACTTCCCGTGTTAGGTTATCGATTTATTAAGCTCCGGGCGAGACACGCATCGTAGCCCTACAACCGCGCGAGGTTATCGACTTGACGAGCACGGGTTAAACACGCCCGCTCTAAAAGACCGTGAGAAGAATACACGGGCGCATACGAGACCCACGGCCGTGGTAAAACACCTAAACGCGCCCAAAATTCAAAATCACGAAAAACATGGACTGATTAAACTCGAACAAGGGCGTGGACCGTATCACTATTTAAATATTTACTTTTATTTCTATTTTTATTTTTATTATTATTTTCATTATTATTTTCATTATTATTTTTATTTCCTTTCTTCTATTTTCTTTATTATTTTCTTCTTGTTATTTATTCCATTTAGATTTAGCTTAGGATACAAAAGAAATTAGGATGGTCGCTTTCGAGGACTCAACCAGTTCGAGACGCTCCCACGCTCACCTCCAATCCTATCCGGTTTCTTTTCATTGGCTTCATCCAAAATTCAGAAGTTTCCCTTCTCTCCCATCTTACGATTTTATGATTATTTTGATATTATCTACCTTTGTACATTGAGGACAATGTACATCTTAAGTGTGGGGGGTTAACTATAGTATTATTTGAAAATCCCTGAATTATGCCTTGTCTTAAAGTAAGTTTCTCATATTACTAATTAGGATAAAACTTCTGATGATTTCTGATTTTTATTGATATGTTTTAGATTAAGTCATTGATAATTGTGCATTGATAATTAAATTCTAAGAATACTAGAGAATCAAGCATGATAAGTCTATTTTTCAGAAATTAAAAATTTTCTAGGTTGTTGAACTAAATCTGAATATTACTTTGAAGTTTGAAATTTACGAGGTTGACATCAAAATACCCATAATTTCTGTGAGTTTTTGAGCCTTATAGAGCATATATTCTTTTTCTTGCTCACTTTATTGATTATGAGTATGTCAACACTGATTTGTTATTCTAGAACTTGCATCGATTATACATGTCGAGACCACATTTTTTTTTGATTTGATACACAGAGATGATAAAGGCACCTAGGATCTAACCCACTAACTCCATTAAAAAGCCTACCTTCACAATTAACTCCTAATGAACCCCTTTTAACCCTAACAACTCTATTTATTGACATAACCGCTAATATTAACCCAGAACCCCTTTGTTTTTGTTATCACCATTACTTTTGATTACCCTTATATCGAGATTTGATTTGATTAATAGCCTAACTATGTTTTTATTTCAGTAATTTATCTTTTATTATGTATTTATGATTGTTCTAATTAAAAAAAATGAAGTATATTCATTATTAGTTATGTGATTAAACGAGCTTATACATTTAAAATCCGAAGATCGAAAAAAAAAAGCTCGTATTATTAGTATTATTAGTTTTCAATTGATGTAATTATTATTATTAGTTCATTAGTTCTTAGTTAGGTAATTTGTCAATTCAATCTTGATTCTAACCCTCTAATTCAGCCTTACTCCACACCTTAACCCTAGCCCTGTTACAACCCTAACAAAGACCTTTTGATTTGTGTTTCATCTCATATTTCAATGGTGGAGATTTGATTTTCATGCAAGCCTATGGGATTAACTCTTCATGTTCGACTTTTGAGTGCCTAAATTTTGAACCTTAAACACTTTGAGTGATTTGAGTGAATCTTTTGTGAGGATGTCAATCCTTGTCGATTTCAAATTAAAGGTAATTATCTAGATAACTGAGACGCGCCTAAGTTTTTGAGCTACAAAATCCATGACTTATATTGTTTGAATTTTTAGGATGCTTTGAGTTGAATTATCCATGTATAAATTATCTCTGAATTATGATGAGACACTATCAATAGGAATTATGATTTATAGGAAGTTCGTTTTAATTGTAAGTTGAGAATTTTGCTTGAGGACAAGCAAAAACTTAAGTGTGGGGGTATTTGATAAACTGAAATAGTAACATATTTTAGGCCCACATTTAGTATGTTTTTGGATGAATTATCCCTTATTTTATGTAATTTGGTGCTCTTAATCCTTTCTTTTCATGATATATACTCAGGAAAGCACCAGGGGATGAAAAGAACGCAAAACGAGCTTAAAACGGGACAAATGGGCCAAAGCATGAAATCGACACGGCCTAAACCAAAGATCACAAAGCCGTGCCAAGTCAATCATCTAGAACACGGCCTGGCCACGATTTACACGGGCGTGTGCCATGGCCGTGCCTCTGCCGTGGAAAAGAGCAATTTCATTCGGGAAAGGATACTTAGGGAGAAAGAAACGTATTTCAAAAGCCTATAAATACACCCTAAGTATGACCTGAAAGGGGGAGCCCAAAGCCATCGTCTAGGGGCGTCGTGCTAGGCCAGAGAAGGCAGATTTGTGGGGATTCACTCAGGGATAGCCAGTTGATCCATCTCAAGAAGCCGGAATTCTACTCAAGACGGATGATCTCCTCTTCAATTCCTTCAGGGGGTTTTAGGGATTTCTTATGTTTTGTTTTATTTTTCTCTTGAGATGTTTTCCTTTATTGTTATGAACTAAACCCTTCGGATACCCGAAGGGGATGAAACCTATGATGAATCTTGTTATTTGAATATTTGAATTATATGATAAAAACTTAGTTTGTTCTTAATTATGTGAGCTTAATCCAAATTTAATGTGCTTAGGTGGAGGAGGAATAGACCCTGCCTAAGAGTAGATCCAACATAATTAAGCGGAGTTGATCGCACGCCTAGAGATAGGGTGACGAGATTTTACCGGGATTAGGGTGAAACCTAATATGGGAATTGATCGTTGTAAATCGAGTTTTAAAATTTATAAAAGAATGATCGAACTTGGAAACTAACTCTGACAACGATTAGAGGCAAGTGCTCCTATCGAACAGTAGTATAGTTTAGGCAAGACCGGATTGTCGAACCCAAAGGAACTAAAAGTACTAATACTCACCGTCTTTTTATTATTTAGCCTTAATATAAAGTGATGATTGTTTAAACTAAAAATAATCTACTAACTAAGCTAAGACGCAAAGACAAAAAGAATGAATTCGGGAAATAACTTTGGGAAAACTCGGTTGACTCAAACGATACCCTTAGGAAAAATCCACCTAGACTTCACTTGTTATCTAACTTTGAACCATATGATTTATTTACTTAGTTTGATCCGTGAGACTCCTAACGTATATTAAACCCTCTCTTGAGGCGAATAACGTCTAACCCTAGGTTAATTAGTAGAACTCTCGCTCGCTTATAATAACCCCAGAATAGCAAAGAAATCAATCTGTGGACTCCCATATTAGGTTTCACCCTAATCCGGCAAAATCTCGTCACCCTATCTCTAGGCGTGCGATCAACTCCGTTTAATTATGTTGGATCTACTCTTAGGCGTGGTCTCATTCCTCCTCCACCTAAGCACATTAGATTTGGATTAAGTTCACACAATTAAGAACAAACTAAGTTATTATCATATAATTCAAGTAATCAAATAACAAGATTCATCATAGGTTTCATCTCTTCTGTATCCGAAGGTTTAGTTCACAATAATAAAAGACAACATCTCAAGAGAAAAGATAAAACAAAACATAAGAAATCCCTAAAACCCCTGAAGGAATTGAAGAGGAGATCCTCCGTCTTGAGTAGAATTCGGCTTCTTGAGATGGATCAATCTGGCTATCTTCGAGTGATTCCCACAAATATGACCTTTTTGGCTTGGCTTGGCCTAGCTCTCCGCCCCTTTCACCTGGTACCTAGGGTGTATTTATAGGCTTTTGAAACACGTTTCTTTCTCCTAAGTATCCTTTCGCGAATGAAATTGCTCTTCTCCACGGCAGGCACGGCCATGGCACACGCCGTGTAAATCGTGGGCCGTGCCGTGTTCGACATCGTTGAATGAGGCACGGCCGTAAGTCGTGGTAGAGCCGTGTTCTAGTAGGAATGGTGGCACGACCGTGTGGCTTGAAGTCCAGGCCGTGCTGATTTCGTGGCTTGGACCAATTTGGTCCGTTTTAAGCCCGTTTCTCGTTCTTTTCGTCATCGGGTGCTTTTCTCGAGTATAAGACATGAAAAGAAAGGATTAAGAGCACCTTTTACATAAATTAGGCTTAAATCATCCAAAAGTATACTAAATGTGGGCTTAGAATATGTTACTTTTACGGTTTATCAAATACCCCCACACTTAAGCTTTTGCTTGTCCTCAAGCAAAATTCTCAACTTACAATTAAAACAAACTTTCCTCAGTTCATAATAGTCATTGATAGTGTCTCATCATAATTCATAGATAATTTATACATGGATAATTCAATTCAAAGTGTCCTAAAAATTCAAACAAAGATAAGTCATAGATTTTGTAGCTCAAAAACATAAAGGCGTCTCCTCTTATCTAGATAATTACCTTTAATTTGAAATCGACAAGGATTGACATCCTTACAAAGATTCACTCAAATCACTCAAAGTGTTTAAGGTTCACAATTAGGCACTCAAAGGTCGAACATGAAGAGTTCATCCCATAGGCTTGCATGAAAATCATATCTCCACCACTGTAATATGAGATGAAAACATAAATCAAAAGGTCTTTGTTAGGGTTGTAACAGGGCTAGGGTTAAGGTGTGGAGTAAGGCTGAATTAGAGGGTTAGAATCGAGATTGAATTGACAAATTACCTAACTAAGAACTAATGAACTAATAATAATAATTACATCAATTGAAAACTAATAATACTAATAATACGAGCTTCTGTTTTCGATACTTGGAATTTAAGCGTAAGCTCATTTAATCACATGAATAATGGATACACTTCGTTTTTTTTTTAAGAACAATCATAAATACATAATTACTGAAATAAAAACATAGTTAGGCTATTAATCAAATCAAATCTTGATATAAGGGTAGTCAAAAGGAATGGTGATAACAAAAACAAAGGGGTTCTGAGTTAATATTAGTGGTTATGTCAATAAATAGGGTAGTTAGGATTAAAAGGGGTTCACTAGGGGTTAATTTGTGAAGGTAGGCTTTTAGTGGAGTAAGTGGGTTAAAAACTAAGTGCCTTCATTATCTCTGTATATCAAATCATAAAAATGTGGTCTCGACATGTATAATCGATGCAAGTTCTAGAATAACATATCAATGTTGACATACTCATAATCAATAAAGTGAGCAAGAAAAAGAATATATGCTCTATTAGGTTCAAAAACTCACAAAAATTATGGGTAATTTGATGTCAACCTCGTAAATTTCAAACTTCAAGGTAATATTTAAACTCAGTTTGACAACCTAGCAAATTTTTAATTTCTAAAAAATAGACTTATCATGCTTGATTCTCTAGTATTCTTAGAATTTAATTATCAATGCACAATTATCAATGACTTAATCTAAAACATATCAATAAAAATCATAAATCATCAGAAATTTCATCCTAATTAGTACTATGAGTAGATTACTTTCAAACAAGACTAAATTCAGGGATTTAAGTTAGGTATCTTTTTAGGTTGTTCACCCCCCACACTTGAGATGTACATTACCCTCAATGTACAAAAATATATAATAACCTTGTAATAAAATCATCAGATATGGGGATAAGTGAAAACTTCCTGAATTTTTGGATGATTCCTTGGGAGGAGATTGTGCCTTTGGTGGTGGTGATGGGCCGTCTGGATGACGAACCTGCGCTAGATGAAGAAATTGGAAGTCTCATACAAGATTAGCCAAGAAATCTAAAGAAACCTTAATAATATACTAATAATATAATTAAAGACAAGATAGATAAAGAGAAGGAGACTAAGAAGGAAAATAAACTAAGTTTAAAAGATAGAGGGGCCTGAGAATCCTTATGGTAGATGGTTCGAGAGGTTGGTGTGACTTTGAAGGTGACGGAGTTGTTGGTGATGGTGGAAGTGGCGTGATTCCCAAGCAGCCTTAAGAACCTAAGAACGAGAAACTAAAACAAAATAAACTAAATTAAGTAGAAGAGAAGTAAAGATAAAGAAAATAAAGGAGAAGATAAAAATAAAAGAACAGATAATTGGTCTCAAAGACCCTTGGCTTGTTGTTTGGATGAAGCTGCCGGCATGAACTCATGTGAATCGGTCTCCTTTGAGGAGACTGTGATTGGCCTTTTACGCTTCCTTGCCATGGATATGATATTGTTATGGCTCCAGAGTCTAAGGATTTATTAGGAAAAAAAGAAAAAGAAAGAGGGAGAAAAGAAAGAAAGAAAGAAAGAAAGAAAGAAAAAGAAAGGAGAAGAAAGAAAGAAAGTGGGTTAAGAAGAGAAAGGAGAAGGGTATAGTGTTTAAATAAGCTTTCAGATCTGGCAGTTTCCCACGCCCGTGGGTTGAGGGTGTGTCGAATCACACGGCCGCCTCGCACGGCCGTGCTCTATGGCGTGTTGGTTCCCACGCTGCGTGTCTAGCCTGTGTTCGACAAGTCGGTATATTGGCACGGCATCCTCAAGACGGGCATGTTCAGCCCGTGGTTGGCAAGTCAATAGCCTCACACGGCCGTAAGGCACGGCCGTGCCACTTTTTCGGTGCCCGTGGGGTAGTAGTTGGGTCCGTGATTCTGAAAATTTGTTTTGTCCTGACATGTACCTGCTCTGCTCTGTTAGTTCAAAGCGTCAGAGTACCCACACGACGCCATGGCCACGGCAGGTGTAAGGCCGCCGTGGCCTCGGAATTCGCACTTGGTTAGTTGGTTGTTAGTTGCTAAAAGGGAAGATAAAAGGAAACTTAAGATAAACTGAATAAATAAATAAAAATATACAAGTATTAGTGCTCAAGGTTGCCTCCCAAGAAGCGCTCGTTTATAGTCTTAAGCTAGACTCTCTTCTCGCTTGCATCTTCGTGGTGGTTTGAGGAGTTGGAAGTACTTCCTCATGTTATTATCTGTATCCTCGTGAAAAAATTAAGTCGAGATGCGTTTATAGTAAAAGTACCAAAAGTAGGATTACTTACCTCGATTGTTCCGTGTGGGAAAACACTGGTTACCCTAAAAGATACTTCTTTGTTTGTGCTGAGTCCGGATGAGATATTCGAGGATTTACTGATCTAACGATATTTGGTCCCCTATTTTGAAGTGATTTGTTGTTCTTATTAGCTCTTTTGGGGGCTCCTTCATTTTATCTCGTGGTGGTTAGGTTCTTCGTCGTGTATCCTAATTTCTCCTTGAAGTATGTCTTCCACTGTCTAGATCATCAAACTGAATCCTTGATCTTCATGAGTTATTTCTTTGTTGGCATGGGGTTTAGGATCGGGTTCGGTTGTATTCTTTGGTGGTGCTTCACGAAAATAAGGGTTAACCGAATGGTTATTAGTAGAATTTATGTTCTCACCTTGATTACTCGATGTTCTAGCCGAGTCGAGAGCCTTGATGGTGACTGTCTCGTTACCTACACAAAGTATGAGTTCTCCTGCATCAACATCAATTTTAGTCCTGGCAGTCGCTAAAAAGGGTCTTCCTAAGATTAGGGGGATCGAATTATCCTCATCCATGTCTAAGACAACAAAGTCTACTGGGAAAACGAATCCGTCGATTTTCACAAGAACATCTTCGATAATACCCCTAGAAATTCTAACAGGTTTATCAGCTAATTGAATGCTCATCCTAGTTTGTTTGGGTTTCCCTAGACCTAATTGTTTAAACAATTTATAAGGCATGACATTTATGCTTGCCCCTAAATCAGCTAACGCATTATCAACAGTTAGTCTACCAATTAAACATGGAATTGTAAAACTCCCTGGATCTTTTAGCTTTTGTGGTAGCCTATTTTGGAGAATTGCTGAGCACTTTGCGTTAAGTTCCACATGTGACGACTCGTCTAACTTCCGTTTGTTTGTCAGAAGCTCTTTTTAAAATTTCCTAGAATCGCATCTGCGATGAGCTTCAAGTAATGGTAAGTTAATATGTAATTTCTTTAAGAGTTTAAGAAACTTGCCGAATCGTTCTTACGTGGTCGTCTCTTCTTAATGCCTCGGGGTAAGGTATGCGAGGTTGGTACTCCTTGATTATCGTTTTGGCTTGTCTTGTGTTACCTCAACTTTACCTTTTTCTACCTCGTTTCCTTGTGTTGGGTGGGTTCGTCTACTTCTTCGCTTTCTTGGTGTTATGGCTTGGATTTGCTCCTTTGAATTAATTTCGGTATTACTCGGTAGAGCGCCCTTGCGGTCGTTCGAGAACGACTTTGCAATTTCTCCGATCGATCGGGTAATTTCCCCGATTGCCTTTGTAAGTCCTCCAACTTGGTTCTCGATCTTTTGATCGATGTTTGTTGGGTGTCGAGTGTTACCTCATTTTTTTGGAGACGGGCTTCGTGGATGCTATGAATTTGTTCAACGTCTCTTCAAGACTAAACTTCTTTTCTTGTTGATATGGCTAATTTTGGAAATTTTGAGGAGGTTGTTGTCTTTGATTTCCTTTATTTCCTTGTCCTCCCCACGAAAAATTTGGGTGGTTCCTCCAACCTAGATTATATTTATTACTATATGGGTTATTATTAGATCTGAAATTGTTACCTATATAGTTCATCCATTCAGCTCTCTGTGTGCTGGTTGGTAGGGTGGGTACTGAATTTGCCACAGTTCCACTTGCGTCGCACTGCATGACTGGATGTACCTGCGAAGAACACAAACTATCAATCTTCTTATTCATCAATTCTACCTGATTTGATAGAATGGTTACTACGTCGAGGTTGTAAACTCTGGCTGTTATTGTTGGCCTTGTTCTTGTAACTTGCCACTGATAGTTATTCAATGACATCTCTTCAATAAACTCGTAGGTCGCCTCAGAGTTCTATTATTGAGGTTCCACCTGCAATTTGAATCAATTAATTGCCTCGTTGAAGGATTCACACCATTATAAAAGTTTGGACTTGGAGCCACAAAGGTAAACCATGGTGTGGACACCTTCTCAAGAGATCCTTATATCTCTCCCATGCATCGTATAATGTCTCTAAATCCATCTGCACAAAAGAAGAGATATCATTACGTAATTTGGCCATTTTGGGTAGGTGGGAAATATTTTAATAAAAAAATTTCGGTCATTTGTTCCTATGTAGTGATTGACCCTTGTGGTAACGAGTTTAACCACTGTTTAGCTTTATTCTTTAATGAAAAGGGAAATAACCGAAGACGTATGGCATCATCAAAAACGTCATTTATTTTGAAGGTATCACAGAACTCTAAAAAATTAGCTATATGAGCGTTTGGATCTTCGTCCTGTAAACCATCAAATTGAACAAATTGTTGAATCATTTGTATAGTGTTAGGCTTTAATTCAAAATTATTAGCAGCTATAGCAGGCCTAACAATACTAGATTCGGCTCCTGTTAAATGCGGTTTAGAATAATCAAACATAGTACGAGGAGCATTATTTTCTCCCACATCTTGTGGTGGAAGATTGTTTTCGTCCATCCCTTCAGTAGGATTGGATCTGTCTTCTCGCTCTCCTTGGTAATTTAGGGCTCGCCTAATTTCTCTACGATTTCTTCGAGCGGTAGCTTCAATATCACTGTCGTATTCTAAAGGTCCTCTCAGGTTCCTTTTAGTCATAAACTAGAGGTACCTGCTAGGAAAAGAAAGAAAGAAAGTTTAGCAAATTTAAAAAAAATAAATTGCGAAAAATAAAAATAATGGCTAAAGTAATAAAAATAGAGTTTTCTTAATATTTTAGTTCCTAACAACGGCGCCAAAAACTTGATCATGTAAATCAGAGTTTTAAAATTTATAAAAGAATGATCGAACCTGGAAACTAACTCTGACAATGATTAGAGGCAAGTGCACCTATCGAACAGTAATATAGTTTAGGCAAGACCGGATTGTCGAACCCAAAGGAACTAAAAGTACTAATACTCACCGTCTTTTTATTATTTAGCCTTAATATAAAGTGATGATTGTTTAAACTAAAAAATAATCTACTAACTAAGCTAAGACGCAAAGACAAAAAGAATGAATTCGGGAAATAACTTTTGGGAAAACTCAGTTGACTCAAATGATACCCTTAGGAAAAATCCACCTAGACTTCACTTGTTATCTAACTTTGAACCATATGATTTATTTACTTAGTTTGATCCGTGAGACTCCCTAACGTATATTAAACCCTCTCTCGAGGCGAATAACGTCTAACCCTAGGTTAATTAGTGGAACTCTCGTTCTCTTATAATAACGCCCTAGAATAGCAGTAAATCGATCTGTGGACTCCCATATTAGGTTTCACCCTAATCAGGCAAAATCTCGTCACCCTATATCTAGGTGTGCGATCAACTCCGCTTAATTATGTTGGATCTACTCTTAGGCAGGGTCTATTCCTCCTCCACCTAAGCACATTAGATTTGGATTAAGTTCACACAATTAAGAACAAACTAAGTTATTATCATATAATTCAAATAATCAAATAACAAGATTCATCATAGGTTTCATCCCCTTTGGGTATCCGAAGGTTTAGTTCATAATAATAAAAAGACAACATCTCAAGAGAAAAGATAAAACAAAACATAAGAAATCCCTAAAACCCCCTGAAGGAATTGAAGAGGAGATCCTCCGTCTTGAGTAGAATTCTGGTTTCTTGAGATGGATCAACTGGCTATCTTCGAGTGGTTCCCACAAATCTGACCTTTTCGGCTTGGCTTCTTGGCCTAGCTTTCCGCCCCCTTTCAACTGGTACCTAGGGTGTATTTATAGGCTTTTGAAACACGTTTCTTTCTCCCTAAGTATCCTTTCCCGAATGAAATTACTCTTCTCCACGGCAGAGGCACGGCCATGGCACACGCCCGTGTAAATCGCGGCCAGGCCGTGTTCGACACTGTTGAATGAGGCACGGCCATGTAAGTCATGGTAAGGCCGTGTTCTAGTAGAAATGGTGGCACGGCCGTGTGGCTTGAAGTCCAGGCTGTGCTGATTTCGTGGCTTGGCCCAATTTGGTCTGTTTTAAGCCCGTTTCTCGTTCTTTTCGTCATCGGGTGCTTTCCTGAGTATAAGACATGAAAAGAAAGGATTAAGAGCACCTTTTTACATAAATTGGGGCTTAAATCATCCAAAATCATACTAAATGTGGGCTTAGAATAAGTTACTTTTACGGTTTATCAGGAATCCACAGATCGATTTACTGCTATTCTAGTGGGTTATTATAAGAGAACGAGAGTTCCACTAATTAACCTAGGGTTAGACGTTATTCACCTCGAGAGAGGGTTTAATATACATTAGGGAGTCTTACGGATCAAACTAAGTAAACAAATCATATGGTTCAAGGTTAGATAACAAGTGAAGTCTAGGTGGATTCTTCCTAGGGTATCGTCTAAATCAACTGAGTTTTTCCCAAGTTATTTTCCAAATTCATTCTTCTTTGTCTTAGAGTCTTTAGTTTAGTAGTTAATTAATTTAGATTAATAAACAACTTCACTTATTTTAGGCTAAATAATAAAAAGAAAGTTAGTATTAGTACTTTTAGTTCCTTTGGGTTCGACAATCCGGTCTTGCCTAAGCTATACTACTGTTCGATAGGTGCACTTGCCTTTAATCGTTGTCAGAGTTAGTTTCGTGTTCGATCATTCTTTTATAAATTTTAAAACTCTGATTTACAGCGATCACTAAGCCTTTAACTAAATCACTAGAAAAAGATGTGCCTTTCAATTTTGATCAGAAATGTTTAGATGCATTTAATACCCTCAAAAATAAATTAATAAATGCTCCAATTATAATTGCACTGATTGGAATTTACCCTTTGAACTAATGTGTGATGCGAGTGATTTTGCAAAGAGTGTGATTTTGGGACAGCGAAGAGACAAGCATTTTCAGCCGATTTATTATGCTAGCAAGACATTGACGGCGGCACAAGAAAATTACACCACCACAGAAAAAGATTTGCTAGCTGTGGTTTTTGCATTTGATAAATTTAGACAGTATTTGATATATCTAAAGTTGTCGTTTACACTGACCATTCAGCTCTTCGTTATCTTTTAACTAAATCTGATGCAAAACCTCGACTCATAAGATGGATTTTACTCTTACAAGAATTTGATTTGGAAATTCAGGATAAGAAATGAGCTGAAAATCTCGCGGCAGACCATCTTTCTAGACTTGAAAATCCACATATCAAAGAACTCGATGAGAGTGAGATAAATGACTCGTTCCCTGAAGAACAACTCTTGTCTATATCCGACTCCGAGGTACCTTGGTTTGCAGATATTGCGAATTACTTAGCTGCTAACATCCTACCAAAAGGGTTGACACATCATCAAAAGAAGCGATTCTTTGCTGATGTGAAAAACTATTTTTGGGAGGACTCTTTTCTTTTTCGTATATGTGCAGATCAAGTAATTCGGAGATGTGTTACAAAGGTAGAAGCAAGCAAGATCCTAGAACATTGTCTTTCAGGACCAACATAAGGACATTACAGTGGGACTAGGACAGCACATAAAATGCTCGAATCAGGTTTTTATTGGCCCACTCTGTTCAGGGACGCTAATAGGTATGTTACTTCATGTGATAGATGTCAGAGAACAGGTAATATCTCTAAACCCGATGAAATGCCTCAAACGTATATGCTGTCATGTGAAATATTTGATGTATGGGGTATTGATTTTATGGGTCCATTCCTTAGCTCATTTGGGAATAAATACATCTTAGTAGCGGTTGATTATATGTCAAAATGGGTGGAAGCTCAAGCTTTACCTACTAATGATGCTAGAGTGGTAGTGAGATTTCTTAAGAAACTCTTCTCTCGATTTGGAACACCTAGAGCAATTATTAGTGATAGGGGTACTCATTTTTGTAATACTCAATTTGATAAAATTTTAAAGAAATATGGAGTGCACCACAGAACAGCTACCCCTTATCACCCTCAAACTAGTGGACAAGTTGAAGTAGCCAATCGAGAGCTCAAACGTATTCTAGAGAAAACTGTAGAATCAAACAGGAAAGATTGGGCATTAAAAGTAGACGACGCTTTATGGGCCTATAGAACCGCTTTTAAAACTCCCATAGGAACATCTCCATACAAACTTGTTTATGGGAAAAGTTGTCATCTACCATTTGAATTAGAGCACAAAGCATTTTGGGCTATAAAATTCTTAAACTATGATCTTAAAATTTTAGGTGAGAAAAGATTGATGCAGTTGAACGAGCTAGATGAGTGGCGAGCGAATGCTTACGAGAACTCACGTTTATACAAAGAAGCAACGAAGCGACGCCATGATGCTCGTTTGAAGCAACCTAAGCAATTTGAAGTTGGAGATCTTATTCTACTATACAATTCAAAGCTCAAATTGTTCTCTGGAAAGCTGAAATCAAGATGGTCAGGTCCATTCGTAATCAAAACCATTTTTCCCTATGGCACAATTGAGGTAACTCATCCGACTTATGGCACATTCAAGGTAAACGGTCAACGACTTAAACTATATAATGGTGAGGATTTTAGGGATATTAGAGAGGTGCTTCAGCTCCGTGAACCTTCATAAAGAAAAGAATACAAGGTAAGTCTAGCTTAGGACTTTAAACAAGCGCTTCTCGGGAGGCAACCCGAGTACTAACCTCATTAATGTCCATATTTTTTTTATTTTTAGCACCTAACTAAAAACTAACCAAATTAATAGGCGCATGATTTCCTACCCACATGGCCTTGCACATGGGCGTGGCCGTGGCCGTGTGGACACCACGGGTAAGTACATCGACGTGGCGGAAACCGTGCGGAAACAGGACGAAAATTTTGCCCAAAACACGGGCTGCGATACAATGCCACGGCCGTGCGACGAGGCCGTGGACGACACTGGCTAAAGAATACAGGTTACGATAAAATGCCACGGCCGTGCGATACGGTCGTGGTCAATACTGAGTAAACGACACGGGTGTGCGACATGCCCGTTCCCATAAGTCGTGGTTGAAACTGAGTAAGTCACACAGGCGTGCGACACGCCCGTGCCTATAGGCCGTGGTCGACACTGACTAATTAACACGGGCATGGGAGAAACAAACGAAGCATCACACTGCAGTGCGGTTCGACCGTGTAACCTTACACGCCCAGGGAACACGGGCGTGGGCCACGACTCAGACACGCCCTAATCCAACAAATACAAAACACACGGGCTAAACACAGGGCACACGGGCGTGGGCCTCGACCGTGTGCCCCAATCCCTATTTAAAATCCCCAAACCCTTCTTCTTTCTTCTCCCTTCTCTTTTCAAAATCCCCCCCAAACCCTAGCCTCTCTAACCTGTGCCGCAATTCCGGCCACCAGCCACCGACGACTCCCCTCCTTTTTCCTCACTCTTCCTTCCCCCATTTCCTTCCAAAACCCCTCTTCCATCCCACTTCCGGCCACCATAGATCCCCCTCATTCCTTTTGCTTCACCCTCCCTTTTTCCCTCATTCTTTCTTCCATTTCCCTTCTCTTTGCACCACCACATACAAACCCTCAAAATCACCGTCCTCTCCGCCCAACACACCGTCTGCCCATCACCGACCGCTCCTCACTCCGACTAGTCCTTTTTTCCCCTATTTTATTATGATTATTTTTATTTAGTTAATTATTTATTGATTATTCTTTTTATTATTATTTTCTTTATTTCTTTATTTCGTTGATTATTATTTCATTATTTAGGACTATTTCGATATTACTTGTGGTGATGCTTGAATTATTTAGTGCAAATCATTTTTAGGTACACAATGACTAATACTCGAGGCAAGACCAAGGCCGCCATCCCCGCTTCAAAAAAGTGAAAAAATCCCGGCACGGTCTCCCCATTTGCGACCACTTTACAGCAGATATGCCACCACTCCCTCATAGACCAGTTCATGTCGGCTACTTCATTAACTCGATTTCAAAAGGTGCAAGGTGCTACCAGAATATCCTCCCCCACCTTCACCTCTGCCTAGTTCATTAGGCTTCTTTTCACGGATTCCATCCAAAATTCAGGAAGTTTCACTTCTCTCCCTCTCTTATGATTCTCTTACGAAATTGCTATTATCTATCTTTGTACATTGAGGACAATGTACATCTTAAGTGTGGTGAGGTTTATTATATCATTATCAAAAAATCTCTGAATCATGTCTTGTTCTTAAGTAATGTTCTCATATTACTATTAAAATGAAACTTCTATTGACTTATGATTTTTATTAATATGTTTTGGATTAAGTCATAGGTAATTGTGCAGTGATGGTTTAAACTCTAAGATATTAGAGAATCAAGCATGATAAGTCTATTTTCAGAATTAAAAATTTGTTAGGTTGTTTCCCTAAATTTAAATATTACTTTGAAATTTGAAATTTGCAAGGTTGACATCAAAAACCATAATTTGGGTGAGATTTTGAGCCTTTAGAGCATATTGTTTTCTTGCTCACTTTATTGTTGGTTATGAGTGTGTCAATATTGATTTGTTATTCTAGAACTTGCTTCGATTATGCATGTCGAGACCATACCCTTGATTTGATATACTGAGATGATAAAGACACCTAGGTTTTAACCCACTTACCCAAAAAAAAAGCCTACCTTCATAATTAACCCCTAGTGAACCCCTTTGATCCTAATAAACTGTTTCTTGATTTACCCTTAATATTAACCCAAAACCCATTCTTTTTTATTCATTGAGAATTTTCCCATTGTTTTAGCTCATTTTTATCGAGATTTGATTTGAGCAGTTGCCTAACTATGTTCTTTATTTCAGTTGTTAAATTCTTTCTTATTATTGTACGTAAAAAAAATATTGAAAATATATTCATTATTAGTTCTATGTTATTTGAGCTTAACGATTAATTCCATATTTTGAGAAGAAGCTCGTGTTATCAGTGATAAGTTTTTAATTGATGTAATTATTCAATAATAGTCCATTTTTCTAGTTAGGTGAATTGTCAATTCAATCTCGATTTTAACTCTCTAATTCAGCCTTTATCCACACCTCTTAACCAAGCCCCATTACAACCCTTTTAAAGACCTTTTGATTTGTGTATCATCTCATTTTATAGTGGTGGAGATTTGATTTTCATGCAAGCTTATGGTAATAACTTTTCATGTTTGACTTTTGAGTGCTTAATTTGAACCTTAAACACTTTGAGTGATTTGAGTGAATCTTTAGTGAGGATGTCAATTCTTGTCAGTTTTAAATAAAAGGTAATTGTTTAGATAAGAGGAAACACCTATGTTTTCGTGCTATAAAATTTGTGACTTGGATTGTTTGAATCTTTAGAACTCTTTTAGTTAAGTTATCAATGTATAAATTATCTGTGAATTATGATGAGACATTATTGATGAGAATTATGAATTGAGGAAGTTAATTTTAATTGTGAGTTGAGGATTTTGCTTGAGGACAAGCAAAGGCTTAAGTGTGGGGATATTTGATAAACCACAATTTATACATATTTTTACCCCATGCTTGGCTTAGTTTTGGATTAATTTTCATTGTATTTGATGAATTTGATGCTCCTAATCCTTTAATTTCATGTTTTACACTCACGAGAGCTTAGGGAGTCGAAAAAAATGATAAACGGGCCAAAAAAGGACAAAATAGGCCTACCTCAGAAATCAACACGGCCTGGACTACCTCACACGGATAGACCACACGGTCGTGTGTGACGAGCAGAATCGAGCACGGCCTAAGTTGTAGACCACACGGTCGTGTGTGGCGAGCAGAATCAAGCACGGCCTAAGCTATCGAACACGGGCGTGTCACATGGGCGTGTCCCTGCCGAACCTAAGTCTAATTTCATTCGAAAAAGACTACTTGAGGGCAAAGAAATGTGATCCACAGCTTATATAAACACCCTAGGGGAGGTCCTAAGGGGGGACGCAGAGTAGAAGGCAGAAAATACTCGAAGACGGCTATCGGGAGTAGCTCGGAAGAAGGATCTCCATCAAGACTGAATATCTCCTATCAATTTCTCTTGAAGTTTTTGGGTTTTCTTATTTTTGTTGTTTTCCTTATTTTAAGATGTTTCCCTCTATCAGTATGAACTAAATCCCTTAAATACCTGAGGGGATGAAACCTAAGATGGATCTTATTACTATTTGATTTATAAGATAAATACTTGTTCTTATTCTTAATTGTGAGTTCTTATTCTTGTTTTGATAATACAGGTTATTGATTCAAGTCGAATGTGCTTATTCAGAGGAGCAAAAGTCCTTGTTTAAGAGTAGATCAACACAATTAAGCGGAGTTGATTGCAACCCAAGAAATAGGGCGACAAAAATCTGCCGAATTAGAGTCAAATCTAATAGGGGAATCCATAGACCAAGTTAATGCGACGATAGGGGTTTTAATTAGAAAGAGATTTCAATTAATCAACCTAAAGTCAGTTGTTTTTAGTCTTGAAAGAGATATTAACATAAATCAGGGATTTCTACGGATTAAGTCAAGTGAATAAATCGTATGAATCAGAAGTAATAAGTGAAGTCTAGGTGGATTCTTGATCGTGTCTTAGAGTTTTAATATTTATATAATGAATGATCGAGCCTAGAAACTAACTATCACCACCACGATTGAGGCAAGCGCACCTATCGAACAGTAGTATAGCTTAGTGGCAAGACCGGAATGTCGAACCCAAAGGAACTAAGAGTACTAGTAGTTACTATCTTTTTATTATTTAGCCTAAGTATTAAGAGAATTGATGTTTATCTAACTAATTACTAAACTAAGGATGCTAAGACAAAGAGAGTGAATTGGGAAAATACTTTTGGGAAAAACCAGTTGATTAAGACAATACCCGAGGAAGAATCCACCTAGACTTTACTTGTTATTTAACTCTGAACCAGACGATTTATTCACTTGACTTGATCCGTAGGATTCCCTAATTTATATTAATACCTCTTTCGAGGCTACTAACGTCTAACCCTAGGTTGATTAATCAAAATATCTTTCTAATTAAAACCCCTAGTGTTGCATTAACTCGATCTATGGACTCCCATATTAGGTTTGACCCTAATCCGGTAGATTTTCGTCATCCTATCTCTAGGGTTGCGATAAAATCCGCTTAATTATGCTAGATTTACTCTTAAACAGGGACTTTTGCTCCACTGCCTAAGCACATCAATACTTGAATCAATATCCTGAAATATTAAAACAAGAATTAAGAACACATAATTAAGAACAAATCAAGTATTTATCATATAGTTCAGAAAACAATAACAAGATTCGTCTTAGGTTTCATCCCCTCGTGTATTTGAGGGTTTAGTTCATAATTTTAAAAGAATACATCTCAGAAGAAAGTAAATAACAAAACATAAGAAAAACCCTAAAACCCCCTGAAGGAATTGAAGAGAAGATCTTTCGTCTTGAATGTGATTCTGGCTTCTGAGATGGATCAACTGGCTTTCTTGGAGTAATTCCCTGAGTTCAGCCCTCTCTGGCTTCGCCCCCGATCAAAGACCCTTTTTAGGTTATACTTAGGGCGTTTATATAGGCTTCGGAATGTCTTTCTTGGCCCACAAGTATCCTATTCCAAATGAAACTCATCTTGGCTATAGCAGGGACATGCCCGTGTGCAACGCCCGTGGTCGACTCTCTTGGCTGTGGTCGATCATGTTTGCCACACACGGCCGTGTGATCTGGCCGTGTACGATGTTCTAGACTGTGTCTCGATTGTTACTCGAAACACACGGCCGTGGGTGATAGTCTAGGCCGTGTGAGTCTCTAAGGTAAGCCCATTTGCTTCATTTTCGGCCCGTTTCTCGTTCCTTTTATCCTCCGATGCTTCCCTAAGTTTAAAGCATGAAATTAAAGGATTAGGAGCATCAAATTCCACAATTCAAAGGATAAATCATCCAAAGAGTATGCTAAATGTGGGATTAAAATATGTATATATTACGGTTTATCAAATACCCCCACACTTAAGCATTTGCTTGTCCTCAAGCAAAATTCTCAACTCACAATTAAAATTAACTCCCCTCAATTCATAACCTTCATCAATAATGTTTCATCATAATTCATAGGTAATTCATACATTGATAATTTAAACTGAAGGTTCCTAAAGATTCAAACAATCAAAGTCATAGTTTTTATAGTACTGAAAAATAGGTGTTTTCTTACCTAAATAATTACCTTTAATTCAAAATCGACAAAAATTGACATCCTCACTAAAGGTTCACTCAAATCACTCAAAGTGTTTAAGGTTCAAAAATAAGCACTCAGAAGTCGAACATGAAAAGTTAATCCCATAGGCTTGCATGAAAATCAAATCTCCACCATCAGAAATGATATGATACACAAATCAAAAGGTCTTTTATGGGTTGTAACGGGGCTTGGGTTAAAGGTGTGGATAAAGGCTTGAATTAGAGGGTTAGTATCGAGACTGAATTGACAAATTACCTAACTAGAAAGTCGGACTAATACTGAATAAATACATCAATTGAAAACTTAATACAAATAACATGAGCTTCTTCTCAAATTATATTATTATATGCTTAAGCTCCAATAACAAAGAAGTAATAATGAATAGATTCCTAATAAATATTTTTTTAAGTACAAATCATTAAGTACAATAACATAGAATTTGATAACCGAAATAAAGGAAATAGTTAAGTAACCGATCAAATCAAATCTCGATATAAGGGTAGTCAAGAGAAATGGCGATAACAAATACAAAGTGGGTTTTGGGTTAATATTAATGGGTGAGTCAAGAATTGGGTTGTTAGTCTCAAAAGGGGTTCACTAGGGGTTAATTATGAAGGTAGGCTTTTTAGTGGAATAAGTGGGTTAAAACCTAGGTGCCTTTATCATCTCAGTATATCAAATCATAAGTGTGGTCTCGACATGTATAATCGAAGCAAGTTCTAGAATAACAAATCAATGTTGACATACTCATAATCAAAAAAGTGAGCACGAAAAGGAATGTATGCTCTAAAAGGCTCAAGATCTCACAAAAAAATTTATGGGCTTTTGATGTCAACTTTGTAAATTTCAAACTTCAAGGTAATAATTAGATTCAGGTGGACAACCTAGCAATTTTTTTTAATTTTGAAAATAAACTCATCATGCTTGATTCTCTATTCTCCTAAAGTTTAAATCATCACTGCATAATTAACTATGACTTAATCCAAAACATATCAACAAAAATCATAAATCAAAAGAAATTTCATTCTAATAGTAATATGAGAAAATTATTTAAGAACAAGATATAATTCAGGGATTTGAGAATAATGCAAAAAGTTAGGTACTTTTCACGATAAATTTCACCCCCCACACTTAAGATGTACATTGTCCTCAATGTACAATTAAAGATAATAACCATGTAGAAATAGATCATAAGAGAGGGAGAGAGGTGAAACTTCCTGGATTTCGGATGGATATCTTGAGTTGGAGGTGTGGAAACTTGATTCGGAGGTGAAAGATAAGTTGGAGAAGGCGTCTCTGGTGGTGGTATGGTGGCCGCCCACAATCACTGGGCTAGATGAAGAAATTGGGTAACTTGTGAAGGAATAGCCAGGAAATAATAAGAATAATTCAAAATATACTAAATATGTATTTAAGGACAAGGAAGAAAAAGAGAAGGAAAATAAAGGAGAAGAGAAAAGACATAGGTAAAATAAATGGACTCAAATGTCCTTCGCTTGTTGGGTCGATGAAGCGGCCGGCATGAATTTATGTAGATCGGTCTCGTACGGGGAGACTGTGCTAGGGTCCTTCCGCTTCTTCGGCATAGGGATGGTGGTGAGGATGGTGAAAGAAAAGGGAATAAAGGGAAAGGGAACGGAAAGTGAATGGAGATGATAGAAAGGGGTGTGGTGGCTGGGGGTTGGTTGAAGAAGAATTTGGGGAGAAAGTGAGAAGAAGGGGGGCCTTAAATAAGAAACAATGACCTGGTGCTGCCCACGCCCGTGTGCTATGGGCGTGTTCGGTCACACGGCCGTATCGCACGGCCGTGTAGTGGCTCGTTCGTTTCTCCCACGCATGTGTAGAGGTCTCCATGCCCATGTCTCTTTTTCAGTGTCGGCTACGGCCTCAAAGCACGGGCGTGTCTCATACCCGTGTGACTTCTTCAGTATCGGCCACGGCCATATCGCACAGCCGTGGCAATTTATAGCCGTCCGTGATCTAGGGATTTTTCGTCCTTGGCTCGTACGACCTCTGCCATGCCAGTGTGTAAATCCGTGATGCCCACACAGTCACGGCCACGCCCGTGTGAAAAGTCGTATGGCACGTAAACCTATGCTTTATTTAACTTGGTTAGTCTTTAGTTAGGTGCTAAAAATCAAAGATATGAAAATTAAAGGTGTTAGTGCTCGGGTTGCCTCCCGAGAAGTGCTCGTTTAAAGTCTTAAGCTAGACTTACCTTTCATTCGTATAGTCATGGTGGTTTGAGGAGTTGAAGCTCCTCTTTCCTGCTATCAATTCTAACAATGTATGGTTTGAGTCGAGTAGTGTTTACCTTAAAAGTTCCGAATTCAGGATTAGTTACCTCGATCATTGCTGTATGGGAAGACATTCGATCATCAGTAAAAGGATTTCTTCATTTGTATTACGGTCTGAGATGGCGATTCGAGGGTCTTTCTCATCCAACAATACCTGATCTCCTATTTTAAAGTGAT
Source organism: Gossypium sturtianum (assembly GCA_025698515.1). NCBI lineage: Eukaryota > Viridiplantae > Streptophyta > Magnoliopsida > Malvales > Malvaceae > Gossypium > Gossypium sturtianum. The sequence goes on along the minus strand of CM046950.1, from coordinate 10,076,403 downwards.
TTGTTGTTCCTATAAGCTCGTTTGGGGGTTCCCTTGGTTTTGCTTCGTGTGTTCCTAGTTTCTCCTTGAAATGTGTCTTCCACTCGTCTAGTTCTTCGACCTGAAGCCTTCTTTCCTCATGAATTACTTCCTTGTTTGCATGAGATCTAGGATCTGGCTCAGATGTGTACTTTCGAGGCGCTTCCTGAAAAGAAGGTTGAACCGAATGGTTATTAATAGAATTTATGTTCTCACCTTTTTCACTTGATGTCCTAGCTGAGTCAAGAGCCTGAAGAGTGATTGTTTTGTCACCTACACAGAGTGTGAGTTCACCTGTACCAACATCAATTTTAGTTTTAGCAGTTGCTAAAAAAGGGTCTTCCTAAAATTAAAGGAATATTATTGTCCTCATCCATGTCTAAAACGACAAAGTCTACTGGGAATATAAATTTATCAACTTTTACTAGCACATCTTCGATTATACCCCTAGGAACTCTAATGGTTTTATCAGCTAATTGAATACTCGTCCTAGTTTGTTTGGGTTTCTCTAGACCTAGTTGTTTAAACAGTTTATAAGGCATGACATTGATGCTTGCCCCTAGATCTACTAAAGCATTATCTATAGATAAACTACCAATTAAACAAGGAATCGTAAAACTCCCTGGATCTTTTAATTTCCGTGGTAGTTTGTTTTGTAGAATCACTGAGCACACTGCGTTTAGCTCCACATGTGATGCCTCGTCTAACATCCGTTTGTTTGTCAGAAGCTCTTTCAAAAATTTCCTTGAATCTGGCATCTGCGAGAGAGCTTCAAGAAACGGTAAGTTAATATGTAATTTCTTTAAGAGTTTAAGAAATTTACCAAATTGTTCCTCTATGTGGTCTTTCTTCATCGCATTGGGATATGGCACTCGAGGTGTATACTCTTTGATGACAGGTTTCTGTGTATCATGGCTTTCCTCGACCTTACCTTTATTTACCACGGGTTCTTGCCTTGGCTCAGATTCGGATTCTACTAACCCTTCACTATCGTGATCAGTAATGGCATGGATTTGCTCCTTAGGGTTAGTCTCAGTGTTGCTTGGCAAGCAACCTTGCAGTCGTTCTGAGATTAGCTTAGCTAGCTGACCTAACTGGTTCTCGATCCCTTGAATCGATGCCTGTTGATTTTTTAGCATTGTTTCGTTGTTTTGAAAATGGGTTTCTGTCACTGCGATAAATTTTGTCAGCATCTCCTCAAGGTTCAGCTTTTTCTCTTGTGGGATGGGTTGTTGTTGAAAGCCTGGAGGGGGTTGTTGTCTTTGATTTCTTGACCTCCCCATGAGAAATTTGGATAGTTCCTCCACCCTGGATTATAAGTGTTACTATAAGGGTTATTTTGAGGTCTAGAATTGTTACCCATATAGTTTATCTGTTCGTTTTCTATGCCAGGGTTGTAGGGTGGGCATTCTGTATTGCTTGACCCTCCTCCATTTGTATTGCACTGCATCACTGGATGTACCTGCGAAGAACTACACAAACCATCAATTTTCTTACTTAAGAGTTCTACCTGATTTGATAGCATGGTTACTGCGTCGAGGTTGAAGCTCTTGGCACTTTTGTCGGCTTTGTCCTCATAACTTGCCACTGATAATTATTCAGTAACATCTCTTCAATGAATTCATAAGCAGCCTCAGGTGTTTTATTATTTAGCGTACCGCCGGCGGATGCATCAATAAGCTGCCTAGTTGAGGGGTTCACACCGTTATAAAAGGTTTGAACCTGTAGCCATAATGGTAACCCATGATGAGGGCACCTTCTCAATAAATCCTTATATCTCTCCCATGCATCGTAAAGTATTTCTAAATCCATCTGCACAAAAGAAGAGATATCATTCCTCAATTTAGCCGTTTTAGCCGGTGGAAAATATTTAAAAAAAAATCGATCATTTGCTCCCATGTAGTGATTGATCCTCGTGGAAGAGAATTCAACCACTGTTTGGCTTTATTCCTTAAAGAAAATGGAAATAACCGAAGGCGAATGGCATCATCAGAAATGCCATTAATTTTAAATGTATCGCATAATTCCAAAAAATTCGCTAAGTGTGTGTTAGGATCCTCGTCCTGCAAACCATCAAACTGAACAAACTGTTGTAACATTTGTATAGTGTTAGGTTTCAGTTCAAAATTATTTGCAGCGACAGCAGGTCTAACAATACTTGATTCAGTTCCTGTTAAATTAGGTTTAGCATAATCATACATAGTACGAGGAGCATGATTTTCGGCAACCACAGGAGGAAGTGGAATATTCTGGGGATCAGCCATCTCTTCCGTGTTATTAGTATCGTCCTCTTACTCTTCTTGTGTGTATTGTAGGCTTCGCCTAATCTCCCTTCGGTTTCTGTGAACGGTTCCTTCTATATCACTATCGTAAAGTAGAGGTCCTGTCGGGTTTCTTCTAGTCATAAACTAGAATACCTGCCAAAAGCAAGGAAAAAGAAAAATTAGCAAAGTTAAAATAAATAATAAAAAAAAAATTGCAAATAAATAGAATTGCTAAAGTAATAAAAATCAAGTGTTCCTAATATCTTAGTTCCCCGGCAACGGCACCAAAAACTTGACCGTGTCTGAGAGTTTTAATATTTATATAATGAATGATTGAGCCTAAAAACTAACTATCACCACGATTGAGGAAAGCGCACCTATCGAACAGTAGTATAGTGATCGCTGTGAATCAGAGCTTTAAAATTTATAAAAAGAATGATCGAACCTGAAAATTAACTCTGACAACGATTGAGGCAAGTGCACTTATCGAACAGTAGTATAGCTTAGGCAAGACCGGATTATCGAACCCAAAGGAACTAAAAGTACTAGTACTAACTTTATTTTTATTATTTAGCCTAAATATAAAGTGATGGTTGTTTAAACTAAAACTAAAGACTCTAAGACAAAGAAGAATGAATTTGGAAAATAACTTGGGAAAAGCTCAGTTGATTTAGACGATACCCTAGGAAGAATCCACCTAGACTTCACTTGTTATCTAACACTGAACCATACGATTTATTCACTTAGGTTGATCCGTAAGACTCCCTAATGTATTAAACCCTCTCTCGAGGCGAATAACGTCTAACCCTAGGTTAATTAGTGGAACTCTCGTTCTTTTATAATAACCTCCTAGAATAGCAGTAAATCGATCTGTGGACTCCCATATTAGGTTTCACCCTAATCCGGAAAAATCTCGTCACCCTATCTCTAGGCATGCGATCAACTCCGCTTAATTATGTTGGATCTACTCTTAGGCAGGGTCTATTCCTCCTCCACCTAAGCACATTAGATTTGGATTAAGTTCACACAATTAAGAACAAACTAAGTTATTATCATATAATTCAAAAAATCAAATAACAAGATTCCTCATAGGTTTCATCCCCTTCGGGTATCCGAAGGTTTAGTTCATAATAATAAAAGACAACATCTCAAGAGAAAAGATAAAACAAAACATAAGAAATCCCTAAAACCCCCTGAAGGAATTGAAGAGGAGATCTTCCGTCTTGAGTAGAATTCTGGCTTCTTTATATGGATCAACTGGCTATCTTCGAGTGATTCCCACAAATCTAACCTTTTCGGCTTGGCCTTTTAGCCTAGCTTTTCGCCCCCGACAAAAGCCCTGGCAGAAGGCTTCTGCTGAACTCCCCTTCTAAGTTGCTACCTGGGGTGTTTATATAGGCTATGAGATGTGTTACTTGGCCTCCAAGTATCCTAATTTGAGTGCAATTCCTATTTGGGAGTTTAAGTAGACTTAGGAATGTGTTTCTTTGCCTCCAAGCATCTAAATCCGAGTAAAATTCCTCTTTCATGGCGGGAGGACACGGCCATGGCACACGCCGCGTGTGAATCGTGGCCGGCCGTGTTGGACTCCATTGATGAGGCACGGCCGTGTGAATTGTGGCTAGGCCATGTTCTAGATAATTAAGGAGGCACGACCGTGTGGCTTGAAGTCCGTGCCGTCTTTGATTTCGTGGCTTGGCCTAATTTAGTACATTTTAAGCCCGTTTCTCATTCTTTTTCGTCATCGGGTGCTTTCACGAGTATAAAACATGAAAAGAAAGGATTAAGAGCACCTTTTTACATAAATTGAGGCTTAAATCATCCAAAAGCATATTAAATGTGGGCTTTAAATATGTTACTTTTATGGTTCATCAAATACCCCCACACTTAAGCTTTTGCTTGTCCTCAAGCAAAATTCTCAACTCATAATTAAAACAAACTTCCCTCAATTCATAATAGTCATTGATAATGTTTCATCATAATTCAAGGATAATTCATATATGGATGATTCAACTCAAAGAGTCCTAAAGATTCAAACAATCTAAGTCATACATTTGTAGCACAAAACATAGCTGTTTCCCCTCATCTAAATAATTACCTCTGATTCAAAACCGACAAGAGTTGACATCCTCACAAAAGATTCACTCAAATCACTCGAAATGTTTATGGTTCAGAATTAAGCACTCAAATGTCAAACCTGAAAAGTTAATCCCATAGGCTTGCATGAAAATCAAATCTCCACCACTGTAATATGAGATGAAACACAAATCAAAAGGTCTTTAACAGGGTTGTAACAGGGCTTAGGTTAAGGGTATGGATATAGGCTGAATTAGAAGGTTAGAATCGAGATTGAATTGACAAATTACCTAACTAAGAACTAATGAACTAATAATAATAATTACATCAATTGAAAACTAATAATACTAATAATACGAGCTTCTTCTTCGATATTTGGAATTTAAATAAATGTATAAGCTCATTTAATCACATAACTAATAATGAATAATGGATATACTTCGTTTTTTTTTTAAGAACAAACTAAATACATAATAAAGGATAGATTATTGAGGTAAAAATCATAGTTAGGCAACTAATCAAAATCAACTCTCAATATAAGGGTAGTTAAAGAGGATGGTGAAAACGAATAAAAAGGGTTTTGGGTTAATATTAGCGGTTATGTCAATAAATAGGGTTGTTAGGGTTAAAAGGGGTTCACTAGGGGTTAATTGTAAAGGTAGGCTTTTTAATGGAGTTAGTGGGTTAAATCTTAGGTGCCTTTATCATCTCTGTGTATCAAATTAAAAAGTGTGGTCTCGACATGTATAATCGATGAAAGTTCTAGAATAACAAATCAGTGTTGACATACTCATAATCAATAAAGTGAGCAAGAAAAAGAATATATGCTCTATAAGGCTCAAAAACTCACAAAAATTATGGGTATTTTGATGTCAACCTCGTAAATTTCAAACTTCAAAGTAATATTAAACTCAGTTCAACAACCTAGAAAATTTTTAATTTCTGAAAAATAGACTTATCATGCTTGATTCTCTAGTATTCTTAGAATTTAATTATCAATGCACAATTATCAATGACTTAATCTAAAACATATCAATAAAAATCATAAATCATCAGAAATTTCATCCTAATTAGTAATTGAGTAAATTACTTTAAGACAAGGCATAATTCAGGGATTTTCAAATAATACTATAGTTAACCCCCCCACACTTAAGATGTACATTATCCTCAATGTACAAAGGTAGATAATATCAAAATAATCATAAAATCGTAAGATGGGGAGAGAAGGGAAACTTCCTAAATTTTGGATGAAGCCAATGAAAAGAAACCGGATAGAATTGGAGGTGAGCGTGGGGAAGCGTCTCGAACTGGTTGAGTCCTCGAAGCAGCCATCCTAATTTCTTTTGTATCCTAAGCTAAATCTAAATGGACTGAATAATAAGAAGAAAATAATAAAGGAAATAAAAGAAAGGAAATAAAAATAAAAATAAAAATGAAAATGAAAATAAAAATGAAAATAAAAATAGAAATAAAAATAAATATTTAAATAGTGATACGGTCCACGCCCTTGTTCGAGTTTAACCAGTCCGTGTTTTTCGTGATTTTGAATTTTGGGCGCGTTTAGGTGTTTTACCACGGCCGTGGGTCTCGTAGCACGCCCGTGTATTCTTCACACGGTCCTTTAGAACAGGAGTGTTTAACCCGTGCTCGTCAAGTCAGTAACCTCGTACGATTGTAGGGCACAGCCATGTCTCACCGTGCTCAATAAGTCGGTAACCTCACACGGAAGTCGGCACGGGCGTGGCTTTTATCGCAGCCCGTGTTGGGAAAAGAAATCATCCTTTGTCATGCACGGTTACTAGCACGTCCGTGGTTTGTCCTTCTGGCTTCCACACGGCCACGGCCACAGCCGTGTGCAAGGCCGTGTGAGCATGGAAATATGTACTTTGGTTAGTTTATGGTTAGGTGCTAAAAAGAAAAATAAAAGTAAAATAAAAAATGTAAAAATTAATAGGGTTAGTGCTCGGGTTGCCTCCCGAGAAGTGCTCGTTTATAGTCTTAAGCTAGACTTTACCTCTCATTCGTATGGTCAATGTGGTTTGAGGAGGTGAAAATCCTTCCTCATGCGATCAACTCGATTTTTGATATAAAATTTAAGTTGAGTAGTGTTTACCTCAAAAGTACTAAATTTAGGATTGCTTACCTCGACTGGCCCGTATAAGAAGACATTAAGTACCTCAAAAGTGATTTCTTCGGTTGTCTTGAGGTCTGAATTGGCAATTCGAGGGTCTTCCTTATTCAACAATACCTAATCCCCTATTTTGAAGTGATTTGTTGTTCCTATCAGCTCGTCTGGGGGTTCCTTCGGTTTTTCTTCGTGCGGTTTCGGCTCCTCTTTAAAGTGTGTCTTCCCCTCTTCTAGTTTGTTGATCTCAAGGCTTCGTTCCTCATATGCTTCTTCTTTGTTGACACAAGGTTCCTGTTTCGGCTCAGGTTCGTAGTTCTGTGGTTGTTCCTGATGTGAAATTTGAACAGATTGATTATCAACTGATTTTACTTTCTCACCTTCATCAGTCGATGTTCTGGCCGAGTCAAGAGCTTGAAAATTGATTGATTCGTCACCTATACGAAGAATGAGTTCTCCTGTACCAACATCAATTTTAGTCCTGTCAGTTGCTAGAAAGGGTCTTCCTAAAATTAAAGGGATCGAATTATCCTCATCCATGTCTAAAACGACAAAGTCTACTGGGAATACGAATTTATCAGTTTTGATTAGAACATTTTCAATTATACCCCTAGGAATTCTGATAGTTTTATCAGTTAATTGAATGCTCATCCTGGTTTGTCTCGGTTTCCCTAGACCTAGTTGTTTAAACATTTTATAAGGCATAACATTGATGCTTGCCCCTAAATCAGCTAAAGCATTATCAATAGATAAACTACCAATTAAACATGGAATTGTAAAACTCCCTGGATCTTTTAATTTCCGTGGTAGTTTATTTTGTAAATTTTTGAGCACACATGCGTTTAGCTCCACATGTGATTCCTCATCTAGCTTCCGTTTGTTTGTCAACTGCTCTTTTAAAAATTTTCTATAATCGGGTATCTGCGAAAGAGCTTTGAAAGCGGTAAGTTAATATGTAATTTCTTTAAAAGTTTAAGAAACTTACCAAACCATTTCCTCTGTGTTGTCCTTCTTCATTGCTTGGGATATGGTACACGAGGATGGTACTCTGTAATTGCCGATTTTGGTATTTCATGGCTCACCTCAACCTTACCTTCACTTACCACAGGATCTTGCCTTGGGTCGATTCCACTAATCTTTCATTGTCATGAATTGTTACTGACTTGAATTTGCTCTTTTAGGTTAGTTTCGGAGTGTTGCTTGGCAAGCTTTCTTGTGGTTGTTCTAAGATCAGCTTAACAGGCTGACCTAAATGATCCTCGATCCCTTGAATCAATGTTTCTCGTTTCGTTTCTATATTTTGGAGACGTGCTTCTGTGTTTTCTATGAATTTTGCCAGCATCTCTTCAAGGTTCGACTCATCTTCCTGTTGGTGAGGTGGTTGTTAAAAATTTGGAGGAAGTTCCTCTCTTTGGCTGCCTTGATCGTCCCACGAGAAATTGGGATGGTACCTCCAATCTGTATTATAAGTGTCATTATAAAAATTATTTTGAGGTCTAGAATAGTTACCCATATAGTGGACTTGTTCATTCTGCATGCCATATCTGTAGGGTGGGTACTCAGGATTCGCCACGCCTCCTAGATTCGAGTCATATTGCATAACTGGATGTACCTGCAAGAGACTACACAAACCATCGATCTTTTTATTCATCATCTCTAACTGGTTTGATAGCCTGGTTATTGTGTCAAGGTTGAAGACACTGGCGGCTTCTGTTGGTGTTGTCCTCATAACTCGCCATTGATAGTTATTTAGTGCCATCTTCTCTATAAACTAAAATTATCTGACAAAAACAAATAAAAGAAAAATTAGCAAAGTAAAAATTTTAAACTAAAAATAAAAGTAAATTGCGAAAAATAAAAAGAATGACTAAAGTAATAAAAATAGAGCTTTCTTAATATTTTAGTTCCCCGGCAACGGCGCCAAAAACTTGATCGCTGTGAATCATAGCTTTAAAATTTATAAAAAGAATGATCGAACCTGAAAACTAACTCTGACAATGATTGAGGCAAGTGCACCTATCGAACAGTAGTATAGCTTAGGCAAGACCGGATTATCGAACCCAAAGGAACTAAAAGTACTAGTACTAACTTTCTTTTTATTATTTAGCCTAAATATAAAGTGATGGTTGTTTAAACTAAAACTAAAGACTCTAAGACAAAGAAGAATTAATTTGGAAAATAACTTGGGAAAAACTCAGTTGATTTAGACGATACCCTAGGAAGAATCCACCTAGACTTCACTTGTTATCTAACACTGAACCATACGATTTATTCACTTAGTTTGATCCGTAAGACTCCCTAACGTATATTAAACCCTCTCTCGAGGCGAATAACGTCTAACCCTAGGTTAATTAGTGGAACTCTCGTTCTCTTATAATAACCCCTAGAATAGCGAAGAAATCGATCTGTGGACTCCCATATTAGGTTTCACCCTAATCAAGGCAAAATCTCGTCACCCTATCTCTAGGCGTGCGATCAACTCCGCTTAATTATGCTGGATCTACTCTTAGGCAGGGTCTATTCCTCCTCCACCTAAGCACATTAGATTTGGATTAATTTCACACAATTAAGAACAAACTAAGTTATTATCATATAATTCAAAAAATCAAATAAAAAGATTCCTCATAGGTTTCATCCCCTTCGGGTATCCGAAGGTTTAGTTCATAATAATAAAATACAACATCTCAAGAGAAAAGATAAAACAAAACATAAGAAATCCCTAAAACCCCCTGAAAGAATTGAAGAGGAGATCATCCGTCTTGAGTAGAATTCTGGCTTATTGAGATGGATCAACTGGCTATCTTCGAGTTATTCCCACAAATCTAACCTTTTCGGCTTGGCTTTTTAGCCTAGCTTTTCGGCCCCGACAAAAGCCCTGGCAGAAGGCTTCTGCCGAACTCCCCTTCTAAGTTGCTACATGGGGTGTTTATATAGGCTTTGAGATGTGTTACTTGGCCTCCAAGTATCCTAATTTGAGTGCAACTCCTATTTGGGAGTTTAAGTAGACTTAGGAATGTGTTTCTTTGCCTCCAAGCATCTAAATCCGAGTAAAATTCCTCTTTCTCGCGGCAGGGACACGGCCATGGCACACGCCCGTGTGAATCGTGGCCAGGTCGTGTTGGACTCCGTTGATGAGGCACGGCCGTGTAAATCGTGGCTAGGCCTTGATCTAGATAATTAAGGAGGCACAGCCGTGTGGCTTGAAGTCCAGGCCGTGCTGATTTCGTGGCTTGGCCCAATTTAGTCCGTTTTAAGCCCATTTCTCGTTCTTTTCGTCATCGGGTGCTTTCCTGAGTATAAAACATGAAAAGAAAGGATTAAGAGCACCTTTTTACATAAATTGAGGCTTAAATCATCCAAAAGCATATTAAATGTGGGCTTTAAATATGTTACTTTTATGGTTCATCATATAGCTTAATGGCAAGACCGGAATGTCGAACCCAAAGGAACCAAGAGTACTAGTAGTTACTATCTTTTTATTATTTAGCCTAAGTATTAAGAGAATTGATGTTTATCTAACTAATTACTAAACTAAGGATGATAAGACAAAGAGAGTGAATTGGGAAAATACTTTTTGGAAAAACCAGTTGATTAAGACAATACCCAAGGAAGAATCCACCTAGACTTCACTTGTTATTTAACTCTGAACCAGACGATTTATTCACTTGACTTGATCCGTAGGATTCCCTAATTTATATTAATACCTCTTTCGAGGCTACTAACGTCTAACCCTAGGTTGATTAATGGAAATCTCTTTCTAATTAAAACCCCTAGTGTTGCATTAACTCGATCTATGGACTCCCATATTAGGTTTGACCCTAATCCGGCAAATTTTCGTCATCCTATCTCTAGGGTTGCGATCAACTCCGCTTAATTATGCTAGATCTACTCTTAAACAGGGACTTTTGCTCCACTGCCTAAGAACATCAATACTTGAATCAATATCCTAAAATATTAAAAAAAGAATTAAGAACACATAATTAAGAGCAAATCAAGTATTTATAGTATAGTTTAGAAAACAATAACAAGATCCGTCTTAGGTTTCATCCCCCTCGGGTATTTAATGGGTTTAGTTCATAATTATAAAAGAATACATCTCAGAAGAAAGTAAATAACAAAACATAAGAAAAACCCTAAAACCCCCTGAAGGAAATTGAAGAGAAGATCTTCTGTCTTGAATGTGATTTCGGCTTCTGAGATGGATCAACTGGCTTTCTTGGAGTAATTCCCTGAGTTCAGCCCTCTCTGGCTTTTCCCCCGATCAAAGACCCTTTTTAGGTTATACTTAGGGCGTTTATATAGGCTTCGGAATGTCTTTCTTGGCCCACAAGTATCCTATTCCGAATGAAACTCATCTTGGCTATAGTAGGCACACGTCCGTGTGCAACGCCCGTGGTCGACTCTCTTGGCCGTGGTCGATCCTGTTTGCCACACACGGCCGTGTGATCTGGCCGTGTACGATGTTCTAGACCGTGTCTCGGTTATTACTCGAAACGCACGGTCGTGGGTGATAGTTCAGGCCGTGTGAGTCTCTAAGGTAAGCCCATTTGTTCCGTTTTTGGCCCGTTTCTCATTCCTTTTATCATCCGATGCTTCCCTAAGTATAAAACATGAAATTAAAGGATTAGGAGCATCAAATTCTACAATTCAAAGGATAAATCATCCAAAAAGTATGCTAAATGTGGGATTAAAATATGTATATATTACGGTTTATCAATTCTTCCTTGGGTATTGCCTATCTCACAAAGTTGTCTAAAAAGTATTTTCCCAATTCATTCTCTGTCGTGCTTTTAATTAATTCTAGTTTAAAAAGAAATCACTCCAATTCTTAGGCTAGATAATAGAAAGATAGTAATTGCTAGTACTCTTGGTCCTTGTGGATACGATATTTCTGGTCTTACCATAACTATACTACTGTTCGATAGGTGCGCTTGCCTTTATTGTGATCGTAGTTAGTTAGAGACACATCAACCCCAAATTTTAGGGGTTAGAAGTTTTGATGTTAGGGGTTAGGCTCAGAGAATTGGTGGCGCTATTGAGCTTAGTGGCACGTTTAAGTATCAGAATGGGCCTGCTGGTCTGGTGGTTGAGTGAGTGTTAGTGAACTTTTGGATTTTGGGTTTGAGTCGCTGTGTACGCATTTTGGGATTTTTTTATTTTGTTTTATTTTTAGTTAGTGATAATAATTATTTTTAATTATTTTATTATTTATTTTTAATTTGTCTCTGGAAAGTTTTCCTTTTTGGCTAGTTATTCTATTCTTTTTCCTTCTTCTTACTGCCGATTTGGGGGAAAACGGATTCTGCTGCGTAGATATCGAAAGGTTTCGCTCTTTTGCCATCAAATCAGGTGTGGGTTTCATATCTTCTTTCGTTTTATTTGCGAAATTTATCTCGACTTTGTGAAAACTCGACAACATGTGTGTGAGTGTTCGTAACTTGTTAATTTCGTTGTTATATCATTGTGTAATGCATAGAATTAGCATGATTTGGCGTGTTTTTGAATTATTGAGGGTTGGAGAGTGCTTCGTGGCTGAAAGCACATTTTTGGGGCTATTTTTAGGGTGGTTTCGTGGCCACTAGGTTTCCACACGGGTGTGTTCCAGTTCACACAGTCATGTGTTTTTAGGAATTAGGATTTCCGGGTCAATTTTGGTGCCACACGACTGTATGGTCGAATTGGGGATTTTATCACTTCTCACACGGCCGTGCCTCTCAGGCACACAGGCATGTGAGTTTGGGGATTAGGGTTTGAGTGATTTAGAGTCACACGACCTGGCCACACGGTCGTGTGGCTAAATTGGAGATTTAGGGATTCCACACGGGCATGTGTTTCGGGACACACGGTCGTGTCTGGTGGGCATACGGGCGTGTGAGACCCTCACACGGCCATGTCAGCCCTATACTCGAATTTAGTGTAAATGGACAGAGAGTTACACGGCCTGTTCCCACGGACATGTCCTTGGTCTACACGGCCATGTCTGGGTTGTGTTTTGATGCAGGAAGGCAAAGTCATAGCTTATGCCTCGAGACAGTTGAAGCCACATGAAAGAAACTATCCGACACATGATTTGGAGCTAGCAGCCATTGTGTTTGCGTTAAAGATATGGCGTCATTATCTGTTCGGTGAGAAATGTCATGTTTATTCAGATCACAAAAGCCTGAAGTATTTGATGACTCAGAAAGATTTGAATTTGAGACAACGCCGATGGTTAGAGCTGTTGAAAGATTATGAACTAGTAATTGACTATCATCCGGGAAAAGTAAATGTTGTTGCGGATGCTTTAAGTCGAAAGTCATTATTTGCTTTACGTACAATGAAAGCGCATATGGCTATGTCTGATGATGGTTCGATAGTAGCCGAATTAAAAGCAAGACTGTTGTTTGTTCAACAAATTGGTGATGTCCAAAAAGTTGATAAAGATTTGTTGGCAAAACGAGCTCAGTGTGGAAGTGATGTTGAATCAGAGTTTCGAATTGATGAGAATGACTGCTTGAAATTCAGAGATCGAATATGTGTTCCAAGGAATTCAGAGTTGATTCAGATGATATTGAATGAAGCTCATAGCAATCGATTATCTGTTCATCCGGGTAGCACAAAAATGTATAACGATCTGAAACAGTACTATTGGTGGCCTGGTATGAAATGAGACAAATCTGAATTTGTTTCGAAATGCTTAGTCTGTCAACAAGTAAAAGCCGAGCATCAGATACCTTCTGGGTTACTTCAACCGATCATGATACCTGAATGGAAATGGGACAGAATCACTATGGATTTTGTATCCGGTTTACCTATGACACCGAGCAAGAAAAATACAATCTGGGTTATAGTGGACAGATTTAACAAATCAGCTCACTTTGTTCCAGTTCGTACGGATTATTCGCTCGATAAGCTTGCTGAATTGTATGTATCACAAATTGTGAGATTACATGGTGTGCCTATTTCTATCGTTTCGGATAGAGATCTGAGGTTTACATAGCGGTTTTAGAAGAAACTGCAAGATGCATTAGGTACTAAATTGCATTTTAGCACCGCTTTCCACCCTCAAACGGATGGACAATCCGAGAGAATTATTCAAATACTTGACGCTATGTTGAGATGTTGTGTTCTCGAGTTCGAGGGTACGTGGGAACGATACTTGCCTTTGATTGAATTTGCATACAATAATAGTTTTCAATCGAGTATCAAAATGGCACCTTACGAGGCTTTGTACGGCCGTAAATGTCGTACACCTTTGTATTGGACCGAGTTAAGTGAAAGCAAGATACACGGGTTGATCTAATCAAAGAGACCAAGTAAAGTAAAAGTGATCCGCGAAAGTTTGAAAGCTGCATCAGACCATCAGAAATCTTATGCGGATTTAAAACGTAAAGATATAGAGTTTTAGGTTGGTGATCGAGTATTTTTAAAATTCTCGTCGTGGAAGAAAATACTTAGATTCGGTCACAAGGGAAAGCTGAGTCCGAGATTTATTGGGCCGTACGAGATTATTAAGCGTATCGGGCCGGTTACGTACAGGTTGGCATTGCCACCTAAGTTAGAAAATATACACAATGTTTTCCATGTTTCGATGCTTCAAGGATATCGATCCGATCCTTCTCATGTGATTAGTCCGTCAGAGATTGAGATTCAATCTGATTTGACCTATGAGGAAGAACCGATTCGTATTTTGGCTCGCGAAGTGAAAGAATTGCATAATAAGAAAATCTCGTTGGTGAAAGTACTGTGGCATAAGCATGGGGTTGAGGAAGCAACTTGGGAACTTGAGGCTTCGATGAAAGAACGATACCCAAATTTATTCACCGGTAAGATTTTCGAGGACGAAAATCCTTAAGGGGGGAGAGTTGTAACAGCCCGATTTTGACCCTAATCAAAACGGTTGTTTTGAAACCACGAATCCAACTCAAAAAAATATTTTAATATTATTTTTCATGTTTATTATGTGTGAATTGATGTGTGCAAAATTTTCAGTATTAAAATTTGGTCGTTTTGGTGCTTAATTGTGAAAAAGGGCTTAATCGCATAAAAAGAAAATTTGGTGGTTAAATGAGTAAATCTTGAATTGATGATGGTTTTATAAATTAAAGTATTGGTAGGATAATTTATCCATAATTAAGCTTAGTGGCGGCCAAACTTTGCATGAAATAGTGTTTGGGATTTATTTATTATATTTTTATGTTATAATGTTATAAATTATAATATAATAATATAATAGTAATAAAGCATAAAATAAGTGGAGGAACATTTTTTTATCATCTTGTCTTCCTCATTTGCCGAAACTAAAGAAGAAAGAAAGAGCTTGAGCTCTCAAAACTTTCAGCCCTTGCATGCTTGATTAAGGTATGTAATTGAGTTCGGTTTTTGATAATTTTACATTTTGAGATCGTTGCTATGAAATGTACAAGACCCATGCTTTAATTTTTGAGTTTGATGAATATTTTGAGTTGAGTCATTGATGATAGCTTGTTGTTTATGTTGTTTGAGGATGAATTATGATAAATGTGTGTTAGATTAACAAGTTTTGTCTTTGAATTTTTGATGAAATTGAGTATGTTGGACTAAATTGCAAAAATAAAATTTAGAGGGATTAAAATGTGAAATAAATGAAATGGATGGACTTGTATGAGTACTATGGATATTCGGCCCTTAAGGTGTTCATTCAAATTTTGTGTATTTTGTGTTTTGTGCAAATAGGACTAAATTGTAAAAGTGTGAAATATTAGGGGCAAAATGGTAATTTGCCCATTTATGTGTTTTTGGATTAAATTGAATGTAAATATATTTGAATGAGCTTAATTTGAACATGTTTAGATCAAGAACCAAAGAAAACGGATTTGGATAGGGGAAAAGCGAAAATAGTCGAATAGCCGGTTTTCGTCTTCCGTCGATATCCGAGGTAAGTCTTTAAGCAATAAAACATCGAAAATTATGTACGTAACCTAGTATATGCTGATTTTGGGAAATTTTGTAGCTATATTATTGAATAGCCGAATGTGGTAAGTATAAGATTTGACTCGTTTAAATTATTCGATTGATATATGTTATTTGAATGTTCGTACAATGAGTTCGAAATGTGTATAAGTGAATCGATATATGGAACGAATTGTGTGAGACAGATTAAAAGTATCATGATTCAGTCTTTGAGCCTAGCAAGCCTTGGGCTGGTGAACTTAATCGGGCTTATGCCTAGCAGGCTTATTGTCGGTTATTGAATATCAAACCTCGGGTCTAGCAGGCTTAGTGCCGGTGTGTGATTCAGGCTTATGCCTAGCAGGTTTTATACCGGTGATTTATATTACAAGCTTATGCTTATGAAATGATCAAGTTAAGGTGAAAATTGAGCAAGTTAAAGCTTAGTTAAATGATGTAGATTACATTCGGCCATAAGGTATGTGTTTATATATTGACATGTTTATATGTGATGTTTATTGAGCAAGTAAGTTGACTAAAAGATGCTCTTGTATATTCGGTTTTCTACATATGTGAGTAAATGATATTGTATCATTATTATTTACTAGTATACATGTGATGTTTAATGGATGTATATATATATACATATACATTCGATTATATGTGATTAAATTGTACATGGTACTTACTAATTCGGTTGTATATGGAAACATATTAAACTATATGCAAATGGTAAGTTTGTATTTTTAAAGCAAGATAGTGATGTTTTGGATTTGATAAGTGATAAATGTAATGCTATATAAGGATAGTAGTATTCGGCCATGATAGTCCAGTTGTGCTATGTTATTATATTAATGTCATAAAATAATTGGTTTAAAGATATTTGAATATTTAATTGAGTAGTTATATTTGCTTAAGACTTACTAAGCTAAGTTAGCTTACTCTGTGTGTTTTGTTATTCTGTTTTATAGATTTTGGTTACAAGCTACAAGCTCGGGGGGGGATCGTCAACGAAGTCATCCACACTATCGACTTATTTTGGTACTTTAAAAGTTGGGATTTTTAATTTAAGGCATGTATAGGCTACCTAATACTTGGATGATGTTTTGATGTTGTAAATATAAGCCATGCGAAAATGGCTTGTCAATCTTGTTAATCTTGGAATTTATATTTTGGCTTAATGATTATGTTTGGTTGTGGTTTTGGTTGATTTTGTTTTAGTATATATAAGTATGGTTAATGTATAGAGTTTAAATGAAATGGAGTAAAGATGTTATAAACTAGTTAACTATATTTTGCAATGAAACAGTTTTTGGTTAGCAGCAGTGACGTGATTTTGAAAAATAACCAAAAATAGGATAAATGGAATTAGAAAGTGAATAAGATATAGAATTAAATCTTATTGTGTCTATTTTTATATAAAAGAAACAGAGTAGGCAAAATAATTTTATATTATGAGATATTTAAATTTTAGTGAGACTGGTTCTGAATGACTTTATGATCCCCTGTTCTATCTTGGAAAAATTATTAAAAATTGTACAAAAATGATCATGGAGCATAGTTTATATGCTTAGAATCCTTAATGAGTATATTTTTGATTGGAATAAACGAGAACATTATTTGAACTCTGTACAATGAGATAACTGAGTTTTTGTAAAGATAGGTCAGAACCATTAAATAGTGAAATAAGGGAAACTTTAATGAATAATCTGTACTAATTGGCTACACGAAAATTCTGGAAAAATTATAGTAATAAGATATATGAGTCTAGTTTCAAGGAAAATTTACGGATCTAAATTTCGAGTTTCGTAACTCGAGTTATAGTCAATTTAGTCAACATGACGCAGATGGACAGTTTCAATTTTTATTCCCCGAATTAGTAGTTAAGTCTAGTAATGCCTCGTGCTCGACTCCGAAAACGGTCTCGGGTAAGGGGTGTTACATTTGATTGGTATTAGAGCTACGGTTTAGTCGGTTCTAGGACTAACATAGCGTGTGTGAGTCTAGCTATACATGCCATAATATTTACTGCGATAGTGTGATGACTTCTGATATTAGAAAATGTGTTTTCGTATAGTAAATGGATCCCGACAGAGCTGTAGCTGATGATGTCGAGAGTGTAGCACCTACTCCCGCATATGGGACAGCGCCAATTGAATCTCGACCTATCTCGAGTAGCCATGAGGGGGAGGCTAGACAAGCCTTCTACCAAATAATGAACGATTGGTTTACTCAATATATTCGGACTAATCCGGCTGCACAACAACCTCCACCCCCGAATAATCCATCTCTGATACCTGTGGTACCTCCGATGATTGATTCGATGAGATTTAACAGGCCTCCTATAGATAAAATCAGAAAATACGGGGTCGAAGAGTTTAAAGCTAATGATGATAATGATGCTGAACGAGCTGAGTTATGGCTTGATAATACTATCTGTGTGTTTGATGAGCTATCTTGTACTCCGAATGAATGTTTAAAGTGTGCCATATCTTTATTGCGAGACACCGCATATCACTGGTGGAATATGCTAGTATCGGTGGTCCCAAAAGAGATAGTGACCTGGGAATTCTTTCAGAATGAGTTCCGTAAGAAATACATCAGCCAGAGATTTATCGACCAGAAATGTAAAGAATTTCTGGAATTGAAACAGGGTCGTATGACCGTAACTGAGTATGAGCAGAAATTTGTAAGACTTAGTAGATATGCTCGTGAATGTGTTTCAACTGAAGCTATCATGTGTAGAAGATTTGAAGATGGTTTAAATGAAGACATTAAATTGCTGGTTGGTATACTTGAAATTAAAGAATTCATGGTACTTGTTGAACGAGCTTACAAAGCCGAAGAACTCGGGAAAGAGAAGAGAAAAGCTGATTTTGAAGCCAGAGATTTCTGTAAGAGATCAACGAGTAAGACTTTTCACTCAACATCGAAGAAGTTCAGAGATGGTTCTAGTCAATTTAAGGCTACTTCAGACTTTTCTAGACGAGATCGAGACCGACCTCCTGTGAGTTCACGAGCCACTTCGATTGCTAGTTTTGGCAATGATCGATAGAACAGATTCGAGTGTAAGCATTATGGTAAATGGCATTCTGGAAATTATAGATTGCATGATCAGTCTTGTTTTAAATGTGGATCGATGGATCATTTTATCCGGGAGTGCCCAATGTTAGCCGAGCAAAACACTATTCAGAATACGAGATCGAGCAACATGTCAGCGCGAGGCAGACCATCCAGGCATTTGGGTAATGTAGGTGGCAGTCAGAAAGGAACAAAAGATACAGCGGTTCGATCTGAGGCTCGTGCACCTGCTAGAGCATATGCTATACGCGCTCGAGAGGATGCTTCTTCCCCAGATGTTATTACTGGTACTTTCACTCTTTATGATATTAGTGTTATTGCGTTGATTGATCCTGGTTCGACTCATTCTTATGTGTGTGAAACATTAGTATCCAGTAAGACTCTACCTGTTGAGTCTACTGAGTTTGTGATTCGAGTATCAAACCCCCTGGGCCGGTGTGTATTGGTTAACAAAGTGTGTAAAAATTGCCCGTTAATGATTCGAGATTCATGTTTTCCAGCCGATTTGATGTTGTTGCCTTTTGACGAATTTGATATAATTTTGGGTATGGACTGGTTGACTTTGCACGATGTCGTTGTTAATTGCAAAAGAAAGACCATTGATTTGAGATTTCAGAACAGTGAAATTATTCAGATTGAATCTAATGATCTGAATGGGTTACCAGCAGTAATATCATCGATGTTAGCTCGGAAGTATGTGAGAAAAGGTTATGAAGCTTACTTTGCTTATGTGCTTGATAGTAAAGTGACTGAAAAGAAGATTGAAATTGTACCAGTTGTGTGCGAATATCTGGATGTGTTTCCTGAAGAATTATCGGGTTTGCCACCTATTCGAGAGGTAGAGTTTGGTATTGAGTTAGTTCCGGGAACGACTCCGATTTCAATAGCTCTATATAGAATGGCACCTACTGAATTGAAAGAGTTGAAAGCACAGTTGCAAGAGTTAATGGATAGAGGTTTTGCACGACCGAGTTTCTCTCCCTGGGGTGCGCCAGTTTTATTTGTGAAAAAGAAAGATGGAATTATGCGAATGTGTATTGATTACCGACAGCTAAATAAGATGACTATAAAGAATAAATACCCGTTGCCACGGATTGACGACTTGTTTGATTAGCTTAAAGGGGCTTCAGTGTTTTCAAACATAGATTTGAGATCGGGTTATTATCAGTTGCGAGTCAAAGACTCTGATGTGCCAAAGACTGCTTTTCGGACGAGGTACGGACACTACGAGTTTTTGGTTATGCCTTTTGGACTTACTAATGCACCTGCTGTTTTCATGGATCTGATGAATTGGATTTTCAGACAGTATTTGGATTGGTTTGTGGTAGTGTTTATAGATGATATTCTGATCTACTCCAGAGATGAAACCGAGCATGCCGAGCATCCGAGACTTGTGCTACAAACTTTGCGAGATAAACAATTGTATGCAAAGTTTAGTAAGTGTGAGTTACAGTTACGTGAAGTCGATTTTTCAGGCCATGTTGTTTCAAAGATCGTATTCGGGTTGATCCGAATAAAATCTCGACTATACTTGACTGGAAACCACCGAAAAATGTTTCTGAAGTTCGAAGCTTTCTGGGGCTTGCTGGTTACTATAGACAGTTTGTGAAAGGTTTTTTCTATGATTGCTACACCGTTGAAAAAGATGTTACAGAAAGATGTTAAGTTCGAGTGGTCGGAAAAGTGTCAGAAAAGTTTTGATCAGTTAAAAGTTCATTTGACCGAAGCTCCAGTGTTAGTTCAGCCTGAATCGGGTAAAGAGTTTGTTATTTATAGTGATGCATCTTTGAATGGTCTGGGTTGTGTTTTGATGCAGGAAGGCAAAGTCATAGCTTATGCCTCGAGACAGTTGAAGCCACATGAAAGAAACTATCCGACACATGATTTAGAGCTAGCAGCCATTGTGTTTGCGTTAAAGATATGGCGTCATTATCTGTTCGGTGAGAAATGTCATGTTTATTCATATCACAAAAGCCTGAAGTATTTGATGACTCAGAAAGATTTGAATTTGAGACAACGTCGATGGTTAGAGCTGTTGAAAGATTATGAACTAGTAATTGACTATCATCCGGGAAAAGTAAATGTTGTTGCGGATGCTTTAAGTCGAAAGTCATTATTTTCTTTACGTACAATGAACGCGCATATGGTTATGTCTGATGATGGTTCGATAGTAGCTGAATTAAAAGCAAGACCGTTGTTTGTTCAACAAATTGGTGATGTCCAAAAAGTTGGTAAAGATTTGTTGGCAAAACGAGCTCAGTGTGGAAGTGATGTTGAATCAGAGTTTCGGATTGATGAGAATGACTGCTTGAAATTCAGAGATCGAATATGTGGTCCAAGGAATTCAGAGTTGATTCAGATGATATTGAATGAAGCTCATAGCAGTTGATTATCTGTTCATCCGGGTAGCACGAAAATGTATAACGATCTCAAACGATTACTATTGGTGGCTGGTATGAAACGAGACATATCCGAATTTGTTTCAAATGCTTAGTCCATCAACAAGTAAAAGTCGAGCATCGGTACCTTCCGGGTTACTTCAACCGATCATGATACTCGAAAGGAAATGGGGACAGAATCACTATGGATTTTGTATCCGGTTTACCTATGACACCGAAAGCAAGAAAGATGCAATCGGGTTATAGTGGGATGATTGAACAAATCAGCTCACTTTGTTCCAGTTCGTACGGATTATTCGCTCGATAAGCTTGCTGAATTGTATGTATCACAAATTGTGACATTACATGGTGTGCCTATTTCTATTGTTTCGGATAGAGATCCGAGGTTTACATCGCGGTTTTGGAAGAAACTGCAAGATGCATTAGGTACTAAATTGCATTTTAGCACCTCTTTCCACCCTCAAACGGATGGACAATCCGAGAGAATTATTCAAATACTTGAGGATATGTTGAGATGTTGTGTTCTCGAGTTCGAGGGTACGTGGGAACGATACTTGCCTTTAATTGAATTTGCATACAATAATAGTTTTCAATCGAGTATCAAAATGGCACCTTACGAGGCTTTGTACGGCCGTAAATGTCGTACACCTTTGTATTGGACCGAGTTAAGTGAAAGCAAGATACACGGGGTTGATCTAATCAAAGAAACTGAACAGAAAGTAAAAGTGATCCGCGAAAGTTTGAAAGCTGCATCAGACCGTCAGAAATCTTATGCGGATTTAAAACGTAAAGATATAGAGTTTTAGGTTGGTGATCGAGTATTTTTAAAAGTCTCGTCGTGGAAGAAAATACTTAGATTCGGTCGCAAGGGAAAGCTGAGTTCGAGATTTATTGGGCCGTACGAGATTATTGAGCGTATCGGGCCGGTTGCGTACAGGTTGGCGTTGCCACCTAAGTTAGAAAATATCCACAATGTTTTCCATGTTTCGATGCTTCAAGGATATAGATCCGATCCTTCTCATGTGATTAGTCCGTTAGAGATTGAGATTCAATCTGATTTGACCTATAAGGAAGAACCGATTCGTATTTTAGCTCGCGAAGTGAAAGAATTGCGTAATAAGAAAATCTCGTTGGTGAAAGTACTGTGGCATAAGCATGGGGTTGAGGAAGCAACTTGGGAACTTGAGGCTTCGATGAAAGAACGATACCCAAATTTATTCACCGGTAAGATTTTCGAGGACGAAAATCCTTAAGGGGGGAGAGTTGTAACAGCCCGATTTTGACCCTAATCAAAACGGTTGTTTTGAAACCACGAATCCAACTCAAAAAAATATTTTAATATTATTTTTCATGTTTATTATGTGTGAATTGATGTGTGCAAAATTTTCGTATTAAAATTTGGTCGTTTTGGTGCTTAATTGTGAAAAAGGGCTTAATCGCATAAAAAGAAAATTTGGTGGTTAAATGAGTAAGTACTGAATTGATGATGGTTTTATAAATTAAAGTATTGGTAGGATAATTTATCCATAATTAAGCTTAGTGGCCGGCCAAACTTTGCATGAAATAGTGTTTGGGATTTATTTATTATATTTTTATGTTATAATGTTATAAATTATAATATAATAATATAATAGTAATAAAGCATAAAATAAGTGGAGGAACATTTTTTTTTATCATCTTGTCTTCCTCATTTGCCGAAACTAAAGAAGAAAGAAAGAGCTTGAGCTCTCAAAACTTTCAGCCCTTGCATGCTTGATTAAGGTATGTAATTGAGTTCGGTTTTTGATAATTTTTACATTTTTGAGATCGTTGCTATGAAATGTACAAGACCCATGCTTTAATTTTTGAGTTTGATGAATATTTTGAGTTGAGTCATTGATGATAGCTTGTTGTTTATGTTGTTTGAGGATGAATTATGATAAATGTGTGTTAGATTAACAAGTTTTGTCTTTGAATTTTTGATGAAATTGAGTATGTTGGACTAAATTGCAAAAATAAAATTTAGAGGGATTAAAATGTGAAATAAATGAAATGGATGGACTTGTATGAGTACTATGGATATTCGGCCCTTAAGGTGTTCATTCAAATTTTGTGTATTTTGTGTTTTGTGCAAATAGGACTAAATTGTAAAAAGTGTGAAATATTAGGGGCAAAATGGTAATTTGCCCATTTATGTGTTTTTGGATTAAATTGAATGTAAATATATTTGAATGAGCTTAATTTGAACATGTTTAGATCAAGAACCAAAGAAAACGGATTTGGATAGGGGAAAAGCGAAAATAGTCGAATAGCCGGTTTTCGTCTT
The DNA here is from genome assembly GCA_025698515.1 of Gossypium sturtianum. Lineage (NCBI taxonomy): Eukaryota > Viridiplantae > Streptophyta > Magnoliopsida > Malvales > Malvaceae > Gossypium > Gossypium sturtianum. Next base: position 10,053,225 of record CM046950.1, on the reverse strand, counting down.
CCGTCGATATCCGAGGTAAGTCTTTAAGCAATAAAACATCGAAAATTATGTACGTAACCTAGTATATGCTGATTTTGGGAAATTTTGTAGCTATATTATTGAATAGCCGAATGTGGTAAGTATAAGATTTGACTCGTTTAAATTATTCGATTGATATATGTTATTTGAATGTTCGTACAATGAGTTCGAAATGTGTATAAGTGAATCGATATATGGAACGAATTGTGTGAGACTGATTAAAAGTATCATGATTCAGTCTTTGAGCCTAGCAAGCCTTGGGCTGGTGAACTTAATCGGGCTTATGCCTAGCAGGCTTATTGTCGGTTATTGAATATCAAACCTCGGGTCTAGCAGGCTTAGTGCCGGTGTGTGATTCAGGCTTATGCCTAGCAGGTTTTATACCGGTGATTTATATTACAAGCTTATGCTTATGAAATGATCAAGTTAAGGTGAAAATTGAGCAAGTTAAAGCTTAGTTAAATGATGTAGATTACATTCGGCCATAAGGTATGTGTTTATATATTGACATGTTTATATGTGATGTTTATTGAGCAAGTAAGTTGACTAAAAGATGCTCTTGTATATTCGGTTTTCTACATATGTGAGTAAATGATATTGTATCATTATTATTTACTAGTATACATGTGATGTTTAATGGATGTATATATATATACATATACATTCGATTATATGTGATTAAATTGTACATGGTACTTACTAATTCGGTTGTATATGGAAACATATTAAACTATATGCAAATGGTAAGTTTGTATTTTTAAAGCAAGATAGTGATGTTTTGGATTTGATAAGTGATAAATGTAATGCTATATAAGGATAGTAGTATTCGGCCATGATAGTCCAGTTGTGCTATGTTATTATATTAATGTCATAAAATAATTGGTTTAAAGATATTTGAATATTTAATTGAGTAGTTATATTTGCTTAAGACTTACTAAGCTAAGTTAGCTTACTCTGTGTGTTTTGTTATTCTGTTTTATAGATTTTGGTCGACTTATTTTGGTACTTTAAAAGTTGGGATTTTGAATTTAAGGCATGTATAGGCTACCCTAATACTTGGATGATATTTTGATGTTGTAAATATAAGCCATGCGAAAATGGCTTGTCCATCTTGTTAATCTTGGAATTTATATTTTGGCTTGATGATTATGTTTGGTTGTGGTTTTGGTTGATTTGGTTTTAATATATATAAGTATGGTTAATGTATAGAGTTTAAATGAAATGGAGTAAAGATGTTATAAACTAGTTAACTATATTTTGCAATGAAACAGTTTTTGGTTAGCAGCAGTGACGTGATTTTGAAAAATCACCAAAAATAGGAGAAATGGAATTAGAAAGTTAATAAGATATATAATTAAATCTTATTGTGTCTATTTTTATATGAAAGAAACAGAGTAGGCCAAGGAATTTTATATTATGAGATATTTAAATTTTAGTGAGACTAGTTCTGAATGACTTCGTGATCCCCTATTCTGTCTTGTAAAAATTATTAAAAATTGTACAAAAATGATCATGGAGCATAGTTTATATGCTTAGAATCCTTAATGAGTATATTTTTCATTGGAATAAACGAGAACATTATTTGAACTCTGTACAATGAGATAACTGAGTTTTTGTAAAGATAGGTCAGAACCATCAAACAGTGAAATATGGGAAACTTTAATGAATAAACTGTACTAATTGGCCGCACGAAAAATTCTGGAAAAATTATAGTAATAAGATATATGAGTCTAGTTTCAAGGAAAATTTACGGATATAAATTTTGAGTTTCGTAACTCGAGTTATAGTCAATTTAGTCAACATGACGCAGATGGACAGTTTCAATTTTTATGCCCCGAATTAGTAGTTAAGTCTAGTAATGCCTCGTGCTCGACTCCGACAACGGTCTCGGGTAAGGGGTGTTACAGTATATGTTTCTACTTACATCTGTAAGTATGTTTGTTTTGAACTACCATATGGTGTTCTCTTCTGAAATCTATTTTTAACCGTTTTAGAACTCACGCTGAGCTCGTGTAGCTCACCCCCTCTTAGTGTTTCCTTTTCAGGTACCTTTTCTAAATTCTGACGCTGGACTCGGTGTACGGAGGTCTCGGGCAGTCTCGGTGGAAATAAATGATTATCGGTTTATATTATCAGCTTATATTTGGTTAAACAATTTTTAGTCAGTAAGATTATATAAAACTGTGGTACAAATTTCGTTTTAATTTATGTTCGGTTATATGTTTTACCTAATTGTAATTCTATATACTGGGTTTTAAATGTTTCAGTTTGACCTGAGAACTTGTTTTGTAAAATTTAATTACGGTTACTTCGGTGACCAATGTGACATCCGGGATTCGGTCTAAACTTCTAGGCTGAGTTTTGGGTGTTACATTTAGTAGTATCAGAGCCAGATTTGCAAAAACTCGGCCTGTGTTTTTACGTATTCGTGTGTGCACGTGGTGGTTTTAAAAAGAAATTTTTGAGAAACTTTACCATAGTAAGTTGAAATGATTGTGTTTTGGGAAATATTTTACGGAAAATGAACTGTCTGAGACTCCGATGCTGGTTCAGGTAGAAATTTGAAACTGTAATATTAGAAAGGTAGAATTTTGCATTTATTCTGTGTTTGTTCTCTGAAAGTGTGGATATTCTAAGTTAGGGACAAGACTGATATGGATTCTGAAGATAAGCAAGATTGCGAGGGGTCGTCTACTTCTCCAGGACGCGAGTCTGTTCAGGAGTCAGAAGTCAATGTGGTTCTGCCAGCTTCAGGTAGCGGTCATCCGGAGATTGGTGCTGAGACACTGACTCGAGTAGTGAGGGAAGTGCTTGAGCAGGTGCTCAAGGCTAGGTTGGACAGGCATGAAGAGTTAGTACAAAGTAGGTGTGTGGATTGTGGAAAGAAGAGAGATCGCAGTCCTTCGAGGTTGGAGCCTCAGATTGCGAGGCGTGCTAGAACCCATTCGAGTGGCGATAGAGGTTCCACAGAGGGTGTTAGTGGTGGTGTGAGTGTTTCGTCTTGTGAGCACTGTAAGAAGTGACATCCAGGCGACTGTTGGAAGAAGTTGGGAGCGTGTCTTAGATGCGGGTCCACGAAGCATCGAATTAGGGAGTGTCCGCGATGACATTAAGACAGGTATGGTTATAGATTGTTCTGAATCTCTGTGTGATTTATTTGAATGACATTGATGGTTGCTTGTTGGATAATGTTGTGTGTGTGAAAGGACAACTGTGTATCTGCTTCAGTGGTTAAGTGTTCTAAGTGTGTGTGTGAGGTCTTAGGTTGATTTGGTTCTGCTTGGGTTAGAGTGTACAGCGAGAGCGTGGTGGTGTAGGTTGTGTTTTACCACTGATCTATTAGTTAAAATTTCGGGGATGAAATTTTTTTAAGGAGGGGTGAGTTGTAACACCCCAAATTTTGGGGGTTAGAAGTTTTGGTGTTAGTGGTTAGGGTCAGAGAATTGGTGGTGCTATTAAGCTTAGTGGCGCGTTTAAGTATCAGAATGGGCCTGCTGGTCTGGTGGTTAAGTGAGTGTTAGTGAACATTTGGGTTCTGGGTTCGAGTCGCTGTGTACGCATTTTGGGAGTTTTTTTATTTTGTTTTATTTTTAGTTAACGATAATAATTATTTTTAATTATTTTATTATTTATTTTTAATTTGTCTCTCGAACGTTTTTCTTTTTGGCTGGTTATTATATTCTTTTCCTTCTTCTTGCTGCCGATTTAGGGGAAAACGGATTCTGCTGCGTAGATATCGAAAGGTTTTGCTCTTCCGTTGTCAAATCAGGTGTGGGTTTCGTATCTTCTTCCGTTTTATTTGCGAAATTTATCTTGACTTTGTGAAAAGTCGAAAACATATGTGTGAGTGTTCATAACTTGTTAATTTCGTTGTTATATCGCTGTGGAATGCATAGAATTAGCATGATTTGGCGTGTTTTTGAATTATCGAGGGTTGGAGAGTGCTTCGTGGCTGAAAGCACGTTTTTGGGGCTATTTTTAGGGTGGTTTTGTGGCCACTGGGGTTTCCATACGGGCGTGTTCCAGTTCACACGGCCGTGTGCTTTTGGGAATTAGGATTTCCAGGTTAATTTTGGTGCCACACGGTCGTATGGCTGAATTGAGGATTTTATCGTTTCTCACACGGTCGTGCCTCTCAGGCACACGGGCGTGTAAGTTTGGGGATTAGGGTTTGAGTGATTTGGAGTCACACAGCCTGGCCATACGGTCGTGTGGCTAAATTAGGGATTTAGAGATTCCACACGGGCGTGTGTTTCGGGACACACGGTCGTGTCTGGTGAGCACACGGGCGTGTGAGACCCTCACATGGCCATGTCAGCCTTGTACGCGAATTTAGTGCAAATGAACAGAGAGTTACACAGCCTGTTCCCACGGTCATGTCCTTGGTCTACACGGGTGTGTGCTTCAGTCACACGGCCGTGTTCTTCTCTTCACATGGGCATGTGCTTCCGTCACACGGCTGTGTGCCCCTTTTACATGGGATTTTAACCTTCCATACGGCCTAGGCATTCCCACACGGCCAGAGCACACGGGCGTGTGGTCCTAAGGCACTTAAATTGGTTCCAAGTGCGTTTCTGATCCGAAAATGTATTGTGTGTGCTTCGACCCTTAGCTAAGTTTATTGAGGGTGTTCATGACTCGATATATATGCTGAGTGTGTGTGATGTGTGAGTTGAATCTAGTCTGTGGAGTGTGTTGTTTATATGTTCCGACTGACTGACTGTGTAAATGTTTCTGTTCTGTAAGCTTGAATGCATTCATGCATTTACATAAAGTATTTTGGGTTGGGTTGTGAAGAGAAGGAAGACTGTATTTATTCTGATCTAGCAGTTTAACTCCAAGTTTATATGTACAGCGATTTATCGCACTGTACCACTCGTGCGTTAGCTTTACTGCGCACTATTATCTGATCTGGCAGTTTTCACTGCAACATGATGGTACAAATGGATTACCTCATTGTATTGCATCGTGCACGTACATTAGCTTTCTTTGTGTACCATTATCGTCGATCCGCTCAGATCGCGGTTCACCAGTATTACAGTATAGTATATACGCTAGCCCTGCTGCGTATTATTATCTGAGTGGCTTAGTCCACGTATGTGGTGTATAGGGTTGGATGGGCCTTCCGAGGTCCTAATTGGTGTGATTGGTTGGACGAGCTTTAACAGTTCTTATGAGGTGTGATCGGGGGACAGAGAGGTGTGTTGGCTGGATGGGTGGGTCGTCCCAAGAAGAAAGGTCTTTGAAGGCAAGGATGTATGGACCGGATGATGGGTCGTCCAAAGTTCCAGCCTAGATTGGACCACGGAGTAATAGGAGGGGGCGCTTGAATTTTATGGTCGTCGAAGAAGCGAAATATTCCTCTAGGTTTTGGGGTAATGAAGGGTCCATGCCTTTAAAAGACCGACTGAGAAAAAACTCAAGTGAAAATTGAAGGTCCTAGAGTGATACCAAAATATTGAACGAAAGAAAAAAAAAACCACAATTGTCCACAATTGTGGTACAACACCCATAATTGTCCACTTTAGAATTGCCACTACTTAAAAAAAAAAACCCGACTAAAACTCCAGACCCATGTGATGGTTCACATTTGAAGTTGAGAACCGGAGCCCAAATACTGCCTAGCTCTGGAATTAGTCACCCTTGGTTTGGACCCTCCCATATAATCTGACCCGATAAAATAGACGCATTTACTTTCCTCCGAAAATGATGCTACGTGTACCATCCTCTCAACCCGTTTATTCATTATCTCCTTCTCCCCTACTGCGATTCTCGAATTCAAAAACGGCGTCGTACACTTTACCTTGGCGAAGGCGACACATTTTTTCTTAGCCGCAACCAAACAAGCTCCCATTTCGATATCTTCGCACCGCTCTCTTTCCGTTAAGTCCATTGATTTCCAACCAATCAAGGACTGCTACCAAGCGGGTTTGCACTTGTTGGAAGCAGTGATGGCGCACCCAATTCGTGCGCCTTCCTCGCATTGAAATATGATTTTTGATTCACAGGATTTGTAAGCGGTGACCCAAGAAGGAAGGTCTTTGAAGGCAATGATGTATGGACCGGATGATGGGTCGTCCGAAGTTCCGGCCAGGATTGGACCACGGAGTAATGGGAGGGGGCGCTCGAATTTTACGGTCGTCAAAGAAGCGACATATTCCTCCAGGTTTTGGGGTAATGAAGGGTCCATGCCTTTAAAAGACCGACTGAGAAAAAACTCAAGTGAAAATTGAAGGTCCTAGAGTGATACCAAAATATTGAACGAAAGAAAAAAAAACCACAATTGTCCACAATTGTGGTACAACACCCATAATTGTCCACTTTAGAATTGCCACTACTTAAAAAAAAACCCGACTAAAACTCCAGACCCATGTGATGGTTCACATTTGAAGTTGAGAACCGGAACCCAAATACTGCCTAGCTCTGGAATTAGTCACCCTTGGTTTGGACCCTCCCATATAATCTGACCCGATAAAATAGACGCATTTACTTTCCTCCGAAAATGATGCTACGTGTACCATCCTCTCAACCCGTTTATTCATTATCTCCTTCTCCCCTACTGCGATTCTCGAATTCAAAAACGGCGTCGTACACTTTACCTTGGCGAAGGCGACACATTTTTTCTTAGCCGCAACCAAACAAGCTCCCATTTCGATATCTTCGCACCGCTCTCTTTCCGTTAAGTCCATTGATTTCCAACCAATCAAGGATGCGCTACCAAGCGAGTTTGCACTTGTTGGAAGCAGTGATGGCGCACCCACCCGCGCTTCTTCCTCGCATTGAAATATGATTTTTGATTCACAGGATTTGTAAGCGGTGACCCAAGAAGGAAGGTCTTTGAAGGCAATGATGTATGGACCGGATGATGGGTCGTCCGAAGTTCCGGCCAGGATTGGACCACGGAGTAATGGGAGGGGGCGCTCGAATTTTACGGTCGTCAAAGAAGCGACATATTCCTCCAGGTTTTGGGGTAATGAAGGGTCCATGCCTTTAAAAGACCGACTGAGAAAAAACTCAAGTGAAAATTGAAGGTCTTAGAGTGATACCAAAATATTGTACGAAAGAAAAAAAAACCACAATTGCCCACAATTGTGGCACAACACCCATAATTATCTACTTTAGAATTGTCACTACTTAAATAAAAACCCCGACTGAAACTCCGGACCCATGTGACGGTTCACATTTGAAGTTGAGAATCGGAGCCCAAATACTGACTAGCTCTAGAATTAGTCACCCTTGGTTTGGACCCTCTCAAATAATCTGACCCGATAAAATAGACCCATTTACTTTCCTCCGGTAACTATACTGCGTGTACCATCCTCTCAACCCGTTTATTCATTATCTCCTTCTCCCCTACTGCGATTCTCAAATTCAAAAACGGCGTCGTACACTTTACCTTGATGAAGTCGACGTATTTTTCCTTAGCCGCAACCAAACAAGCTCCCATTTCGATATCTTCGCACCGCTCTCTTTTCGCTATGTCCATTGATTTCCAACCAATCAAGGACTGCTACCAAGCAGGTTTGCACTTGTTGGAAGCAGTGATGGTGCACCCAATTCGTGCGCCTTCCTCGCATTGAAATATGATTTTTGATTAGCAGGATTTGTAAGCGGCGGCCCAAGAAGGAAGGTCTTTGAAGGCAAGGATGTATGGACCGGATGATGGGTCCTGTAACAGCCCGATTATGACCTTAATCAGAATAGTGGTTTCGGGACCACAAATTCGAGTCGATAGAATATTTATATATTATATTTGATGTCTATGATTTATGAGTGTGCATGTGCAAAAATTTTCGTGAATTAAATTGATCGTTTGTGTGATTAATTTAAAGAAAAGGACTAAATCGCATAAGTGGTAAAAGTAGCCTTTTATTAATTGAGTGGTTTAAATTGATTTGGCTTCTTTTATATAAGGACTTAGGTTGGAAATTGGCCATTGAGTATGATAGTGGGCGGCATATGGTTTTATTTTCATGATAACATGTTTTTCTTTTATATATTATAATTATAAGTTAAAAATGTTATAATATAATATATGTTAATAATATTAAAATAATGAAAACATGTTTTATTCATTTCATTTCTTTGTTCAACACGGAAAAACAAAAGAAAGGAGAAGAGCTTGAGCTCTCCACCGTTCGGCCTCTTGCATGTTTAACTAAGATCAAGAACGAAAAGAAACGGGAGTTGATCGGGGAAAAGCTAAGTTGAACGAATAGCCAGAAAACCTAAATTCATCGACTTCCGAGGTAAGTTTATAAGCGATCGAGTTTATTTGAATTATTTATATAATCACATGTATGAAATTAGATGAATTAATGGATTGAGTATTAAATTGCCGAATGTGAAATTGGGTGTTTATATATTTTGGCCGAATGTGATGTTGAATGGGAGAAAGACTATTGATAAATTAGCAAAATATGATATTGGTGAATGAATAAGTATGTTATATTCTAGTTGTGCCGAATGAAAAATGATGGAATAAGAAGGTTTAAATATTATAGGAAAATCATATTCTTGTGTATATAGATATATATGTGTATGAGATTGGAATTATAAGCTTTGCTTAACCAAAGAAAGGTTCGGATAATGGCACTTTGTGTGTGAGATTAACACCGAGCACTGTGTGTGCGATATCGGTGGAAGGGCACTTTGTGTACGGAATTAAACACAGAGCACTGTGTGTGCGATATTGGTGGGACGGCACTATGTGTGCGGAATTAAACACCGAGCACTGTGTGTGCGATATCGGTGGAACGGCACTATGTGTGCTAGAAATATGTAACGGCACTAAGTGTGCGATACGTTACGGGGAATTGCACTGTGTGTGCGGATTATCGAACCTCTCAAAGACGTAAAACAAGGAACGAAGGCGATTATATGAACTATGTAAGTAAATATTTGCATGGAAAATTTAATAACGTGGTGCTAAGGAGGTAAGTATATTTTGTACTTAAGATTGTTGATATGTAAAGTGTTTATTAATTGCTAAACTTGAAACTTAAAGGGTAGGGAATATTGGAACTTATTCGGCTTGGTGAAATCATTACATATGATATTGCAATGTGGTAGTATATTATAAGAAATGTTATTATGAACTATTGAATAATGATTTAATTGATTTCTTCTTTGTTTATAAATCATTAATTCTATGTTTTTATTTGCTTATAACTTACTAAGCTAAGTTAGCTTATTGTGAGGGTGTTTATATGATTATGGTATAGATTTTGGAGGCTAGCTCGTGCTCGGGAATCTTTGTCAAAGTCATTCGCACTATCATATAACCTTGGTATTCTATAAATTGAATCTTTTTTAGAAATCTATGGCATGTATAGGCAAACTTTCTTTTGGATTTTGTATGAATGTTATGTAATTATATGTATATATGCCTATGCCATACGAAAATGGCTTTTCTTCTATATTTGGGTTAGTTGGTTTTAAATTATTGAGCTTGATAATGATGATGTTGTGTATGTTCGGTTGTGGTAAGTTTATTTTGGAAATTTATACTATATTATTTTTACATATATGTCATCTATGAATGCATGAACATAGTTTGGGTAAATCGTATAGTAAATTTTGAATGGTGGATGATCTTATGTGTTTATAAATAGACATGCATATACTTATAAATTATGTAAGGTCATGGGATAATTGTATTATACTCTAAATATGTGGCTTTTGGATGTGTTATAATAACGATCAAATTGTGGTATATTTAATTTATAGTTTTGAACGTAGTTTCTATGAAATGTTTGAATTTGATTTATAAAGGTTTTGGATTAAAATAGCATCGAAGCATTGGTTGTGCTATTTACATGTGTTTGAGTAAGTGCCATTTGTATATAGGGATAAATGATATTACGGGTCATATATTTTTGAGATGAAAATATTTATACATAATGAGTATATGATCTTGAGTGAGATTGGACATTATATGGATAATTTGGTTTGGCATAAAGTTTTGGTGTGGGTTTATTAGTTTAAAGTGTTTGTTACTTTGTTGGTGAAATGAGTATAAGTGATGCGCATATTTGGTCATGACTTAATAATTACCAAATGAATAGTAAATTATGCCTTTTAAATAGTACTACTTTTATGTGTATTTGGTAATATAGAGTCGAGATATATATATGTAAGTGTTTTGATATTCAATGATAATATAATATTATTATTAATAGTGAAATCGACTATGATTAAGTTGATAGTTAATTATATTACTATGCGTATTTGATTTATATGTATATGCTGAATTTGATAAAAAAAAATTCTGGTAATGCCTCGTAACCCTAATCCGGCGACGGATACGGGTTAGGGTGTTACAGGTCCTCCGAAGTTTCGTCTGGGACTGGACCACGAAGTAATGGGAGGGAGCGCTCGAATTTTATGGTCGTCGAAGAAGCAAAATATTCCTCTAGGTTTTGGGGTAATGAAGGGTCCATGCCTTTAAAAGACCGACTGAGAAAAAACTCAAGTGAAAATTGAAGGTCTTAGAGTGATACCAAAATATTGAACGAAAGAAAAAAAAAACCACAATTGTCCACAATTGTGGTACAACACCCACAATTGTCCACTTTAGAATTGCCACTGCTTAAAAAAAAAAAAAAACCCGACTGAAACTCCGGACTCATGTGACGGTTCCATTTGATGTTGAGAACCGGAGCCCAAATACTGACTAACTTTGGAATTAGTCACCCTTGGTTTGGACCCTCCCATATAATCCGACCCGATAAAATAGACCCATTTGCTTTCCTCCGGCAACGTTGCTACGTGTACCATCCTCTCAACCCGTTTATTCATTATCTCCTTCTCCCCCACTGAGATTCTCGCATTCAAAAACGACGTCGTACACTTTACCTTGGCAAAGCCGACACATTTTTCCTTAGCCGCAACCAAACAAGCTCCCATTTCGATATCTTCGCACCGCTCTCTTTCCATTAAGTCCATTGATTTCCAACCAATCAAGGACTGCCACCAAGCGGGTTTGCACTTGTTGGAAGCAGTGATGGCGCACCCAATTCGTGCGCCTTCCTCGCATTGAAATATGATTTTTGTTTCGCATGATTTGTAAACGGCAGGCCAAGAAGGAAGGTCTTTAAAGGCAAGGATGTATGGATCGGATGATGGGTCGTCCGAAGTTCCGGCCGGGATTGGACCACGGAGTAATGGGAGGGGGCGCTCGAATTTTATGGTCGTCAAAGAAGCGGAATATTCTTCCAGGTTTTGGGGTAATGAAGGGTCCATGCCTTTAAAAGACCGACTGAGAAAAAACTCAAGTGAAAATTGAAGGTCCTAGAGTGATACCAAAATATTGAACGGAAGAAAAAAAAACACAATTGTAAAGTTAAATCTTTTCAAGTTCATTCGAGCTAGAGGTGCTCATGGGCCGGGTCGGGCTCAACTGAAAATTCAGACCCATTTACTAGGCTCGGGCCCGACCCAAAAAATAGGCCTAAAATTTTTGCCCAAGTCTGACCCGAATAAAAATGTTAAAACCCGGGCCTAACCCGGTCCGCCCGTATTAATTTTTTATATAATTTTTAAATATATATAATACATCAAAAATACTAAAAAAATCAAAATAAATATTTCCCAACAAATTGAAAATAAATTTTAAAAAATATTTAGACTTAAATAACACTAAGATAAATATAATTTAACAAGTCAATACCTCTAAAATAATAAAAAAAATTAACAAATGCCTTTAAAATAATAACAAAATTAACAATAAAATAAGTTTTATACAATATCCAAACAATAACAATAAAATAGTAGCAACATAATAGTAAAATGGTAGGGAAATAGGGAGAAAACAACAAGAAAATAACATTTAAAAACAAAAAAAAGAGCAAATTTTTTTTGTCTTTTAGTGAATTCGGAGCTAGACCGGGCCAAAAATATCTTACTCGAGGCTCAGCCCGTTTTTTAAACGGGCCTTATTTTTTTATCCAAGCCCATTTTTCGGGCCTATATTTTTGCCCAAATCCTCTTACATTTCGGGCGGGCCTTCGAGTTAGGCCGGGTGGCCCTACCCATGATCAGGTCTAATCCGAGCCGGCTGATTTAAGCTTTGATAAAATAGTCAAGTTACACCACAGTGTTAGTTCATAAAATAGTCTAATAGATTAATACATAATAATAATAATAATAAAGTTCACTTTTTGATGCATGTGGAACATAAAATTCTACTTCATTTTCACATATCAAACATTCAAGCTTCTTCAAGAACAATTCTTTCAACAAATTTTGTGAATAAAATTCCCTATCGAAGAGCCCTAAAATTTAAAGATGTGTAAACTCCAGATTCACTCACATACATCCTTTCAAGATACAAGCGATGCATATCCTCTAAAACAGACCAATGCTACGAATATGATATGCATTTGCCACTGTATTTATTACTAAAAAACAGTCTAAATTACAATTAAATAATGTAGCGTTTAACAACGTAGTTAATGCATCACGACAAACCTACTGTAACCGCAAAAACCCTAAACCCTAATTTTCACACTTAAAAACTCTTGATATTCTTCTTTAAAGAGAAAAGAAGCTTGAAATTTAACGGAAATGCTTAAACTTGGAACTTGGAAAGTTTAAGATAGCTATTTACTGCTCACAAAATCAGAACGGATCAAACTGATACAGAAGAAAAAGCCAAAAAAAAAACAAAAAGATACAGAGTATTGAAGGAAGGCATGATTGGGAGGGCATGAGTCGAAATGAGTGAACTCGAGCTAGAGTTCGAAAATGGCGGCGATAATTATCGATTCACCAAAGAAAGTGTTAAATTACGTGCTGCACTGCTAGCTCTTGCTTATGCTTATCTTCTTTGTTGAGAAATTTGCCTAGTGCTAGTAGTTTCGCAAATATCTCCTTTTTTTTATTTTAAATAAAATAGAGCTGAATTACAAAGATAAAACAATTGCTATATAAATTGAATTTCCATCAATTCAAACTTCATCAATCCGAACTTGCTCAATGATTTCTGTTGAGATTTTCTTGATCCTGATAGAATCATATGGAATCTTTTGCTTTACACCAATCAAGATGTTCTTCTGGAAAATCGCTTGTCACTTCTTTCTACAAATTTCCTGTATTCTTATCGCTGAATCCTTGTTTAATTTATCACGACACTACATCTTCTGATATTTCTACCCACACCTCCAAGTCATCTAGCCTTAACATCTCTCACCACTACTGCAGTTGATGCAAATCCCAAACTCGAGGATCTCACCCCATCCGTGTTTAATTTAATGAACCCCGACGGTGGAGGTTTCCATTGACTGCAACGGCTAAGACTCCTAGAAGACCCAACAGATAAAACAAGACTATGCTTGATAGAGCGAACCCAACTCCACGAAGAAATAAGAATATACTTTAAATCGACATCCACCCCTTGGAAGATCCACATATTCTTTTGTTTCCACATATTCCAATAAATTATACCAAACAAAGACTGCCATTCTACCTCTATATAGCCTAGATCAAGCTCATTCCTTAAGTTTAAAATGATCCAGTCTAATAGCGGGATGGAAAAAAACTGCATAGAACACCTTTCAGGGATAAATTGTTTCCACATAACACAAGCCTTGCTACAGTCTCGCAAAACATGGATGAAATATCTCCTTTTCCAGCTTAACAACTATTGACGGTTTTTTTTTTGTTTTATTAGTAAACTAATACCTGAACTATATTCAATCCTCAAATTAGTCCTTAATTTTTTTTGCCAAAATTATACCTAAATTATCAATTTTGTCTCAGTTTACCCCATAATAATAACAACCTTGGACACTGTACAGTTTAAATGAAGAAAGTAGCAGGACTTAATTTTTAACTTTTTAAGTAAAATGATTAAATTTCAATTTTTTTTTTCAAAGTATAAGGACTAACAACAAATTTTACAAAAAGAAAAGTAAAAAAGACGAAAAATAATTTCCATTGCTGAGATTTGAACCCAGATCTCTCGGGTGAGAGTTGAGTATCTTAACCACCTAGACTACAACGGATTTTGATTAGTGCGAACACATATTAGTTTGTCTACAATAATATAATAAGAAACGTTAAACGGTCTGACTATAATTAAATTAAGGTTAAAATAAGTCATAAATCCCTATACTCTTAGTAAATTTAGAATTTAGTCCTTGTACATTCTTTTCTAGAAATTTAGTTCCTCTACTTTTCAGATTTCAAAATTCAAGTCCAACTGCTAACACTATTAAGATTATTTTGTTAAATTCGGGTTCATTATAATGTTGTTCTTTTAGTTACATTGCTACTAAGTGAGTATTTTTTTTTTTAATTTCAAAATATCATACCAACAAATTTAATAAAGAAAATAATTATGTCAACAATTGTAACTGTATTTTAAAATTTGGAAAGAAGAGGAACTAAATTCTTAAAAATAAAAATATAGAAATTAAATTTCAAATTTAAAAAAAAAATGCAGAAACCTATGACATATTTTAACCTTAAATTAATAGAATAAATAAAACTATACAACCATTTAATTCAAATCTTTTTTATATATACAATTTTAATTTATAAAATAATAGTTCAGATTTATTGAGAATTATCCTTACTAAAATCCTTAATGTTCTTTCAAAAAAAAAAATCATGTTTAGTACCTTGCAATTTTTAATTCTTAAGGTTCTATTATGTTTCCGGACAAAAGCACGAAACAACAATACTGGTTAATGCCAAAGAAATATTAGAACCGCTTGCTGATGGTTGTAGTGCCGCTCTCTGTATGTGAAAATCCATTGGATGGTAGCCTGTTCGCACCTGTAGTTGGATATGCATTAAGACAGTGCAAATGTCTTCCCATAACGACTTTATCTTCCAGTGCAAGATGGTCTACCTAGAGATAACTGAAGCCCATTTTTTATCAGTTCTTCTCCATGGGTAATTTGGATCGATTCTAGTTTTACCTGGAGGTAGCGTAAAAAGAGCAGTCTGTCGTGGAACTTGGAATCTGTATGTAGACACATACCCATGATGAGAGGGGTTGAATTATCTTGCCTTGTTATTCCGATGCCTCCGCCAAGCATTCTCGTAGTGCGATTGACTTAATATTGCATCTACTCTTAAGATTCAACGACGAGTTGATCTCGAATGTTTGAATAGTATTTATTGCCAATTTACTACCGGACGAGGTGCTGGTGTTTGCTCATTTTTAGAGTCAACTTGTTGAAAAGTCGATGCCCTCGACAATTAGATTTGTTTATGGGCGAGCCAGGTGACCCAGTCCAAATGCCCGACTAAAAATGAGAGAATTTGAGCAAAAATATAGACTTGAAAAATGAGCTTGGACAAAAATAATAATGCATGTTTTCTAAACAGGTTGGGTCTCGGGTAAGCTTTTTCGCCTATGCCTGCTCGACCGAATTTGCAAAAAAAAAAAAAAAAACTGCTATTTTGTTCTTTGTTTTGCCACTATTTTTATTATTATTTTGCTATCATTTAGCTATTGTATTTACTCTTGTTTTGTTATTATTGTTTGGATATTGTTTAATCAAGTTATTCTATAATAATTTTGCTACTATTTTAGAGGTATTTAATTGCTAATTTGCACTTATCTTAGTGTTATTTAAGGATATTATTTTATTTTTATTTTTCATTTGTTGGGAAACATTTATTTTAATGTTTTTAGTGTATTTGATGTATTATATTTTTAAACTTATTTTTATCTAAAATAATAATATAAAATATTTTAATACGTATGGTCGGGCTCTAATTTTAGCATTTTTATTTGGATCGGGCTTGAGCAAAATTTTATACCTATTTTTCAGGCCTAACCTAAAAAACAGACCTAAATTTTTTACTTAACCTGATTCAACCAATGAATAACTCTACCAATATTTTGATGGGATCCTATTATTGAACGGAGAAACATGCCTTATAATCTTATTTTATATATAAAAAAAGATTTGAATTGAATGGTTGTATAGTTTTATTTATTAATTAATTTAAGGTTAAAATATGTTTTTTTCCAAATTTGAAATTGAGTCTCTATATTTTTATTTTTAGTAATTTAGTTTCTCTACTTTTCAAAATTAAAAATTTAGTTCGAATTGCTGACACAATTATTTTCTTTGTTAAATTTGTTAGTATGACAATTTGAAATTAAATATACATATATATATATATATATATATATATATATACTCACTTAGCAACAATGTAACTAAAAGAACAACATTATAATGAACATGAATTTAACAAAATAATCTTAATAGTGTTAGTAATTGGACTTGAATTTTAAAACTTGAAAAGTAAGGGAACTAAACTCCTCGAAATAAATATACAAGGACTAAATTCCAAATTTACTAAGAGTATAGGGATTTATTACATATTTTAACCTTTATTGTTTAACGTTTCTTATTTCATTATTGTAGAAATATTAATTTCATGATTATCAAAATCCGTTGTAGTCTAGGTGGTTAGGATACTCGGCTCTCACCCGAGAGACCCGGGTTCAAGTCCCGGCAACGGAAATTGTTCTTCGTCATTTTTACTTTTCTTTTTGGTAAAATTTGTTGTTAATCTTTATACTTTGAAAACAATTGAAATTTAGTCCTGCTACTTTATTCATTTAAAAATCTCAGCCATTCATTAAGATTACAAGTATTCTCTATCAACATTTATCAATTTGGCATGTTAATTAAGTTATAAAATATATAACTATTTTCTCACTTGGTTTATAATCATTAATATTATAAATATCTTTCATCAACATTTATCAATTTCACATATTGATTAAATTATAAAATATATAACTATTTTCTCACTTGGCTTAAAACTAGTTGATGTTTAAATATTTTCAATTAGTTATTTTAATTACTGTGCATGATATATATAAATTAATTATAATCCTACAAAATAGTGAGAAGATTAACATTTGGGCATTTGGGTACTTGAGGCACATGATTTAAAAATAGGAAGCTAAGTGTAAATTAAATAAATAATTCGTAACCTTGTAATATTTTATATATATTTGTAATTTGGTATTATTAAAATGAATCGTATATAAATTTAACAAAAATATTTATTAATTAAATCTTAATTTTTAAATCAAAATAGCAAAGGATTAAATTATTCCAATCAAACGTAAAAGAACTAAATTTCAAGGGTATAAAAGGCAGAATTAGATCTTAAAAACCATGGTTTTATTCATAAAATTAATCCTTGAACTATACCGTAATTTTCAAATGAATCCTTAAATGTTTTTAATAAAAAAATGGTACATAAACTATCAATTGTGTCATTTTACCCCCAAAAAAGGTGTACAGTGTCCAAGGTTTATTGTTTTGGGGAAAAACTGAGACAAAATTGATAATTTAGGTATCATTTTGGCAAAAAAAATTAAGGACTAATTTGAGGATTGAATATAGTTCAGGTATCAGTTTACTAATAAAACAAAAAAAAATCATCAATAGTTGTTAAGCTCGAAAAGGAGATATTTGCGAAACTACTAGCACTAGGGCAAATTTCTCAACAAAGAAGCTAAGCATAAGCAAGCAGCTAGAAGTGCAACACGCGCCAACACTTTCTTCGGTGAATCGGTAATTATCGCCGCCATTTTCGAACTCTAGCTCGAGTTTACTCAGCTCGACTCGCTGCTCTCCCAACTGTTGCCTTCCTTCAATACTCTGTATCTTTTTGTTTTTTTAGGCTTTTTCTTCTGTATCAGTTTGATCCGTTCTGATTTTCTGAGCAGTAGATAGCTATCTTTAACCTTCCAAGTTTACGCATTTCAGTTAAATTTTAAGCTTATTTTCTCCTTAAAGAAGAAGATCAAGAGTTTTTGAGTGTGAAAATTAGGATTTAGGGTTTTTGCGGTTACAGTAGGTTTGTTGCGATGCGTTAACTAAATTGTTAAACGCTACATTATTTAGTTGTAATTTAGACTTTTTTTAGTAATAAATACAGTGGCGAATGCATATCATATTCGTAGCATTGGTCTGTTTTAGAGGATATGCATCGCTTGTAGCTTGAAAGGGTGTATGTAAGTGAATCTGGAGTTTAGACATCTTTAAATTTTAGGGCTCTTCTATAGGGAATTTTATTCACAAAATTTGCTGAAAGAATTGTTCTTGAAGAAGCTTGTATGTTTGATATGTGAGAATGAAGTAGAATTTTATGTGCCACATGCATTGAAAAGTGAACTTTTTTTTTTTTGTTATGTATTAATCTATTAGACTATTTTATGAACTAACATTGTGGTGTAACTTGACTATTTTGTAGTTTGAGGAGCGATGAGTAAAAAAAAGAACCCTATGGTATTCTTCGATGTTTCAATTGGTGGAGATCTGGTGGAAAGAATTATTATCGAGGTAAGCCAAAAACCAGCTGCTGGCTTTTTTTACTCCGTTTTTGTTCTCTGTTTTTTGTGGGAACATATTTGGAAATTATCTGAGTCTTAACTTCATTTTAAGGATAAAGATAAAGTTATTTTTTTTCCAAATTTACAGCTTTTTGCAGATGTTGTTCCTAAGACAGCTGAGAATTTCCGGGCACTCTGTACAGGTATCCCTGAAAATGTTCCATATTTTTGTTAGTGGCAGGTGACTTAATTTTGGTGCTTGCATTGATTGACATCTTTTTGTTACTGTGTATCAGTATTGATGAACCTATTAATTATTTGTTTCTGGTCTTTCTAGATTCTTTAAATGTCTCCTGTGTCATAGTCTACGAATGCAAGATTTAATTATCTCATGAATATTTTTTCTTTGACTAGGATAAATCACACAAAGCCCTGCTTCAAATTTTATCGTCTTATAAACTAATTGTCTGCATTTGGAAACAAGTTTGTCAGGCTTTTTGATTATATTGAGCTTTGTTAAACTATAGGTGAAAAGGGCATTGGCAAATCTACCGGGAAACCCTTGCACTATAAAGGAACTTTTTTTCATCGAATAATCAAAGGATTCATGGCCCAAGTATGTTACTCATTCTTTCTACAAATCATTTTAATTAATCAGAGGAATGTTTGCTATGATGATTCTTGTTTCATTTTTTTTCTCCTATGTCCTACCTTTTGCAGTGATGCAAAGTTTTTATTTCTAAGCTGTAATTTTAGTTTGATTAACATCTTACTTTTCTATCATAATATCTTATTCGGTTGATAGGATTCAGATTTCTTGTATCTGCAGTCAATTAAACATGTATCTCTTTGGTCTAATCATATATAATCATTCTAAATGACCTTTATCTAAAACAGTAAGCTCAGTACTTAAACTTTGGTGCCAATTAATCACTAGGAAAATATTTCAGTTATCTTTAAATGAGTAAGTTCTCTGCTGAGTATTAATTGATAGATCTTAGTGCTGTAACCTGAACTTTTTGAGCCTTGTTTTCACCTCCTTGGTGCTACTGCTTGTTGTTGCTGGTGATTAAACTGGTTAGTCATCATGGGTGTCTGCAGAGTGACTAAAATTAGAGAAAAGCTCGGTACTTTTATTTTTGTGCTTTGTAGGGAAGGTGAGGGGAGCTAGTATCTATTAATTTTACATAAAAAAAGCATGTACTCAACGGCGCTAAACTTTTCCATTTTTTATGTTTTACTTTTTTCTACAGGGTGGTGACTTTTCAAAGGGAAATGGTATGCTTGCTCATTCCAATGCATGGCAATTTTGTTCTGTTATTTTTGAGAGATTGCAGACTCTCTGCTTGACATCTAAATGTATGCCCAGACTTGTAAGGAAAGAGCTTTAATTGATTTGCAGGCACTGGTGGAGAAAGTATTTATGGAGGGAAGTTTGCAGGTAGGCCTTTGCATGTCAGCACTTAAGTATCTTACGATGAATCAAGTCAAAACTTAATCATTAAAGTTTATGTTTCCTTGCAGATGAGAATTTTAAACTGACTCATGACGGACCTG
Organism: Gossypium sturtianum; assembly: GCA_025698515.1. NCBI lineage: Eukaryota > Viridiplantae > Streptophyta > Magnoliopsida > Malvales > Malvaceae > Gossypium > Gossypium sturtianum. The sequence continues at coordinate 10,033,328 of CM046950.1, read as the reverse complement.
GTGTTCTCTCTATGGCAAACAGTGGTCCAAACACAAACGGATCACAATTCTTTATAACCTTCAAGCGCCAACCTCATCTTGATGGGTATTTAACGTTTGCTTATTACTTATTTACCTGTTATGACTGTAAGGATGGAGCTTTTCTATGTTGCTTAGCAATGGATTTGTCATTTCTTGAATGCTTGGCAGCAAACATGTTGTTTTCGGAAAGGTAATTAAGGGAATAGAAGTTTTGAAGAAAATTGAGCTTGTCGGAACAGGTGATGGAAAGCCTGCGCAACCTGTAAAAATATCCGACTGTGGTGAAACCTCCGAAAGTAAAATTCAGGATGCTCTTGGAAAAGCAAAAGGTACTTTTGATGCAGTCTTAAGCACTACTATAGCGATTTCTGGATTTGTTGCCAACTTTTCATTTTACTTTTTTCACTACGGTTTTAGTTTCAGGGAAAGGGAAGAAATCGGGAAAAATTCCTTCATCAGACAGTTCAGATGATGAACATACTAGAGGAAGTAAAAAGTCTTTGAAGGATAAAAGGAAAAAAAGAAAGAGGAGATATTCTTCATCTGATTCTGGTTCCGATTCCTATTCTTCTGATTCAGATTCTGATGTCTCTTCATCTGAGTCAAGTTCCTCAAGTGATGGAAGAAGACATAGGAGAAAGAAGTCAGCCAAAAGAGGCAAGCATCAACGTGGGAAAAAGAGGAAGGATGGGCGAAGGGAGAGGAAAAAAGGTCGGCGAGGAAAAAGATCAAAGCGCAAATCCAAATGGTCTGGTTAAAACCTGGTTTCAAGGACAATCCTCCAAATATTTTCCCTTCTCTTTTTGTTGGTTATGTTTGTTGATAATGGCTTTATTGCAGGAGTTCAGATAGTTCAACTGACAGTGAAAGCGAGGGTACAAGCACTAGCAGTGGCAGCGATGATGGAAAGGCCAGTTTACATCATAAAAAACCCATCTCCAGATCCCAACCTGCTGAAGATGAATCTCCACAGAGTATTGGTAATTCCATCCATTATTGTTTTAGCCTCTCTCTATTTGTCTTTACATACATGTATATATTCCAATTCTTGATTCTAGCTTTCTTCACACTATCATACTTGAATCTAGTGGCACTTGAATTTGGGCATTATTAGCACAGGCGACTTGCAGCAATATATATAATATAGGGAACAACTAATGGCTGATTCTGATGTAGGACTACAAAGGAATAAGTTGAAGGTAACCGAGGACAACTCCCATGAAGAAGGTGAATTGTCACCTAAAAGTGATGAGCTTGCCAACAATGGTCATGGCAACAAGGCTGCTGCTACTAACCTACATACTGATGCAGATGGCTCGGATAGATTGAGGTTTTTATGTTATCATTTTGTCTTCTCTTAGCTGAAATCTACATATAATTTCATTGACAATGTTTCCTTTCCCATATGCTTCACAGAAGTGTGAGCCCAACCCCTAAACGGGGGCCAAACAACAGCCGCAGAAGCAGCCGAAGCATGAGTCCTCTGAAAGATGATGTTAGAAGCTCTCCCAGGAAATCTGGTGCAAGGACTTCACGTAGCCCATTGAATAGTCCTTCAAGGAAAGCCCCTGCATCCAACCAAGGGCGTATTGCCTCAAGAAGTCCATCTCCGGGTGGCACATCAAAGCGCGTAAGAAAAGGCCGTGGCTTCACTGACCGTTATTCCTTTGCACGTCGATACCGTACACCTTCTCCTGAACGTTCCCCGCCTAGATCCTATGCTTATGGTGGAAGAAATGTTCCAGAAAGAAACCATGATAGGTAAATCCATTCTACTCAAAAAATGAGAAAAGTAGTCATTGCACGTTAGATCAAGAGCAAACCGGTCCTTTTGTTAAAATTTTCATCCTTTTCTACTATTAAAAACTGGTCTTGTATGTCAGCATGAGGTACACATGGCGTGCAACATGTAACTGTCTGGTTATTTTGTTAGCCATGTCAGTTTTTAACAGTAAAAATGGATGAAATTTTTAATAGAAATGATGGGTTTGCTTTTTATCTAACATACAAGGACTAATTTATCTGTTTTTTGAGTAAGTGTCTAGTTATTTTGTTAACCATGCCAGTTTTGATCTAACCTCTGGTACTTTTCCGATGTTTCCCCCTTAAATCTTAATATCATATTATTCTTTTTGAAGATATTCTAGCTACAGAAATCATTCTGATCGATCAACACGAAGACGTTATAGAAGCCTGCCAAGAGGCCGTAGTCCCCCCAGGTTCGTTTTCAGATACAAATGCAGATTTCATTGAATTAGACTGGAAAATAGTTTATATATACTTTTATTTTCATTTGCAGATATGAAGGCAGAAAAAGGAGTCCTTCTCGCAGCCCAGTTCGTTACCGGGGAAGATACAGAGATCGTAGTGAGAGCCAGAGTCCTATTCGAAGTCCTAGTCCTAGAGACAAACGACCTGCCATAAGTGAGGGGTTAAAATCTCGTCTTGGTCCTCGAATCGATGATCAACGCTCCCCACAAGAACAAATCAGGGTCCAGACCTCTAGGTCGAAGAGTAATGCGTCCTCACATTCCAGATCTCCCGATATCTCTCCATCAAGAAATCGCAACAGAAAATCGCAGTCTCCAAACACGTCAAAATCAAGCTCACCCTCCGGACAAAGAGGATTGGTGTCTTATGCAGATTGAATCCATGCCTTCCATGACATCATTTACATTTAATCGAAGCATAGCTAGTTGTCTTGGTTGTGTTTCAGAGGGCATGCCTTTTTTATACACGCAGTTATTGATCATCATATGCTATTTAGATTGTCGATTTAGAGTTGGCAAATAGTTCTAGTTTTTGGTTGCATAGTGACTTAATACTTCTAGAGCTTATTTGAAATAGCAAGAGGCATGCTCGGTGTTACCTAAATTAAGTAAACTCTGTTTCTTTCTTATGGAATGTTCTATGTGCTTTGTTTCAAATTTGACTCAACATTTGTAATATGCTTAATCGGATGAATCTCTCTTTTTGTGATAGTTTTCTTTACGTTTCTATCTATTACGTATATCATAGTAATGGTTTGCTTGAACCATTTGGTTTTGAATGGTAAAAAATTGGTTTGCCTGGCTAAAAAGTTATAAGAACTGGGGTGAAACTATTTTAAATGTTTACTTTTATTGTAATTATAAAATATATATGTTATTATTTATTTGTTTATTTTTTTTAAAGATATTTTTTGAATTTGTAATCTTTTCAAAAAAATTGTCATGCTTGAACAACAAATCGGTAGACAAGTAAATTGAGGATATGACAAGTATCGTATTTATTCTACACCTATAAGACATTTATCACACCTTAAATCTTTCATTAACGGTATATAAGATAATTAAAATTTAAAAATTTTAAATATGTCAAAGGTTATACTCTTCTAAAGTTTAAATTTTACTTCCTATACTTTTATTTTTGAATCATTGAAACCTTGTACTATTTTTTATTTAAAAATCATGATCTCCCCGTTAATTTTGCCATTATGATGATTGATTTGGTTGATATAAAGCAAGTAAAATAACTCTTTTAGCCTTATTTTTACTAAATAGCACACGGAATTTTAAAAAAAAAAAAACTCATTCTGCTAAATTACGTATCGAGATAGCCGTGTTACCTGGGGTTTTCTCGTTCTAATTTATTAGCTCATTCATCTGTTAGTTTGATCGAGATTAGTATCTGCCTTTCTTTTTGTTTCCCTCAGGTTGCTGCTTACCATGGACACTAGACCTAATCCACTACTTCCATTGTAATTACAATATTCTCTATTCAAATTTGTTTGAATTAGATCAAATGATTTGTCAAATCAATTAGACAAAAAATCAATCCTAGTTTCAATCCAATCAAAAAAGTTATATCAATTGACATTGAATCAATTTCTTCTATTTGTTAAATATTTTTATTTTTATAATTTTTTATGCTTTATTTAATTAAAGACATATCAATCAAACCAAAAATAGATGGTGTAATCAGTTTAACTCTTGCTTCTATCGGTATCGTATGTTCTGGTTTCAAACAAGTTGCTTTTTACCTCTAATGTTGGATCGATTCTGATTGAACAAACCTATAAAAACATCATGGGATTAGATGGTTCGAAAGGCCGCGCGACTCACCAGGTTGCCTATGCCTGATTCTCTACCTTTTAATGCCAAGATATGTCCAACTCAGGGATAGTAAAGGGAATGGGTTGCGGGAATTTATAGACACATCCCTACTGCTATGGGCACTCAAGGATGGCCTTCATTTAGCTAGAGAGCTTAATATAGATAGAATCATTATGGAGCTTGATGCTACTTTTGTTGTTCATCAAGAATACTGTCATCACATATACATTGCTGCAAACGTTAATTCTAGAATGCAAGACCCTCATTTCCTAATTTGAGAAACACAGAATTCAAAACACGTTTAGGGATGGTAATCGTTGTGCGTATGCACTTGCAAAAATGGGAAGTAATGTCTCAATCCACTCGGAATTTGTCAACCGTCACTGGACTGTTTAACCCTATTATTTCACAATGATGCTGAAGGGGTGTTGCGAAGTATCGTGATACTTTTATGTTTTAGTCTATCTATGCATGCCTTTATGATATATAAAATGCCAAGAAATGTTACATAACATACATTGTTATCTTAAATATCTGATGCATGTTCTGCAGATACGAGCTTCTAAACAACATGCTTGTGTTTTCTTCCCCCTCTATTTCCTTTTCAATGTAAGTATACAGAAAATTATTTAATACATATCACTAAAACATTTAAATTCCATAAGCAAAGTTTAAAGTGTATAGTAATTTTTTTAAAATGACAATATTTAAACTTTGCTTGTGGAATTAAACTGACAATATATCAAATACTAAACCTTTTTGGAATAACTAATTCTTTCGAAAGCTTCTTACACCTAGGAAACCTTACACTATCTACATTCATGTTACTATATTCATATATGATCATATGAATCTTAAGAAATGTTTGCATGGTTAAACATTCCAAAGACATACAAAACATTAAGAGAAACAACTGCTAAATCTATCCAACAAACATCATTCCTACAATAAACAAAGATCCCAAAGTCCAAAACAACAATCCTACAGACTAACACCACATAGATATAAAAGACAAGGAACAGATAAAAGTACCTCAAATAGTTAAGAATCAGACAAAAGCAATCAATCCTTGGTGGTTTTGTTGATTAGGGACTTGTGAATGTGGGGTATGACACCGCCTCCAGCAATGGTACCTTTGATAAGGGTGTCAAGTTCTTCATCCCCTCTAATGGCCAATTGCAGGTGCCTTGGAGTGATCCTCTTCACTTTCAGATCCTTGCTTGCATTTCCAGCCAACTCAAGAACCTCGGCAGTCAAGTACTCGAGGATAGAGGCCAAGTAAACAGCAGCTGTTGCCCCAACTCTCCCATGTGCTGAAGCCCTAGACTTGAGCTGACGGTGGATACGACCCACCGGGAACTAATAATATATATATCAAGGAGAAAAAAAAAAATAGAAGTTTAAGGGTCTTTTAAAGTGATAAATATATGATCAAATTATGATTTTGGTCCTTACTATGCTCAAATTTAGGATTTAATGCTTTTACTTCCTAGAATGCTATTAATTAGTAAACAACTAGTATTATTAACTTTTTCTGTTAACATACTGATACATTTTTTTCTTAAGATATCTCTTCTAACTCATCATATTGACATGGATCTTTTATATTAGACCCAAATAATTAACAAACTAACTAATGACATTATAAAAGTACTAGATCAAATTAAATTAAATTAAAGACAAAGATAGATTCCAAATTTGAGTCTAATAGAGATCCTAAAACCATAATTTGACAGTAAGTATATATAGCTAACTCAAGACCTGGGAAACAACAATGCCTACGGATGTTGTAGATTTAACAGGAAAAAAAAAAGAGATTAAATCCCAGCATTTTCTAAAAACTGATTCACTGCTATATTTCGATCTTTTAACGATAGTTCTAAAGAAACAGTCTTTCGACATGGAAAAAAAATTGACGAACAATTTGCAAGTATCTCGATCCTAAACCGTAAGTACTTAAAATTTTCAATATCATTTCTTTAGCATATGCTTACTAACAAAGGGAACAGAAAACTATTTATATTATTATCAGGAAATTTTCCAAAGATCTATCATATTCATGTATGGAAAAACTTGAGCCTAAACATCTCGATCCTCAACCGTAAGCACTTTAAACTTTGAATATCATTTCTTTAGCATGTACTTTACTAACAAATGGAACGGAAAAAGAATTTTATATTATTATCAGAAAATTCTCCAAAGATCTATCATATTCATGTATGGAAGAAACTTGAGCCTAAACAAATCGAAAAAAGATTGATAAAATTAATGACGAATACCTTTTGAAAACCAAGAAAATAATTTTGATTTGAGAAATACCTGAATACCGGCACGAGATGAACGAGAAACCGGGCGCTTCTTGTCCTTATCTTTGTCCTTGTTAGCTGCGGTTGTTTTCGTCGCCAAAAGCCCCTTTCCGCCTTTTCCTGCCATCTTCGTTCACCTAAGCAGTGAAAAATAACTCTGAATCAGTACTAAAATAATACGATCTGTAATTAGTAAAATCACGAATCTGCTAAACGCTAATCAGAGCTATGTTCAATATTTAAAAAAAATTAAATAGAAATATTTAAATTACAAAAGAAGAAGAAAAATGTTGTTACGAGAGACCTGAGAGAAATAGGAAGCTCGAAAGCGAAGATTTCTGGGTTTATTTGGGAAGTGATAGGGTTTTCTATTTCATTCTGATCTGTTTGGATATTAAATTCGAGATGGCGGTTATGTTGGGCGGGAAAATTCTTTAATTCCGCTATTTCAAAATTTTTGCATTATTACGTAAATACCCTTTTCTTTTACTTGAATTCCATGCCGTACGTGTGACCCCATAAATTCCGCGGTTATGACTCAATAGCCATGCTTCCCTGTATCAAGAAATGGCTATCAATGAAGATTACATGTCCCATCTGCAAAGCTTCAGCCATGGCCGATGATATAGTGGAGAAATAATGGCTTTTTCCATTAGTAACAAACAATATTTATGTATTCACTTTTTTTTCAATAGAAACAACAATAAAAGATTAAGAAGAAATTCACCAATATCAGCTCTCAAGTCAAAACACACTATATTATAGACATCTCTCCTTCGAGTATTCGATGGATGTTGAGATAGCAAGAGCACAAAGAATACCAATATCACTTGGACATTAATCCACCTCCACTTCCCTTTTATTTTTACGGTTTAAAATATTAATTTTTTAAAAGGAGCTATGTATAATTTTACTATAAATTTAATTACATTATAATATAATAAAAAATTTAAACCGCCTTAAAAGTAATAGTATCTTATTTCAAATTGTAAGAAACTTTAACGCTAAGTGTGAGTTTAGATAGGCGATGGGGTGTGGTGCGGTGTATTTAGCTTATTTTTTGTCTCACACTACAATATTTAATCTCACCGCCACCGCTGTTTTATACTAACCGTAGGTAAATGCACTGTCCATTCAAATTCACCCTAACTCTAATCCTTACTAATCAATTATTTTAGTTTAAGAAAACTACAAAAAATACTTTATCTACACTAAACAAATAATATCTTATTTCACCATTTAATAATATCCTATAACTCTTACGCCTTATCTTATCTACTCGATTATTTCATTTTAAGAAAATTATCTATACCCTAAACAAATAATATAATGAAACTTTTACTTTTTCCATTAGTAATCCTTGTACAAATGGAATTGGGAAAACTATCTACTTTACTCATTGTATATATATAAACTGAGCTAAATAACTTTCAAGATTTTAAACCTTAATTTGTCCTAAGACAAAATAATGGAGGTTAAAATAATGAAGCTCAAGGTTATTGGAAAGGGTTCTTATGGAGTAGTGCATTTAGTGAAAATCGTAGCTTCTATTTATAATCAAATTTATACCATAAAGTCTGCCAACGAAGAATACTCTTCTTTCCTATATAAGGAAGAAGAAATCCTTCTAAAGTTTGTCAATTGTCCCAATATTATTCAATGTTATGGCGGTTTTACGAGTGTTGAGCAATGACGAGGAGAGGTTTACAATATGTTCATTGAAGAGAATGGATTGTATGGCGTAAAAAACTAAAAATAAGGAGGAAAAATCTGATTTGTCATTATTGGAAAGGGATAAGGATGACGTGGAACGTTCATTGAATAGGCTCCAAGCTAGAGGTAGTTTGTTAGACTTGATGAACAAGTATGGTGGTAAAATCCCAGAAAAAGATGTTAACTATTATATCCAAATGATGTTGGAAGCGCTTTTGGACGTTCATGAGAAAGGATTCATTCACTCTGATCTACAACCAGGTAATATTCTAAATTTCTCTCCTCAACATTGTGCTAGTTTACCTACTCTAAAGATTGTCGATTTTAGGTTAGCTAAACAACAAGGGGTAAAAGATACAATGTTTGGGTTTCAAGGTACAATGTATTGCATGTCTCCTGAATCGATTGTCGAGGAAGTTAGTGGTGCATTGGATAAATGGTCGTCAGGTTGCATCGTGGTTGAAATGATTATGGGAATATTGCCATGGGACACTCACGATCAAGATGATCTAACAAACAAACTGTTGAGGGGAGAATCACCCAACATCCCAGAAGACATGTCGAAGCTAGAAAAGAGTTTCTTGAGGGAATGCTTTGCTATTGATCCAAACAAAAGGTGGAGTGCTAGCAAGCTACTATGTCATCCATATCTTTTTCTACCAGAGCACATGCTTCCCAAAAACCACCAACAATCTTTACTATTCCACCACCACTAGATTTTAACGTTCCTAATAAAACCTAATTGGAAAGGAGAAAATTTTGGAGTAACAAAGATTAAAAAAGATGATTAGTTCCTATGAGCAAGAACAGCAAAGAAAAACTAATGGATACTTGTGTGTTTACTTCTATTTAAAAATCAATATGGAAATCTCTTTGAATTATCGTATGATATAATCAATTGTCCATCAATTCTAAACTATATACGGTCGACATGAATTATAATTTTATATATAATTGCAGTATTATATTTTTATTTACAATGGCTTGACTTATAGAAAACATCTTTCCCTATATAATTATTGTCCTTTATAATGATTAGATTTGTGTACTTATTTTTGTCTATTTATAATCTGAGTTTTGGTTGTTAATCTTTTTTTTAAAAATAATAATACAAAAAAAGATAATGGTGCATGGTTTTTGGGGTTTTATTTTATAAAAGAAAATTGTTCTTTTTTGGGTATTTCTCTTGGCCTTTTTTATTTTTATCCTTTTTTTCATTTTATTAATTAAATAAAGTTATAAATGACAAATTTTAAATATATTAAATCACATACAAGGCATTAATAAAAGAGTGAAAGGAATAAAGGAAGATACATCTGTTAACTTACTGAAAGAGATAACAGCATAATGAAAATAATAAGAAAAGGGAAAACTAAGATGATGAGTACACTTATTCATAATCTAAGAGCCTATTTAAATAGGCTTTTACCTAACATAAAAACTAAAAATAGGTACTAACAACTAGAGAAAAAAATCTAAACAAAATAAATCCATAATTTTCAACCACTAAATCTTTGATGTGCATCAATTATTTGCCTAGAAATAAGGAAAACAATCCGATTTTATTAACAACCAGATTTTATTAACAACATCTACCTTCCTTTAACTTTTTTTTCCATTTCTTTTTTATCCATGGAACTAAAATTGGTCTTAGAGTAAGTTTGGATGGACGGTGCGTTTAATTGCAGTTAGTGTAAAAACAGCGGTGATTGTGAGATTATATATTATAACAATAATGTAACATGAGATAAAAGTAAACTAAACGTACCCTACCGCTCATCCAAACTCAGCCTTATTCTTTTTATCGATGACGCTGAAAATGGAATACAAATATATGGCTTAAAAAAAGCCACCTTTGTTTTTAAAAAAAGCCACCAATATAGTGGTGAATTTATTATTTTGGTCCCTATATTCTGCCTAAATTTAGTATTTAATTCATTTAGTTTAATTTGATATAATTTGAACTCAATTTTAATTAATTAAGAGATTATAATTAAGAAAATCTACACATTTACATAAAGTGGGACTTAAAATTTCAAGGCCTCAACTTGCCATTAAGCCAAATAAGTAATATTATTAATTATTTTGATTAAAATATTAATATAGATTTAAAAAAAATCATTTCTAACCAATGTTTCCAATATCATTTGTTCTAATACTTGTGCCTATTAATATCGATCTGTTTTAATATACTATTTCGAGTTTTACGATATTTTTAAATTCTTTTTCTATAATTTTATATGGAAGTATAAATTTTAATGATTATAAAAAATAAAAATTTAAAATTTAAAATCTTATACCAACCATATGAGTCAATATACATATAAGACTAATTTTGTATTAGTTTAATACTAGAATAGTATGTACTTATACGGTACTCATTAGGGGTGTTCAATCGGTTAACCGACCCGAAATAACATTAATCGAATTAACTGACCTTTCAAAATTTTTAACCGCTAACCGAACTGAAATTTTTTCAAAAAAATTAACCGAACCGAAATTTTTTCGGTTAATTCGGTCGGTTAACCGAATTAACCGAAAATTATATGTTTTTTATTTTTGTTTAAAAATTAACCGAATTACCCGAATTAACCGAATTACCCAAATCACCCGAAATGAATCACTACATAATTAAAAGGATTACATAATTTTAGTTTTAGAATTTTATTTTTATTTATTAAATTATTTGTAATTTTTATGATTGGGTTGGATTGGGTAATTGGGTTGGGTTGGATATTTGGGTTTGGATTGGGTTTAGGTGAATAGTGGGCCTATTTATATATTATAATTTTATTTATTAATTTTTTGATTAAACCGAAAAAAATCGGTTAACCGACCGGTTTCGAACCGAATTAACCGTTAACCGAAAAATCACAAAATAATTAACCGACTTCCGACCGAAAAAATTCGGTTAACTGACCGATTAACCGAATTCGGTCGGTTAATCGAATTTTTTCGGTTTTACCCGAATTTTGCACACCCCTAGTACTCATAACCATGATTCTAACTTATCATGTTGGAATAATTATAATTGAAAAAATATTTTTTAAGAAAAAATCACGTTTGAAATTTAACTATTGTGATATTTATTTAAAATTAATCTTATAAAAGTAGAAAAACTAAATTATGATAAATTATAATATAAGAATTAAATACTAAATCTGGACATAATAAAAGGACCAAAACTAAATTTTGACAGATTTAGTCAACGAATAACCTCCGAATCTTTCTGCGAATCTACCGATACATATTTCCCGCGCCACAATTCATGGACGGTCCAAAGACAGTGTCGAAGAAATTTGGACATTTTCGTAGCTCATTTTACTTTCTCCTCTTTCCAAATATCCTTATTGAAACCACCCGACAACATCGGGGAAAAAAATTCCGACCGGATCCGTTCCGTTGCCTTGTCGACGAACATGTCTGGTTCCTTCCGTTTCTCGATTTCTCTATCTCCATTGCATTCTAATGAATTCCCAAGAATTCCAGTTACGAAACCCCGCATTCATGTCCCTGTTCCAAAGCCAATGACGGTCGCACTTTCTAAGGTTGTTTCACCACTGAGAGTGGCGGCGCCGGGGGTAATGATTGCGGCAGCGGGCTTGGAAGTGGACCGAGTGACGGAAGCGGAGCTGAAGGAGAATGGGTTTAGGAGCACACGTAGGACCAAGATCGTCTGCACTATTGGGCCTCGCACCTGCGAGTTCGAAGAGATTGAGGCTTTGGCCGTCGGAGGAATGAACGTGGCGCGTGTGAATATGTGTCACGGAACCCGCGAGTGGCACCGGGATGTGATCCGGCGGGTGAGACAACTGAATGAAGAGAAAGGGTTTGCCGTTGCGGTTATGATGGATATCGAAGGTAGTGAGATCCATATGGATGATCCAAACGACGCCGAATCGGCCAAAGCCGAGGTAAAATTAATTAAGCCGGTTTAATTATCTTTGGAATTTGTTTCTGTTTATTAAATTTGATCGTTTTTTCATAGGATGGCCAAATATGGACTTTTACTGTGCGAGCATTTGATCAACCATCACGCCCAGAACGTACCATTACTGTTAATTATGATGGCTTTGCTGAAGGTACATTTCTTCTAAGCTCTACAAATGAAATAACCAATATTTAGTATTAATCCCCATTAAGCAAAGTTTCGAATTTGACCTTTGTAGATGAACAAGCGGTTTTGTGAGAGCTTTAACTCTTGTTTAGGAATTTGATCTAGCACGAATGTAAGACTTGAAATGTATTAAAATTGTCCTTTAGTTTCACTACTGTCTGCTTATATCCACCCCACAATTTTGTTTAATATGTGAAGAACTAAACTACAATGCTTTGGTTTTCTTTTATTAAACATAACAGATGTGAAAGTTGGTGATGAGCTGCTTGTTGATGGAGGAATGGTGACGTTCGTGGTGATCGAGAAGATCGGTCCGGACGTAATCTGTCGGTGTACTGATCCAGGGTTGTTATTGCCTCGTGCTAATCTTACTTTTTGGAGAAACGGGAGTCTAGTTCGAGAGCGCAATGCCATGCTTCCGACCATATCTTCCAAGGTTTGCTACTTTGGTCAAACTCATTCTGGTCGGGGACTGATTGACCTTTCAATAGTAGAGATATTACGCTCAAGGTGTTTATATTCGATTTTATCTCCGGGTTTTGTCTCCCGATTTCATAAAGAACCCTTGGTGAGTTTATGGAATTGAAATACCTTACATACCAAAGAAATGTGAGCATTTAGTCTTAATGAATTCGAACACATACCATTATATAGTATTAGTGGGTAAAAATGGTAGCACTTAGCTAGGGTTCGAATTCCACCAAGATTAAATGCTCACGTTTCTTTGGTGGGTGAGACGCTCCATTCTGTGAACTCGTCAAGGGCTCTTCGCGGAGTCGAGAGATAAAATATGGGGACAAAATTGAGCATAAACACACTGGGCAGTGGGCACAATACCTCCACCATTGAGGGATCAATTGACTCCCCGAACTACACTTCAAATACTTCTCTCAGAGCATGTCCAACCTCCCTCAACATACTTTAAGAACAAAGTGGTTTCATGCATATGTAGAAGTTCATATGTAATGTTCAAATGATTATGTTTGTTGCAGGATTGGCTGGATATTGATTTTGGTATTGAAGAAGGTGTTGATTTCATTGCAGTGTCATTTGTGAAGTCTGCTGAAGTTATTAAGACTTTAAAGAGTTATATAATCGACCGATCGCCCGGAAGGTAAATCGATTACTTTCAATGTACCTTCATGTAGCTGTAATGCGTACTAATGGTTTGGTTTTGCCAGCCAAATCGGTATCATTGCCAAGATAGAGAGTATCGATTCTCTGAAAAATTTGGAAGAGATAATTCGGGTATCGGACGGAACTATGGTAGCTAGAGGAGATCTAGGTGCACAAATACCGTTGGAACAGGTCCCGTTGGTTCAACATGAGGTGATTCAGCTATGCAGGCAACTAAATAAGCCTGTCATCGTTGCTTCCCAGCTGCTCGAATCGATGATCGAATATCCTATACCAACAAGAGCTGAAGTTGCCGACGTTTCCGAAGCAGTAGGACAACAAGCAGATGCTTTAATGCTTTCTAGTGAATCAGCTATGGGACAATACCCTGAGAAAGCATTAGCTGTACTAAGAAGTGTCAGTTTGAGAATCGAAAAGTGCCGAAGGGAGGAAAAACACTGGGATGTAACTGACCTTCGCATCGTTTCATCGTCCAAACTCGATGAGATTTCCGAGGAAATATGTAATACAACTTCAAGAATGGGTGAGATGTCTTAACGGTACCAACTGAGCTAATACTCGATAAAATTTCTAACTTGTTTTCAACTTTCAGCCAACAAACTCAAATCGGATGCCATACTTGTTTATACAAAAACCGGACGGACAGCATCACTTCTTTCCCGAAACCGACCCGACTGTCCAATCTTTGCATTCACACCCTCGACATCTATTCAAAGGTGTCTGAACCTGCAATGGGGATTGATACCTTTCCGTCTCGATTTCTCGGACGACATGGAGAGTAATCTAAACCGAACATTCTCCTTGCTTAAAGCAAGAGCGATGATCAAGTCCGGTGATCTTATCATTGTTGTCTCCGATGTTATGCAATCCATTCAAGCAATCAAGGTTCCCTAGAGTGGAAATTATGCTTTTAGTTTTGATTGGTTTTATGCAATTTTCTTAATTTTATATTATATTATAGACAATATATAGTATAAATTCATTATTGATTAGGAATTTATTGAGATGCCTTGGTTACTTTGAACTGCCCTATTCAACATAGCGAAAAATCAGTCTCACCCTGTAAGGTGGAAGTACCCCAAATGCTCGTTCTTTTTGTAGAACACAATTTTATTGGTGCTATTGAATTTGGTTGATTTAGCTTTGTTATGGTTGTATGAGGGAAAAATAGCAAAGACAACATTTGTGTGTATTTTTATATTGATTATTCTGATTTTTTTTCCACAACCCTTAATTGCAATGTTCTAGGGAATCCAATGGCGAAAAAATGGGTTCAAATAGATTAAATCGATAGAAAAGAAATAATTTAATCAATTTTAGTTTTTAGTAGATTTGGAAAATCAATTAAAACATTTAGTTTCGAAATCTAAAATTGAATTAGTAGAATTAACCGATTTTGAAAATATCTATTAAAATCTATATATTTTAAAAGGTAAATAATCTAATTAGCCACTAAATTTTTATCATGTTCTTATTTTAATCGTTAGACTACGAAAATTTTTAATTTAATCACTAAACTATCTGAATTGTTTTTTTAGTCCCTATATTGTTAAGTTTGAAAGGACTGGATGTCATTGTCATTTATTTCTGAGGTTAACTACATGAATGGTCACTCAATCATGATTCATGAGAGTGTTTCTATTTTGATCATTTAACTATAAAATTTTTTCAATTTAGTCAATAAGGTTATCGAAATTAGATTTTTTTAGTCGCCATGTTGTTAAGTTGATATCTAAAGTTTGACACCTAATAACAAATTTTACCCTTCAATATTTATACATTATATCAATTTAGTCTTAATTTTTTAAAAAATCACTAAATTTAGTCTTAATTTTTACATAAAACTAATTTAAATTAAAAACAATCCCGAATTTAAAATAACTTAAAATCCAACTCGAATAGAGAACTTGCAATTACCTAAACCTAAAGTAATTAGAAGTTGTAGTGTAGTGTAGTGTAGTGTAGTAAATAGAAATTAAAAACAGCATTTAAGGACACTATGTATGTGTATATACATCTAATTGCTAATGTCCAAAGTCTAAATCAAGCCACCGCCGGCCCCACCACCCTCCGCCGCCCAATTGAAGCGTTGAACCCAAATTCGGAAACAAATATTGACATCGACCGACATGCTTTACATTATTTCAGCTTAAAATATGGTCCCTAAAGAATTGAATAGGTTAAAAGCCATGGGCGAAATTGCAATTGCTTCAGTCTCATTCAAACTGAAACATAACGAATCGATCGCCAAAGGGCAAAAAAGCCTAAAAGGGAACCAAAGAGAGCGACATCTTTCATTGGCTCTTTTTTTTCTTTTCCCTTTTGGCACTCATGAAATCAAAGGAATTAACTTCGATAATAAATAAATAATCAAATAAAGGGATAAAAAGAAAAGTTAAAGACTTTAATTATAGTATCTGATTGTGATATCAAAAATAAAAGAGTAAATTACACTTAAGGTCATTAAATTATTAGTAGATTTACATTTTGGTCACTTAACTTTAAAAAGTTACAAAATGGTCAGTGAACTATTTGAAAGATTTCATTTAAGTCACTGAGTTGTTAAAACTGCTCTTGTATGGCCTTCTCTATTTGCAGCGCCTACATCAATTTAAAGCTCTCTTTCCCCTTCTTTTCTACAATTCAACTTTTTCTTTATGAAACAACTTTGAACGTCATGAATTTAAGAACCAAAATCCAAATAACTTTCTTCTCTGATCTTTAACACTGACTGTCAGATCGACTTGGATCTAAGTTATATTATTCTACTTGTCGATGGATACTAATCCGCTATATCGATTATTGAATCGTCACTTAGAGCTCGCTAACTAGATTTTTTTTAAAAAAAATTAACATTCCTGTGATTTAAATAAAAACTTTCAAATAGTTCAATAACTTAAATGAAAACCTTCGAAATAGTTCAGTGATTATTTTGTAACTTATTGAAGTTAAATAACTAAAACGTAAACTTATTAACAGTTTAGTGACTTTAGATATATATTACTAAAAGAAAGTGTGAGCAGATGTGGATCACTTGCATTTTAAAGAAGGAAAATAGAAATATGTGTGAGATGGAAATAAATAAATAAATAAATGTTTAATTCAATTTTCAATCTATATATGTTGGATCTGGTGCCCTAAGTATAATATTTTTGTTTATGTAAACTTGTAATTTTTTCCCGAATAAATTGGTTAATAAAATAATTTATGAGTTATAACGTCCTCATGTAGTTTTTGCATACAAAGCAAAATAGAAGCAAATATTGGCTCACTGATTGTATAATGTTTAAACTAATACTAAATGGTATTATGTGGTCGGATTGTAATATAGAAAGACAACTTATATTAGTAGACGAACCTAAACATGTCCTTAGTCTAATCGAAAATGAGTAAATCGATTGAATGACTAATATATCATCTATCAAATGCAATTAGAGAGATGTATTGTCTTGGGCATCGGAGCGAATGACTCCCAGAAGATAGTGACATAGATGTGACTGACTAGACTGACAGTACATCGGACTGAACCCAAGAAGAATAGATCTTGAATCCGTTTATGGATTTATTCACTTGTAACGTTTAAAGTGTAACACACGTTAATCCTAAATGGATGATGAGCTATGTATGCATGACTCGTATACATTGATATAAGTAAAAGTCTGAATTCAAATAGATAAGGAATCGAAACCTGGTGCGTTGGGTATATGACTTCTGCAGTATGTAACGTCATTCACAACAGTGGAATTTATAGCCTGAGATATGGGTAAATGATATCCTCTTATTAACATTACATGGTAGATGAAAAGTAAACATGGTCATGGATCGTTCGTCATTATGATAAACAACTTGATTACTATTTTATAGTAACTGACTTTTCATGAAGGAAGTTGTAATGGTTATTATGAGATAAAATAGAATCATACTAAGAGAGCATATTTATACCAAAGAGATTAAGAATATCCTATGAGGGTAACACACTTATGATAAGGTCATTGGACGAGCACTGATCGAGTTGTTTTTGTAATGATATGTCATGAGAGAGAGCTCAGTCACGAGACTATAGTGGAATGATTTTGTGACTAAATAAGTTTATAATTAATAGACGAAAAGTTGGAACTTAATTATAACTCATTTGAGCCCTAATTGCATATGTCCAACCGGTCTCTTTGCTAGCTCGTTGAAATGAGAAATAAATTGCATGTTGAATCAAATGAATAAAAATGGTAAAGTTAGTGAAATGAAAAACATTTGAAAATAAATGTGATTTTCTCTAAATGGAAATTACCTAGAAGTTAATTTATAGTTCTTCAAATTATTATTTAATTGATTAATTAAATAATTGAAATTTAAAAATAGAATTAAATTAATTAGTCATTGTGAATCCGTTGAATGTAGAAATATTAAATATATTTTCTCATTAATTCTTTTACGGTAAAGTCGTCATTATTTTAACGGAATTAGAATCGAGTTGAGATATTTATTTATTTAAATTAATTTATTATGTTTATTTTAAGAAATAGAAAAACATGTATTGGGTTGGATTGAATTATAAAGTATTGGGTAAGTTTAAGAAGTACTTATAATTAGACCCGATACAGAAGAGACCCAAAAGCCCCTCATGTTAATATTAGGGACAACAAACCCTAGTATAGTTAACTAGGATTGCTTCCCCCCAATCTTAGTTAGACTAGGAATTAGTTTTTCTATTGAAATAGACTTCTACCCGAAAATATTGTTATTTTGTCCGAAAATAGTGAGAATTTATTTTTTAAGTATAAATTATATTTTCCTGAATAACAATTATACCGGTTTCTATTAAAGAGAGATTTGTTTTTCAACTGAAAGTAAAGTAAACAATTTTCAGTTTTGTGTTTGATTCAAATTCGTTCGAGTCCACACTCGAAACAGTTCGTGATACGATAATAGCGAAAAAGGCCATTCGGTTGAAAGCCGTAAACGACAATGATCTGCCTAGCCGAAAACACATGTGCGATTTCGGTGAAGGGTTTATTGCTATAAATATTACAAACCGACTCAGTTTTTAAATTTTTAATTTTTCGTTGTGCAAAAAAATCATTTTCGAATTGGATGCTTTTCAGCAATACTCTTTAAACTTTTTTTAAAATTTAATTTCTCCACTTTCAATTCCATAAATTTAGTATTTTTTATTTGGCTAATTTGAAAATTAAAATTCAATTGTTAACATAATAAATTGATTTTTATTAAATTTAAATATATATTATCAATTAAACATTAATTTTAAAATTATACTTTTGAATATTAAAATGCCACATATTCAAATTTAAGAAACTCCAATAATAATGTCCCCAAGTGGATTTTAATTTTTAAATCAAACAAGTAAAGAGATTACTAAATCCATAAAGAGATTAAATTTTGAAAGTTTGAAAGTACAAAGATAAAAGAATAATTAAACCATAAATAAATAACATACAAGCGTAATGAAAAAGTCTCAAAGAAAAAAAGAGAAAGAATGGACTTTTACCTAAGCAAAACTTGTTTATTTGTGACAAAATCAGCCATTGGAACCTTTAATTTTCTCACAAAGTCACCCACCAATTACTATATATACACATAGAGACACACACACCAAACTTCATTTCTCTAAAATACAAATCAATGTAGCCAACTATAGGTATTTTATAGTATTAGCGTCAAAGGCTTTCAAACAGCATATAGTAAATGGTGGAATTTATGTTCTATCATCTACAAAATCGACCCAAAGACACTAAAAGAGAAGATAGCTTTCTCAAGCATAAAAGCTGTTGAAAGAAAGTTCAAACGAAGTATGTGAAATGTTCTTTTGTCAATAATTGACAAACAACTCAACCGGTAGCATACTTATCCAACAATAACATTTATGATATAGGACATGGATTCAAACATTATTAAGTGCAAATGTTGAGACTTCCTTGGTGGGTGATCAACACATCTATATGATTCACTTTCATAGGCATCCAATGTGACTCTACCACTCTCTTGAACTCGTTGTCACTCCAAGCACAAAAGCTCCACAAACCCGACTCATCGAAGGGTCTACCAACTCTCAAGCATGAAAGGAGGTCGACTCTTTCAAAAGAAGTATGTGAAATATTGTTCGTCAAGAATCACAAATGCCTCAACAAGTAGCACACTTACCCAACAATGCCTTATACAACATGGATCCAAACATTATCAAGTGCAAATGTTGAGATTTTCTTGATAGGTAACATTGTGTATCCATATGACCTATCTTAAGCACATACTACCACTCTATTGAACCCGTGACCTCCTCAAATACCAAACTTTTAACATCATTGCTTCTCTTTAATAGGTACATCTTGGATGCCATTTTTTTCCCTTTTTAAAGAAAATTCCCAACAAGGATGCAGGCGCTAAAACTAATAACATGGTTGGCATAGTCTATTTTATTGAAATAAAAAGTCTGGCCAGTTTCCAAAGTTGAGATAATTTTGCTCCACTTTAGCCTTTAGCTTTAGACTTTGGTGTATAATTATCCTTTTTTTTTCATTGTTTGTCATTCACTAGGCAGGCAAACTTAAGGTTGATTTGATTTGTGACTATTTTTTTAAATCATAGTGCTAGCAACCCAAAGCTTGTGGAAGGCATTACAGTCATGGGCACAAAAAAAATGCAATTTACTCTTTCAATGGGGTCCTCAATATGCTTAAATTTTCACACCTAATTTTCATTACGGTCTTTAATGTTCTTTTTAATGATATATATATATATATATATATATATATATAATGTATAGTACATAAAAAGTTACAGATTATAAGTTTTAATTGGTGCTTGTAAATATTCCTTAACGAAATCTCTTAAAAATTAGGAGCAAAGCCAACTATAGTGTGATTTTATCTGTTTTTAAGCTATAATGAGGATGTAGAAACTTGTTGAGACAAAAAATATATATTCTTAATCCACTAGCTAAGGATTAGATTGTAATTATAAATAATAAGTGTTATCTTTTTTTAAGCAATTTTTTTTCTAGAGAACATTTTTTACTTTTTCAAAATAAACAATACCCCAGGACAATTAAATATCCACAAAATTATCATCTAAGATAGATATTTTTACACTATTTTAGAAATTCAATGATTTAATTGTATGAAAATGTAAAATAAATATTTTCAATCCTAATAGGAAAGGAATGGAAACGGATACTCAATTTAAAGTAAGTGAACAAAATTCATACTCGATCTCATAGATACATATAGAATTCTGTGGAAAATCGTATTCGATGAAAATCATATGTACAGCTTGGAGTGAGATTTTTCATATATTTCGAGGTCCACCCTACAATACATGAACTTTGATTTAGTGTAATTATACATATGAAACTTTAATTGTGGTTCAAATGTAAACATGAAACTTTAATTTTGATTCAATCATATACATCATCATTAATTGTTTTAATAATTTTTGAGAATTAGATCAAATCAAAATTTCATGTTTAAAATTGCACAAATTCAAAGTTCATAATAATTTTAAAATTTATCCAGATAATCAACTTGTGGAGCGTTAAACTCCACAAATGTTATTGAAAACATGACAAGTGTCCTATTTATTTACATATTAAAAATATTTTATTTTACTATATTTTATAAAATACAAATCATACTCTTAATCCGCTTGTAAAGTTCAAAAAATACCAAAATATAGTATCATAATTTTGTATGTAAGATTCCCTAAATAGTTTAATGTAGGGAAGATAATGAGAAGAAAAGAACAGTGTGTTGGGGAATATGGTTTTCAAGAAAAAGAAGCCCATAAATTGGGGAGACAGCATTTTCTTAGTAAGACCCACATGAGGCCCTATGCTCTAATTAGAGCATTTATTTTTACACATTCACAATTTATTTTTATGAAATTTAATATCTGTATTTTTTTTATTTGTATCATATCAAATTTTGTTTTCTGTCTTTTTCTGTTTGTCATTGTATTGTCGTTTTAACTATTAATGAAATTAATTTTAAAAAAAAATTAGTATTTGAAATTAATATTTTTATTAAATAAAAATTAATATTTTTATCTAAAAAATTAATTATTTAAATTAATTTAGAAACATGGTTGTCCTTTCTCTCCATGGAGCCTACACACACACAAAAAAAAAGGGAAAAAAAAAAGAAAGGAAAAGGCCCAGCAGAGAATCCAATTACAGTGAGATATCATATCAGATTTCAGATCAAAATTCAAAAGTAGCCTTTAAAATTCAATCAAAATTGATCCAATAAGTAACAAACATGAACTGACTAAACAAAGAGCTTGAGACCCCAAGGAGCCTCCTCCACATGATTTACTAAAACACAGTGACAAGTTGGAAAGATTTTTTTTTTCTTTTTAAAAAGGGAAAACTTTGGGAATTCTTATGAAAAAAAAATATTTCAATTTCATCTCCAATCATGGTAGTAGGACCCGTGCCCTAAATTCAAGACATGAAAATCTTTGCCACATGGTAGATTTTTTGTTTTTTTAAACATTAGAATCATTCAAACAAGTTACAAGGCTACAAAATATCAAATATGGTAAATAAATCATTAGGCCAAAGGACCGATTGTAATCTTCTCTGTGCCAAAAGAAGAGTTATTCGAGTATGGACATGGAGGAGGGAGAAAGCCACACTTCTGTTGAGCTCAACAACCTTTATAACCGGAGTCCAAAGCGATGGAACATTCACACGCGTCATGTCTGATCAAAACTATGAAAACAAGAAAGAGGCAACAGGCCAAAGGGAAGGGAATGCGACTTAATAACATCGGTGTTGATAGAGGTGGCTCAGCTCGATTTCTAAATTGTCGCCTGGTGCCATGAAATAATGACACCCAGTTAAGAAATGGACCCATCAACAATCGGCTAAAACGGCAAGTTCGTGCACCTAATTTGCCCTCATCGTCACTCTTAGTAGTAGCGCTTGTGAGGAAAATAGTCAATTATAACAAGAGGACCTTGTGGCAAGAAAGACGAGAAGGGATTCTTTTGAGAATGCTCAGGCAAAAGAACATTGTCAAAGTAAAGGTAGATGAAATGAGAGAAAAAAATCTAAAGGAAATAAGAAGTGAAAGTGAGGACATGATTGGGTTAGGTCGATCTGATTTTAATATTTTATGTTCATTTTGAGTTTGAATTATTTCAAGTTTTTCTTGTTTTGAGTTTGTTAAGGGTAAAAAGAGGAAGGAGGAGAAAGATGGCGGTTTACATGATAGTGATTGTTGAGAGTCGCTAAGACGGTGATTGGACAAAATAAGAGTGAAAAAAGAAGATGTTGAAGAAGAATAACTTTTTTAAGGATATGGAAGGGTACTTATTGTTACAGGCGAGGCTAATTGCCCCCTTTCCCTTAGGCCATATGTGTCCATGTTGGTCTTGTAATGATAGGCCCCTTAAGGGACATGATAGTCTTCCTAGCTAAACGATGATGGTACTGATGAATTTGATTACCTGGTTGCGATTAAACTGATGTTGACTTGACGAGTTCCTACGTGAGCTCTCTGTGTTCTTAATGTGAAGAGGAGGCTCAACACATGTTTTTGGTAAGGTAGGTTGGAGACGTTCTACGTGTCAAGCATGCATGTGCTAGCAAGGGTTAAATTGGTGAGGTGTCATCTATAGACAAGATTGTGATCGACAAGGTGCTGTTGGCAAGGTATGAAGACAGAATCATGGCATTTCAAGTTTGAGCTATTTCACATTTAGGTCATTTTGAGTTCAGATTATTTTTTATTCTATGACATTTGGATTAAGATTGTTGCTTTTTTATGATCAAATCAGTTTGGATCAAATGTGAACTTGAATTAATCAAGTTAAATTTTTTAGTTCAAGAAGTTTTAAAAGGTGACAAATTCATAACCCCTCCCCAATCCTTAAATAGGAGGATAATGCGCTTTTGCGTACTCGAACCCACATCCTCCTGTACTGACAACAACTTAGATACTAATCGAGCTAAGACTCAATCGACATATTTAATAGATTATTATATTCATTTAAATATATATATTTATTTATCATAATTTCACTTTGAAATTTAATGAGTGCGCATAAGTTAAAAACAACTTTATTTTAATAAATATTATATTTAATATTTTGTTGGAAGTATATTATATTTAATTTGGATTTGGTCAAAATGAGTTCATCACAATTCCATTCATAACAGCATGCAACCCACACATAAAATATTATAGTAAAAAAGGCTCTTTTTTTAGTGTATTGTAACTGATTTCTTTTATCATTATTTTTCATTATGAAGATGATGCTCATCTGAATCGTGTGAATCATGTTGATTCTATGCCCTAATCTTTTTACTTTTTGAATGGTCTCCACCAAAATGACTGACAAACTTTATTATCGAATTTCGTTTTAATTTTCAAATTGGTTCATGAATTATATTGTTTTTTTCATTTAAGTACAGAAATTTTTTATTTAAAATTGATATATAAACTATCTGTTCCGTAAAGGAGAGACTAAAATTTTTTTTTCAGGATTGGAATTAAATTATATGTTTTTATAAGAATTAAAATGTAATTTCATTACTATAATTAATTATAATGTTTTGAAAGTACTAAATCAAAATTTTATAATTTTGGAGGGCAAAGTCAAATTTTTTTTATGTATTAACTTATAATTTTATACATTTTAAAGGATAAAAACTGAAATTTTCCCATCTCAGGGAGGCCTACACTTTTATCTGAAAAAGTATACGACTTCCAATAAGAATGAGCTACATATCATTTTTTTTTTGTTGGTATTGTGTTTTGAGTAAAATGAGATGAAATTGATAAATTACGTAGATTTAAAAAAAAAAAAAACATAGTTCAAGGATAATTTTGAGCATTGAAAATGCCTAATTATTGAATTTTATAGCTTTTATACTTAAAATGTATTATTTAAAGTTTAATTTAATAGTATTAGAGTTGTGACCCAATTTTTTATTAAAATAAAATATAAGTGACAAGACAGGCTGCACAAGAAGAATTTGTATAGAAGTTTACTTTCTCTGTTTGATATTAATTTGAATAAGGTGTTTCAACCTTATTGCATTATTTCTATTAGATGTTGATTAGAATAAGATTTTCTAAACCTATAAATAGAGAGAGTCTATACTCCTTGTAATCATCCGAATTCGACATAGTGAATTTTTTCTCCTCTGCCCATGAAACCTGTGTGTTCTTTTTCTCTTTTTTTTTTTTACCATTATCTTCATTCTATTTTTTACAAATAGCATCTTAATATTAATGATAAAAATTTAAATTTACTGAAAAAAAAAAGCAAACTAAACATCTATAGACTTTAGTGGAATTGATACAATTTATGAACACCAATTATCAATTATAAGTTAATAACAACACCATTTATAACAAATATTGTTATGATTTTCAATTGGTAAACGAAACACATAATTAAATAATAGGGTTTATTATTATCTAATTATGGTTTTAATCATTATACTAGGTTGAAATTTAATCATTTTACATTAACTTCATTCCTTTGTTTTTATAAGATTATTAGTAGATCTATAGTACATTAGTTATTATTATTAAAATGATATTTTTTAATTAATCTTAAACATCCAATTTGTAAATTTATTATTGGTTCGACATGATTGATGAATTTTTCATGTTTCTAATTGTATGAACAAGTAACTGTTAAAAAGATTTCATATATCAGTTTAACAATGGTAACGAACAATGTTATTAATTTGGACATACTAATAACATTATAAAAAATAGAATGATCAAATTATGTCGAATTAAAGTAAAATGATTAAATTGTAAAATTCAACATAGTAGAATAGCTAAATTCACAATTAGACCCCCCTCTCTCTCTCTTTACTCTTAAATCTACAAACAATGACAATGAGGCCTTGGCTTAATGATAAAATCAAGATTCCATGATTATTGAAATTTTGGATTCAAGTATCGTAGTATGTAAATTTTCTTCATATCTATTATGATTGTGCTATTCAGAGTTACTATGTTGGAGACCTGATATATACAGCGATCCAATTATACATTATAATGTTAATTGTTACTATAGTCATCTCAATTCTAATAAGAGATAAATCTTAAAATCATATATGAACGTTGATTTAATGTAAAATATGATAAATGAATTGTTTCAATTTTCTCAAATCACTAACACCATTATTAATATAGTGCAATTTTATATTTACACATTATATATATGAACTATTATGCTTATCTAACGAAAATAAAAATTTTACGTGTATAATTAATCAAAATAAAATTCATGTATCATATTTTATATTTATTAAAATTTATTTGTAAATTTGAGATTTATCCCTATTGTATCTACAACCTCTTAAAAAAAACAATTATTTCATGAAAATAAAATTACAATAGCAAGTGTTTATAAAGTCTTGGCTCAATAACAAGGTTAGAAGCCGGGGTTTTAAATAATAATTTATTTAATAATTAAAAATTAAGAAAAAGTTAAAATTAAAAAAAATTATAAAGTCAGATCAATAGATTCGATTTTCGATGTTTTGTTGTGATTCATTTAAATATCGATTTAATTTTTACATACAGATTAATTTATAAATTAATATACAATTCAACTACTCTAGCTAATTGATTTAATTTGGTTCAAAAAACATCGATTAAAATTAAGAGCCGATTGAGGTGCTAATTGACTTGAAAATTGATATGAGCATATAGAACTGAAAAAAAGAAGTAGATCCAATTAAATTGATTTTTTTTTTATTTATGAATTTTTTATGATTTACTTAATAGAACAAATTAAATTAAAAAACTGGTGACTTGATCGTTGGTGCAAGGATCAGATTTTGAAAACCTGGGTAGAAGCTTGAAGAAAGGGACTTTAGCCTTAGTGGGGCCTTTTAGGTACTGATGAATTAATCCACCGGTTACGAAGCATCGAGTGATCCGACACGTGTGCACTCCAGATCACATCACGCCCGATAAGACATAATAACGTCCTTGTCGGAATAGCGCCGCGTGCCTTACGAAACGACATCCGCTTTTGTGGTTTTGAATGTAAAAAAAAAGGGAAAAAAGAAGGAAGAAAATTAAATTCCACTGCTTTCCCTATTTAGCTTCCCATAGACTCTCCCTTCCCCGTTTTACACCTTACCACCGTCCACTAAAAAATCCCCACCCTCCAAAAGTCATTTAATTGCAATAACAGGACATTAATTTCGAATATATTCTTGTTCGTAAATAACGATACAGAAAAAAGAAAATTTTGAAGTGAAAGCAATAAATGAGGTATTTTAAGCTTTAGTTCCATCATTAACCCCTCTGATTAATGCTCTTTTAACAAAATATAAAAAAATCAAATATCCTGCAAAATTATTCTTGAACGTAATAATCAATTATTAAAAGAAATTACGAGAGACTTTAAATTCCGCAAATGGGACCAGATGTTGCAGGGCCTGAAAGACTGCAATTGTCAAAGAATTAAAAGCAAATGAAATCTCAAATTCAAAAGCTCTCTCGCCGAAATCTGCATCTACTTTGCCTCGCTTTCTTCTTACGTTTTAAATAGCAGAGAGACCCAAAACAGAGGGGTGAAAGAGATAAAAGCAAACTACGCGCAGAGACAGGGACCATAGAGCTGAGAAAAAAAGAGAGGACTAAAATGAAAGAAAAAGAAAAGGTCATAACCTAACACACAAAACAACATATTTTATATTTTTTTATTAATTCATCAAAACTCATACTAGATTGAATTTTCAATCATTGTTGTAATTTTTTCAGCTAAATTGTCAATTTAGACATTAATTTAGATATACGTTAAAAATCCACGAACTTTTAGAAAATTCAGAATTTTGTCCTTTCACTTTTTAGATTTTAAAATTTAAGTCTAACTACTATCACTGTCAATTTTTTTTATTAAATTCAGATTGCTTACAATATTTTTTTTTGTTACATGTCTACCAAGTGAGTTTTTTTTTAATTTTAAAATGTCACACTAACAAAAAAAAACAGTATTAACAGTTGAACCTAAATTTTAAAATCTAAAAAATATATGAATTAAATTCCTAAAAATAAAAGTATAAAGATTAAATTCTAAAATTTCAAAACATACAAATATTTTAACTTTAGATATAACATGAAGTATATTTATAACACAAATCTAATTACACACACGTGTACCAACAGTTTTTCAATCATGCTAGCAAATATTATAATTAAAATTTAGAACTATTACTATGTTATAATAAACGTCGATAATGGCGGTAAAACGGTCGCAAAATAATAAAAAAAGAAAAAAAATGAAAACACACATATTTTACGTAAAAACCTTTTCGGGGAAAATTCACAAGCAGAGAATGAGAAATTCACTAATGTTGAAAAATGAATTATACAATAGTAGTTTCGACTATATCTATTAAATGATTGAAAAAACCTTGTTCTAATCAAAGTCAGATAGAAGAAGAATAGTTCTATACGGATTCAACTTATGATGCATGGTTTGTACTGCGGGAGCAGATCGTAACCCTAGTCTAGTTTTATAGCCCTCGACCTTTCACCCCCACAAATCACCTTATTTTTTCACTATATTTATTTCTTTAATAAATGACGAGATTCGGGTCATACAATCTCTAACATGTTATTTTTCATATTAGATTCATGTTGTTCATGTATTAGGCATACACTTGTTGTAAACGATATGATTTTGCCTTAAAATTTTGAAAAAAAACTATTACTAAGCTATTTAAAAATTTTAAAAATTCTAATTAGGCTAATTGTTTTGTTTTTTGTTTTTAATATTTCAATTAAAATTTTTAAAAATAATTAATCAAGTCTCAAACTTAATCTGACATCTTATTATTGCTGGTTAGATTTTAGTTGACATTTAACGTCTACAACACTGACAAAAAGGTATTTTTATATATTGATGATTTAAAAACTCAATTAAAATAATTTAAAAATTAAAAAGGCTATTTTAATATTCAAATAATAATTTGAAGACAACCAATATAATTTATTGGCATAATGATAAATTTAATCTTCAAGGTTTATATCTTTTTATAAAATTGACCTTTAATATTATTTTTAACTAAATTTGATCATTAATCTTTTAAAAAGAGTTAAATTGTTTTTTTAAACAAAAATACTGATTAAACATTAATGTTTTAACGATTTTGGTGTGATAACCTGCGTGATAGTCTACGTGTATTTTACACTAACATGACATTATCTGTTTTATATATATCAATAAATAAATTTAAAATTATAAAATAAATAAAATATTTCAAAAAACATATAACTTTATAAAATTTTAAAATACGATTGCGGGATGCCATATTTAAAATTTTAAAATTTTAGTCAATATTTTTATTAAAAATAAAAAATCAACTTTTTTTAAAAAGTTGATAATTAAATTCAACTCTTTTTAAAAAGTTAAAGGTCAAATTTAACTTAAAATAGAAAAAGAACCAAATTGAAAAAAATATAAAATTGAAGGACTAATTTTTTATTATGCCATGTTCTTTTGAAAGGGATGTCCGAATAATTAACCCTTACATTTATAAGGTATGTGTATTAATTGAATAATTTCGAGTATATATCGGATATATACTATCAGTCCCGTCCCGTATCGTTTATGTATATTAAATTTATATTTATTTTTCATTTTTCGTATTCTTGGCGTAAAAAAAATGTAGCCATCAGATAAGGGTTAAAATGACATATTTATCCTCCCTTACCCTTCACCTTTTTCAATAATTTTACCATACTTCTACTGAAATGATTAACCTACCCATATCCCCCATCACTTTTTCCTAGTTATGACAGTCAGTGGGGTCCACATAGGGGTATTTTAGTCAAAGAGTTAACTACAGTATTGATTATTCTAACCTGTCAATTTTTTTACTTCCCAAGTCAGTAAAAGAGCATCTGATCTTTGGGGGTTTCAAGGTAGGTGAAAAGGCTAAATAACCATTTTGTCACGTAGTCAGTTTCGTTTGTAGAAAAGGCGTATTTTCGTCATTTACTTAGGAAATGATTGTTTTATCGAACCTGCCCACGCGACGATCATGAAGCCGTTTCAGTAACCTCCGCATGACGATAGGGGTAATAAAGAAAGGGGTAAAAACGAGATTTCACAACCGGGGGGCAACATACAGTCACGCTCCTTTACGTGGCATCGTGTAATCCCCCCTCAACTCAACCGATTACATTTTCATCCACGTCGGAATCCGGTGTGGCAATTAGGTCCACGTCAGCAATCCCTCATCACCTCTTTAATAATGCCCGGACCACTTCTCCCTGCTCATCATCCTTCGAATTCCCCCCCCCCCCAAAAAAAAAGAGAGCAAAAGAACACTCTTCGTTTTCATTTTTCTCGGTTATCTTTTTCTTGTCATCGTCGCCGGCGGTTTTTCGCCGGAGAAACGAAGCGGTTTACCGGAGGGAATGATGGAGTTAGTGACCAGTGATGATGTTCGCGTGAATTTCAAAGGCAATAACGTTACGTCCTCGTCCCGTCGCGTATTTCGGGAACTTTAACCGTATCTGATAAAAGGAAAAACCCTTAAGCAAAAGGGACTTTACTTAGCAGAGTTTTGAAGTTATTCCATACGTTTGTCTGGCAAATTAATAGTCTCGAGTCTTGGTAAACCGCATTGATTTTTGGCCCTTCCAAAAGAAAATTTATATATTATTGTGAATTTCTGTGTCGATTGCGTTTGCTGATCTCATTACGAAGCGATATGTTTTCCAGTTATCAAAGCGAAGAATCAGCGTTAGTTTGAAAAGAAGCTACCGTGGTTAAGGGTGGAAGCGATTTTTTTTTTTTTTTTGGTTTTTTATCTTGGAAAAGCTGAGAAATATGCCTTTCCCAATGAAGATCCAACCGATCGATTTCAACACGGAGGAGGTGGCGCCTCCGCGGTTGGAAACAGTGAAGCCGGTGATGAAATCGCGGTTCAAGCGGCTGTTTGAGCGGCAGTTCCCTAGCGTTTTGAGGAATTCCGCGGCGGATAAGGTCGCTGCTCCTGCTGCCGCCGCCGCCGCCGATGAGCTGCCTTTTAACAAGGAATGCACCGGGGAGTTCGAACCGAGCTCCGTTTGCTTGGCGAAGATGGTCCAGAATTTCATCGAAGAGAACAACGAGAAGCAACAATCCGGTGCGGTCAGGTGTAGCCGGAACCGCTGCAACTGCTTCAATCGTAACTGCAACGAAGGCTCGGAAGACGAAATGGATGGTTTCAGCTTCGGTGACTCCAATCTCACTTCTTCTGGGGAATCACCTGAAATTCTAAAGGTAAAACAAAATTTACTTTCCTTAAGTTCTCTTCAAATTGCATTTTGTTCCACGATTTTAGTTTTTTTTTTTTAAATTGATTTTTTCCTTTTTCTTTTATGAAGCAGAGTTTGGTTTCTTGTGCTAGTGTGAATGAAAGGAATTTGTTGGCGGATACAGCAAAGATTGTGGAGAATAACAAGATCTGTAAACGCAAAGATGATTTTTGCAGGAAAATTGTTACTGATGGATTATTAGCCCTTGGATATGATGCTTCTATCTGCAAATCTCATTGGGAAAAATCCCCCTCTTATCCCGCTGGTAATTTTCTCTCTCCCATTTTTACTAAAAATATCTCTCTCTTATAGCTCTGTTTTGCTTGAAGAAAGGAAGATTTGTTTCTATTCCTCTGTTATGATTTATGAATTGAATTTTAATAATTAGGGGTATAATTATAGTTTTATTTTTAACGAACAGGGGAATATGAATATATAGATGTGATAATTGAAGGGGAACGATTGCTGATCGACATTGATTTCAGATCAGAATTCGAAATCGCCCGATCAACAAAAACTTACAAATCAATCCTCCAAATGCTTCCCTTCATCTTTGTAGGCAAAACTGATCGTCTTCAGAAGATAATTGCTATTGTTTCCGAGGCTGTAAAGCAAAGCCTAAAGAAGAAGGGAATGCACGTTCCTCCATGGCGAAAAGCTGAGTATGTCAAGGCCAAATGGCTCTCTCCTCATAACCGAACCACGCCTTCTCCTTCGCCCACTGTTACACCCACACCCACAATTGAAACACCCAAAGAAGTTGAATTAGAAACCAAAGCTAAAGAGAAAACCCAACCTGAATTGAACCCCGAAATGAAAAACTCAGTTGAAGATTCTGAGTTGGGGGAATCCATATTTGCTTTCTCTGATAGCTCTGAAGAAGGGAAGGAAGAGGAGAAAAAAGCATGGAAGCTACCTGAGATAAAACCCAAGAATTCACTAATTGGGGTTAAGCTCGTGACTGGTTTGGCTTCAGTAATAGAAGATGAACCAATAAAATTTTGACTTTTTTTAATTTTCCCTCTTTTTTTTTTTTTGCACCCTTTTGGGTTATTAGAGAATCAAATACTATGGTACATGACTTACCTGTTTGAATCCCCTTCTGGTTTTTTTTTATGTAAGGGTTGATCTGATAATATGAAATAAATTTTTTATAAAAACAGTAGTTAAAAGTTTAAACATTAGAGTTAAAAAATCTTCTGTAAAATCTTCGAGGAAGCATTGGAAATTCATTTATTCTTCTTGGGGTTCTTTTTTTTTTTTTTTTTTTTAATTTGATTTTTGCAGTGACCTTGTGGAATCAATTCAAAGCATAGCATAGAAGAGGAAAATGGTAAATTCCCCATTATCTTTCTTTCATTTTTCTTAAAAAATTCCTCAAGTATTGTCAGCTTTAATCTTTGTTAATGTTCTTCTTAAAAGGAATGGAACTGAATTTTATGCTGATGGAAACAGGCTCGTGCAGTCTCGAGCACAGTGAGGTTAGGTCTAAAACTTAATAATTTTTTAATTTTTTTACTTGAAAGACTTTCACCTGATGCTCTGCTACGCCTTCTTCATCATCCATATTTTATTAATTTTGTTTTTGGATTGAATTGTCTCTGGGTTCAGTGTGTGGCCTGAAAACCTCTGTTTTATTTTATTTTTTACTACTTTAAGCTCTGTTTGTTACCCACAGTTTTGGTTTTGATTGATGGACTTAAAAAAAATACCCAATTTTCCTTGATATGTTTTTGTTTAGTTATTGAGATGGACCACCAGATGTCAATTCTTTAGTATTTTGATAAGTAAGCATAAACAAAAAAAAGATATTCTAATTGCAATTTTAGCCTAATTTATCTCACCCTAATCTTATGTTATTTGTAGGTAAATTTAAATTTCCTTGTGAATGACGTTTTTGCCCATCTAGTAGTTGGCATATTTATATATATTTTGATTCTGATGGTAGTGTTTTCCTTTTTCTTTTTTATCTGTCGCCCAAAATAAGGAAAATGTAAAACAACAAAATAATCTTCTCTTGAATTTTTTTTTTTTTTTGAAAAAAAGGTATACAATAATAATTTCACAAAAGTACTAAATTATGACTCAAATTTTTAACTTCGAAACATTTTAATTGATTTTTTCAAAATAAATACCGTGTGAAAAATTGATACCAACGTTAAATGCTATCCTGCTGAGCGTATTTCCATGGATCAAATTATAAATTATGATTACAATTTGATTTATATATTTTAGGCTTAGGCTTAATTTTTTTTTTGGTAGAAAAAGACATTATTAAGCGATTATAATAGATAAACCATAATTAAGAGGAATTAGACCCGTAACGATCTTTTTCCAACAAGCTTATAACTGAAACTGGTGGTGCTCTAAATAAATATACAAAAAACTTTCTGAATCAACATATTTGGTTATGTGACTTGTAACACCATTAAGATTTCTTGAGATATGTCGGATATGAACGTCCTATTTTCGACACAGTACCTGACCTAGTAGTTGTAACTCTACTAAATTACTTCTAGTTCCTCTACTAGATAAAAGTAATTTAATCAATAATGTATTATTACACTCAATTTCAACATTTTTAAACCCTTTATCCTAAGCTAAAAATAATCCTTTCAACATCGTTGTTGTTTCAACTTTAAAGAATGATTCATTCTCTAAACTCTTAATATTTGTTTAGACTCTTGTATTACAATGATATTTGTATTTATGAATCTTTTATTATTTTTTCGGTCACTTTGCCGTCTTTACTTTCACGATAGCCCATTCGTTATATTTTTTACATGGTTGTGTAAGCTAGATAACTTTAAAAAAGGTCAAAGTGAGAATTTCATTATAATATAGGGACCAAAAGTGCAAACACATGAACATGTGGGTTTTCTTTTTAACGGGATGAAAGTAAAACGAAGGGTGAAGTGAATGAAAAATAGTAAGAGAATCAAAAGTGAAGGTAAAAATAGGTATAAAAGCCTATTATTTAAATATGCTGACAAAATAATCAGATTGGTATGAAATTAATTTAATTAGAAATTGGAGAATAATATTTCAAAACGATTATAATAATATGTTAATGTTTTCCTCGGAGACTTATCTTTTTCGTCTTTTAAGAGTTTGAGACGTGGGTTTATGGTGTTTCAGTACTGAACCCCATTTGTTCAGAATGGTCCAGCGTGAAGGGAAAGGATAAAAAAACAGAAGAATCTAAGGAACTACATAAGGTTGGCAGTTGTGGAACATTTAGAATGGTTGAAGCTTGGGATAATTCTGGAACATAAAAAAAAAAAAAAAAAAAAAAGGAAAGAGGGAGTTGTTCTGTTGTTGTTAGGAAAATGTCTTTTACTTGCAATACAATCAAAATTATAAACCGTCGGTTGGGGAATGTCAGCGAATTGCTCAACCTTCCTTCCTGCACTTTCATCACCGTAAAATTCAAATTCACGATAAGGTTAAAATAAAAATAAAAATAAAAATAAATATTATCTAATTAATCGATTAAAATTTAAAATAACATTAATTATTCAAGGTATTAAGAATTTAATTATTATATGAAAAGGGGAGAGGAAGAGGGAGATGGTTTGGGTTAATAATTTTTGAGATAAAATTTCAAATTTATATGAACTCTGATTTAATGTATAATTATATACATAAATTTTAATTTAGTATAATTATACACATGAAACTTTATTTGTGCTTCAAATGTATATTTGAAATTTTAATTTTAATTTTAATCTAATCATGCACGTTTAAAGAAATAAATACATCATTTTATTTTTATGTTAGATAAATATAACTATTTATGTAGGCAATAGATAAATATAAATTGATGTTATATCAATAATTGCGTTAATAATTTATAAGAATTGGATCAAATCAAAATTTCTTGTATAAAATTTCATAAAACCAAAGTCCATGTATATAATTACACATTAAACCATAGTTCATGTATAGTTTTAAAATTTATCCCATAATTTTTTTAATTGTTATATGACATGGAAATAATATGTATTAAAAATAAATGTTAAAAAAACAAGTTATTAATTTAACAGCCACATCAATCAACTGGTAAGTATTTAACTTATAAAAAAACAAAAAAGTAATTCAGGAGATTATTTTATAACCTTTTAAAATTAAGTGATTTAATAAAAAAAGTTTCTAATAGTTGAAAGACCATTGATATAATTTACCCTAAAAATTAACTTAATTAAGCGATGATTAAGATTGATTTTTTAAAATAAAAATAGAATTATAAAGTAATAACAAGCACCGAAGCTTGTCGTTTCTGTGCCTCGTACTGACGTAAAAGAGGGTCCACATTGTATTATTGGAAATTGGATTAGATAAAATTTAAAAGGACCTGTTTTTAATAATTATTCATCAAAAGCCGTTTGATTATTTTTTTATATTTGTATTTTAAAGCTCCAACCATCATGATTGCTTTTGTGAAATTTTTAATACCATATTTTATTATCTTCAAAATTCGGTTGGGTCTCATTGTCTCATCCACTTCACTTCACTATACTCACAATCCTCATATTTTTAATTTAATTTAATTTTCTAATTCTATTTAAATCGAGAATCAGATGAGATATCAATTTGGAGAAAGGTATTGAATAGATTGATCCATAAATTAGTACGGACCAATTTTACTAAGCAAAAAATTGGTTGAATTGGGCAATTTAACAAAAATATTTTTTTTAATTTTTAATAATTTATTTAATCGAACTGATTAAATAGGTGAACGAATTTGACCATCAATCCAATTTTGAAAACCTCCAACTTAATAAATTCCTTGAGTTTTATATTAATTTTTTATTTTTTTATTTTAAAAAATTTAGTTGGATAATATTTGTTTTCTTAAATTATGGATATACATTTTTAACCAATTATTTCTCTTTAATTCTTTTTTAAATTATGTTATATGAAATTTGTAATATAAAAATTTAATTGATATAATTTCGATAATTTAAAATGTAATTAAAATATTTTAAAATTGAAAAATTAATTTAAAACGAGGTGTATCATTTTCCTTCATGTGCTTCAAAAATCTTCAATATCCAATAGTCATATTCACGACTAAATTTATAATCGAGACGGATCAAACTATTAAATAAAGGTAAATTCTTTTAAATCTACTATTTCTATTTATGAAATTTGAACGTAAAATATAATTTAAATTATATCTAATTTCTGATTATTTGAAACAATTACAGGTAAATAATTTTATATAATGAAGCATGCACTTAAAAATTTACAAATATAAATATGAACCAAAAAGAGGAAATAAAAAATGAAATATTCCATCACTTTATAGAATTTATCAATCTTTTTGACTTATCCTCAAATTCACACCGTCAGCCGGCACGTGTTTATCCTTTGCGAAGCTTATAAAAAGCCACCGGTTTGGTAGTGCACTAAAAAACAATGTTTGCAAAAAATCGGTTTATTTGGTTAGATTATCAATTTTAATTTAATTCAATTTAATAATAATTTTAATTTTTTTAAGAAAACTAATAAATTACACTTTAAATTATTAAATTATTAGTAAATTTAGTTTAGTGCCCAAAGAACGTTTCTAGTAATAAAATGTTATTCATCTTGAATTTATAGATTTTGTGAACAAAATAGGTTTTTTTATATAATTTTTTAATTCATTGTTAATTAAAAATTAGTTATTTTTAATGAGCTTTCTAAAATTGTATTTTAATAGAGAAAATCGTGATAAATAAGAAGCTTTAAGAAATTTGATACATTTTTAAGTAATGTTTTGAGTTCGAATTTTGTGAATAAAAAAAAAATATTGAAATAAATTTGTTCCTTATTTAAGGATCCAAGTTGACTAAATTCAAAAGCACAATATTACTACAAGATAAAGACAGTCTGAGGGAGTGAAGTCAAAAAATTATTTTAGGGTAGAGAGATCAAAATATAATTATACCATTATATTGATACATAATTTTATAAAAAAAATTAAGGGGTTAAATGATAAATCTATCATTTTTTGTGGAGCCAATGCCACTTCTTGTTCTCTTTGTCTTTGTCCTTGATCGATCCATTCTCGTTTGTATAAAACTAAATTAGTTTGTATAAATTTTAATAATTTTTGTGAGGTTAATATTTTAACAAATTAACTATTATACTTCATATTCTACTCATATAAATCAGGTTTGTCAATTTTGAAATAAATTGAAAATTTTTAATTAATTATTTTATATAAAATACTTTCCATTGAATAATTATTAATATAATTTGTGTTTTTATTGATTTAATAGTCATAAAATTAATTCGAAATTTAATCACGAAATATGATATGATAGTTGCTCACCTCATCCCTTAATCATTTCCACCATGAGAGTGAAGCATATTTTATGATTTCAACTTTTTTGAATTTTATGTGCGTGCTTAGGTAAAATTATTTTAATAAATTTAATGGTCGTGTTAGTAGAATAATCGCTACTACTAATGATAGATACTTTGATTTTGAAAAAAAAAAAAACCCAAACTTTTATGTGCCTGCAAAATAAAATTATATTAATAAATTTAATTATTATGATGTGAGTAGAATATTAAACGTTTTTTTAAAAGTAGTTAGCTTTCTTAGTTAGTGTGTTGCTTCTTTAGTCTATTCTTTTATATAACCAAGAGTAAAAGTCAGTGTTGGCCTTTTTTTACAGAAAAAGTCAATAATTTTGTCCCTCTTCGATTCCCTTCACAACATAACATTTTTCTTTTACTTCGGTAAAGTTTTGAAATTTACTTTATATAAAAAAATTGAAAATTACTCCCTAAAATTCTTCCCTTTATGTAGAATTAATTACAAAATAACTTAATATTAAGGTCTAATTATTTTCTAGTTATTGCAATTTTTGGGATTTTAATATTAGGCTTTTTATTTTTAATTTCAAAATTTTAGTTTATGTATTTATTTGATTTAAGAAATAATATTTAATTAATAACACATTTAATTGATTTTTATTAAATTTAAATATGATTTATAAATATAATTTTAAATTTTAAATCGAATTTAAAAATACCAGATATTCAACTTTATCATAAATTCATTAACAATGTTATTAATATAAATATATAAACTAAATTTCTATGGAAATAAAGCAAATAATAAATTCCAAAGAATATATGGTTTGAGGCCATAATTAAACTTAAAATTAAATAAATAGAGTGTTACCATATAAATATTTAACCAAAAAAAACTATATTTTCATTTAAAAGCATTAAATTTATATGCACCAAAGTGAATTTTTTTAACCCGATGAAAAATAAATAATTTACAATTTAATATACAGGAGAGAGATTCACTTATACAGGTGTAAAAATATTTTTTTTTTGAATAAATACGACTGAAATATTATTAAAGAAAATTTTAAAAACCAAAGAAGGGCGCCTGCTAAATTGGACATTCTTCAGCACAGCAAAGTTTAAAGAAATAAAAAGTAAAATGGGCCTACAGCATTCGGCCCAGCAATTTTTCCTAATTTTAAAAAGAAATGAAAAGGCAAAACCATTAAATAAACCTACTCCTACCTCCAGTCATCTATAACAGCTATCTTCCATAAAGATGTCTATTCCCATCACCAGATACAGGTGTAAAAATATTTTAGTTTTACATCATTTTATATTTTTTTGTATGATTAATATTTTAACAATTCAACCGTCACATTTTATATTTCTTTCATATAGATAATCCATGTCAAATTTGACGTAAATTCAAATTTTCTAATTATTTATTTTATGTAAAAAAACTTTTAACCGTTCAATAAATATTAATAATTTAATATTTTAGATTAATATAATAGATATATCAAATCGATTCACATTTTTAATCATATAAAAAAATACGAATCATATATATTCATGTTTTTATCATGTGTGTTGTTTTTTTCTTTTTGAGTTTCGATTGTTAGGATCAGATTTTATTTATTTATTTATATTTGTATAAAATTGAGTGATTAGAAAGCAGCCAGCAATTAGACTTTTCAGTTACGTCACTACGTTTTCCAAACATTTCTATACATGTGATTCATAACAAAGTTACTACGTATCTCTTATTTTCAAGAAAAAGAAAAATGTTACTACTTATCTTATTCATCACATGTTAATATTATTCGGCGTTTGAACTACATAAACTCAACAACCAAATTAAATTAATGACTCGGTTTTTCACCAAAAAGTAATAATAATAATGACTCCGTTTATTTTTTTTATCAATTTGATTTTTTTAATTAAAATTGATTATTAATTTTTTTAAAAATAGTTAAATCATTTTTTAACGAAAATATTGATTAAAATATTATTTTTTCAAAATAATATTAGTGTGACAATTGATATAACAATCCACGTATATTTCATATTGACATAAAATTATTTATTTCATATGACATGTCAACAAATAATTTAAAAATTATAAAAATATTAAAAAAAGTAAAAATTTAAAAACATATAAAAAGTTTATAAAATAAAATAAAAAACATAAAATGCACATTGATAGTCACATTAACTGTTATGTTTAAAAGTTTACTATTTTAATTAATATTTTCACTAAAAAATAATTCAATTTAAAAAAATTTAATTGTTAAATTCAAAGTTTTATAAAGTTGAACACTAATTTTAAATTTATTTATAAATAAAAATCAAATTGACATTAAAGAATAAAATTATTATTGTACAGGCCCAATTTAGCCCGGGCCCGAATCAGAAACAACAGAACAAAAGAATGAAATAAAAGTCCAATAAATGTCCAGATTACAAAAAGGGTGGCCCAATTACTTTAAACCCAATTCTTACTGGCCCAATAGGCCCAAAAATTAAAATTTTTCAGCAACGCCTAGGGTTTCTGAAACCCTAGGCCCCATGACCCCTCGGCGACGTGCACGTGTGCCTCGCCCCAAGTCCCCTGACACGCCCTATGCCATTTTGCACTGAAATGACAAAAATTAGCCCTCCTCCGCCGTCGTTGACCCTCGGAGATACCTGCAAAGAGAACAAAGAAAACAACGAAGAAAACAGCAAAGAGGAACAACAAGAAAACCAACAGCAAAAACAATGAATCTGTAATTCTATTTGGCTATATAAGCCCAGAAGCAACAATGTATTTTCTTTACTACGAGAATCTGATGAAATACATACAAAAAAGCAGAATCGAATTGAAATAGATTAAAGGTGCCCTTTTTATTTCTTTCATTTCAAATATAAACAACAATAATATTGTATTACCGCTTTTCTTTTTCTTGGCAGTGGGTGCATCGATTCGACTTTTCTCGATCAAGTTACTAAGATCCGAACACCCAAGAACCTATTTGGGTTACGATGTGGGTTCGAGAGGTAACTAACAAACATTTTCACATAGATTTTCTTTGTTTTTTAAAAAAAAAAAAATCTAAAGTTTTAAAAAAAAACAAAAGAAGGAAAATGGATTAAAAATGGCGGGAAAAATCCCGACTTTTCGTGTCTCCGCGGCAACATATGGCGGGGGCCACGGCGGGGGCCACGGCGGAGCCATAGAAGTGAGGCTCGCGGAACTCTAGGGCGGAGCGAGCTCAAGACCGGACGGACGAGAGAGAAAGAGAGGAGTTTCTCAAAATTTTTAAAAAAGCGAAGGGAAATGATTTTTTTTTCAGGATTTTTCTATTTATATATGGTCTCAAACGGCGCGTTTTGGACTTAAGCACTGATGTGCAAAACAACGTCGTTTAGAGAGCCGACCGAAATCCGACCCGCGCCCAAAAGAGGGTCCGCATGTTTTTTAAACGGTATTATTTCCATCAAACCCTTCCGCATTTTCACTTTGTTGCAATCTAGTCTTTTCTCCTATTTTAAATTTGCCCGAAATTTTTATTTAGTTTTCAATTCGGTCCCTACTAATGCTACGCGTTTTGAGGAAGCAGAATATTTTCCCATTTAGTCCTCTCTCCTATGCGCGCCTTTTAGTTTGGTCCCAAATTTATTTTTTAATTTGTCTCTTTAATTTTGCTTTATTTTTAAATTTAATCCTTGGCCTGTTTAGTTAAACGCGCGTATAAGGACCAGGATATTTTCCCTTTAGGTCCTCGTGAGTTTTGAGACCATTGCAACTCGGCCCTTGTCCCTATTTATTATTTTGATTTGTGCCCTTTTAATTTTATCTTAATTATGATTAAGTCTTTTTTTTTTACTCTTATTATTTATTTATTTATTTATTCATTTATTTATTAAATTGTTTGGTAATTTTTTTTTTACTTTATTCATTTTGTTCATTTACTTATTTTGCTGTTGATATTATCTATTTATTTATTTGTATTTCATTCTCATACATTGTGATTTATTATGTTTTATCTTTTTTACTTATTTTAATTGTGCTTCTATTATTATTACTGTCATTTATCGATTTTTACTTTTATTCTATTTTAGTTTTTGTATTTTTACTATTATTTGTTCATTATTGTTACTATTTATTATTATTATCATTATTATTATTATTAGTGGTACTTTATTTTACTACTATTATTATTATTACATTATTATTATTACCTAACGCATTTTGGGTTTTGGTTTTTATAATTGTTTATTCAAAAACTTCTCAAAAAGGGATATTTCGTGTTTGGAAATTTGAGGAGTCGTGCCCAATCGTGCTGGGTTTCGGTTTTTCG
This sequence comes from Gossypium sturtianum, assembly GCA_025698515.1. NCBI lineage: Eukaryota > Viridiplantae > Streptophyta > Magnoliopsida > Malvales > Malvaceae > Gossypium > Gossypium sturtianum. Next base: position 9,991,997 of record CM046950.1, on the reverse strand, counting down.
TTTGACCAAATAACCAAATATCCTTTTAAAATTTTAACCATGTTTTCTAAAAATAAGGCAATATTTCGTGTTTGGAAATTCGAGGAATCGTGCCCAATCGTGTTGGGTTTCAATTTTTCGTTTGACCAAATAACCAAATATCCTTTTAAGATCTTGTCCATGTTTTCTAAAAATAAGGCAATATTTCGTGTTTGGGAATTCGAGGAATCGTACCCAATCGTGATGGGTTTCGATTTTTCTGTTTGACCAAATAACCGAATATCCTTTCAAAAAATCTTCAATGCGAGAGTTTTGGAAACCATGAAATGATCTTGGTATTGAGGGTTTGAAACATCGTGTCCAATCGTGCTGGATGTGGTATTTCATCTTTTCGGAACAACGGAATTTTGGTATCCAATTCGAATTATTCAAACGTTTTCTAAAGGATTCGTATTTAAAAATCTTTCCAATTTTCGACATTAGGACATTAATAATCAATTAGGTACCAATTTTGGGCACGACGAGGGTGCTAATCCTTCCTCGTACGTAACCGACTCCCGAACCCGTTTTCTCAAATTTCGTAGACCAAAAACACTGTTTTAGCAAACTAAAACGTATTGTTAAAACAAAGGTGATCCGATCACACTTAATAAAGATCGGTGGCGACTCCCGTTTTTCGTTTTCATTTTCAAAACTAAAGTCGACCCCGTTTTACAAAAAAATGGTTTCGACAGCTTGGCGACTCCGCTGGGGACCAATAAGAGAGTCAAGTCGAAAAATCGATTAGTTATTGTCCAAATGTCGGAAATTTGAAAGCCGGATTCGAAAAGTCATAATTTTGTTCTTTTATTGCATGTGATTCTATTTTATAAAATGTTTCTGCATTGCACTACATGACCGTTGTGGTTGCGCCTTTAAGTGGGAGCGAGAAGCTATGCTTTCGTGAGGTTTTCACCTCCGTATGGGCTAGTGGACTGCTTCCGGAATACATCTGTACCTATGTCTCCGTGAGGTTTTCACCTCCGCATGGCCATAGGGAAATGTATTCCCCTGAACTGAACCCGGTCCGTATGAGCCTATAATAGGTGAGGATCGAGGAATCTGCTGGTTCAGGTACCTCAACTTTAGAACCAAACCACATATAGTAAAGCCTAAGAACTCACCTTAGGTAGAGCGATGCCAAATTTTAGTAGTTACCCAGATAGGTTTGTTTATTTCACTTGCTTTATATTTTATTATGCAATACTAACTCGTGTTGTTTCATTTTTTTTGCGCATGTCATTTCATTTTTCTAGAGGTATCGATTCACGGTCAGTTTCTAAGTTAGAAAGCTGGTTATGGAGAACGGGTTCCTTGATAAAGTGGGAGACTATGCAGCCGTTCGAACTTGGTCGGAGCAAACACAATTAGAGAAGGGGAATAGCTTAATTGACGGGTATGTATCTGAACTTTGGGATTTTACTCGTGTTAGTATTATACAAAATGAGTTTAGAGAGTTGAGGGATATATGGACTCAATGGGGAGATGAGGCAAAACAGCTGTTTTATCGCGATTATGGTGATCTACCTTATTTGTTGGACATCAAGGTAGATAAGCATATATTTCGGGCCATGACTCAATTTTAGAACTCTGCCTATAGCTGTTTCACTTTTGGGGAGATAGATTTAGTGCCCACATTAGAGGAATATACGACCTTGCTTCGCTGCTCGAGGTTCCAAGCCGATAGGGTTTATTTTAGGGCTGCCAATGTTACGACTTCTGTAAAAAGATTGATGGGTATCACAGGGATGAGCGAGCAGTGGGTTACAGCTAGGATTCAAGAAAAAGGTAAAGGTAAATGCATACCTTGGGTGAGTTTGAGAGACTTGATTCTGACACACCCAGATAAAAAGAAAAAGATTGACATCTTTGCTTTATGCATTTATGGGTTGGTGATCTTCCCCAAAGCGCTACGACACATAGATGAAGCGGTTACCGATCTATTCGATCGACTTAACAAAGGAGTCACGCCTGTACCTGCAATTTTAGCTGAGACATTCAGATCTTTGGACGCGTGTCGAAGAGCTGGTGAGGGTAGATTCATTGGATGCACACAGTTGCTAATGGTTTGGTTTCACAGCCATTTTTGGAAGGTTGACAGAGTTTCTTACCGAGTGTTCTCTGAAAGTTATTCCCCTTTAAAGGAGGCCGCAGCTACGACAATGAGAGATGATCTATCAGAGGAAAGTTGGATGGAAATTCTTCAAAACCTCCGAGAGGAAGATGTTGAGTGGAGAGCCCTTTGGTTGGTTCCCGACGAAGTTCTTTACCGGTGCGGAAATTTTGATTGGGTACCTCTACCGAGAGTTTGGGGAGCTGTGGGATATGCACTGTTGCTCGTACTAAGGCAATATAAAATAGAATAGTTTATACCGGCGACGCATGGGTTAGCTCAAAGCGAATTTTTGTATAAAGGGGAAAATTATAAAAAGAAAATTTGAGAGATTTCTGAGGCTTGGAAACAGGCTCGTTGTATGAAGATATTGACTCGAGGACCAATGGCAACTCCAGAATATAAAGAATGGTTGAGAAAAAAGATCAACGATAACATTCCTGAGATAAGGGTGGAAGGTGCTCGATTACTGAAGGAGTGTTTACAAGTCATCCCATCAGAGATAGAAATTATAAAACAAGACTTCGAAAGGCAAAGTTTGGAGCTTGGAAAGAAAATAGAGAAGCTAGAATAAGAGAAGATATTTTTGAAGCTAGATGTGGATGCCCAGAAATCAAAAGCCGAAAGAGCAAAAAAGGAGAAGAGAGCGATAGAGAAAGATCGAGATAGCCTGAAAATCGAATACAAAAAGATGCATCTATCGATGAAGAATGCCGGATTAGGGAAGACTTCGGAACAGTGGTGACAAGAGATCCAAGAGGAAAAAGCCAAAGCTGATTATTGGGAGAGAAAGTTTCGAGAAATGCAAGTACAAAATGAGGCCAGTCAAAGTGAAAAGGCAGACTTAAAAGCTAGGGTGGCCGAACTTGGACGGTCTCTCCATTACCATCGAAGTCATAATTCCGTGATCGAGTTAAAGGAGAGCCTGAATAAGATCGAGGAGATGAAGAGCAAGATCGAAAAATTAGAGGCAGCACTGCATGGTTGTGAACTTCGGATCGAGCTGCTTGAAACGAGAGAAGGGCGTTGGAAGGAAGAGCTTCACCATTCTCATGATCAAGTCAGAAGCCGGGATTATCTCATGGGGGAAGCCATAGTTCAGATTCGAGAGGTAGCTGATCACTTACAGACTTTGGCAGCACAGGCCGACGTATTGAGCATGAAGTATGAGCTACAGTCAGAGTACAGCCAAGAACTAGTTTTGTTATTAGGGAAAGTTAAGACCTTAGGACTTAGGGCGAAAGCTGATTTGTAGTCCATTTTATGTAAAAGAATTTATTTTCTAATAAAGTTTTCTAAAATGAAGTTGACCAGAATTGATGCCTCTTTGCATTCATGCATTTGCATTACATAACATCATATGCATTCAAATCCATAGAGAGAGTCTAATCAGTTTAAATTATAGGAGAGGGAGAGAAAGAAAATCTGGAAGCTGAACACCCTTACGATACTCGAGCTAAGTCAAGAAAAATGGACCAAAGAATGGAGCAATTCCAGAGAGATATGCAAGACCGGATGCGAGAGCATGGATGGCAAAGCTCCAAAGAAGAGATGAGGACCCGACTAGTAGAGGCCCAAAGAGCATGATGGCCCAAATGGCCCAGATGATAAGTGGAATAATGGATAAGGGAAAGGGTCCTATAGTCAATGCCGAGGACAATGAGGATTTCCCTAGAGGATTCACTCCAACACATGTGCAAGCACAACATGAAGAATATCCTAGAAGGCCATCTGTCACAATCGGGCCTCAAGCGAGGGCAAGCCCGACACCTGGAATGCCTACAAATTTCCAAGTGGGCATGGGATTCAACCCAGGGGACAACCCCGCTAATCCCGTTGTCCCTGACTTAGACACGACAGAGGGAGAGGGGATCAGAGCTGAATCTGCAAAACAGTTGGAGGATCGCTGTAAGTGGTTGGAGGAAAAATTTAAGGCTTTGGAGAATGCTGACCATCATCACGGTATTGATGCCAAAGACTTGAGTCTGGTCCCAGATTTGGTGCTTCCTCACAAATTCAAGATGCCAAAATTTGAGAGGTACAATGGAACTACTTGCCCTGAAGCCCACATCACGATGTTCTGTAGACGTATGATGGGCTATGTGAACAATGATCAACTTCTGATTCATTGTTTCCAGGATAGTTTGACAGGAGCAGCGTCTAGGTGGTACAACCAACTTAGCCGCACTAACATTAGCTCTTAGAGGGACTTGGCTCAAGCCTTCATGAGGCAATACAATCATGTTACAGATATGACGCCTGACCGAATCATGTTGCAAAATATGGAAAAGAGATCAAACGAGAGCTTCAAACAATACGCGCAGAGATGGAGGGAAATAGCCATGTAGGTTCAACCACCTCTCCTGGAGAAGGAAACCACTATGTTGTTCATAAACACTCTAAATGCGCCATTTATCACCCATATGATAGGAAGCACTACTAAGAGTTTCACAGATATAGTTATGGCAGGGGAAATGATAGAAAATGCCATAAAGGGTGGTAAGATTGAAGTAGGAGAAACTACTAGGAGACCTGTTCCTAGGAAAAAAGATAATGAAGTAAATAGTGCAAGCACGTACAATAGAGGGAAGTCAAAGGCAGTTACTGTTATTCAGCCTAAAGTAATTATTGCCGGGCAATAGGGGTTTACAAGACAAGAATCAGGCCCCAGACAAAATGCTGAAAAAATCCAATTTACGCCAATCCCAATGACGTATAAAGAGTTGTATCATACTTTATTAGAGGAACGTATGGTGTCTCCTTTTTATCTACAGCCATTACAACCCCCGTATCCTAAATGGTATGACTCAAACGCTCAATGTGATTACCATGCAGGAATAACGGGGCATTCAATAGAAAATTGTAATGCCTTTAAAAGGGTAGTTGAGAAGCTTCTTAAGTTGGGAGTTATTGAGTTGAATGATACACCCAGTGTGGAGAACCCATTGCCTAATCATGGGGATAAGGGAGTAAATGCGATTGGGGAAAATCTAATAAGAAGGACCAAGGGGGATATCTCGGAAGTAAAGACCTCGTTAAGAATAATTTGGAGGGAAATGTCGAGAAAGGGGCTAATAAAATCAAGTCTCGAGGGAAGAAATGAAGAGCCAATGAATTACTGTGAGTTCCATGAAGCTGATGGTCATGAAATCCAAGAATGTGCTAGGTTTAAGGTGTTGGTACAGAGCCTTATGGATAATAATGAGCTAGAGTTTTATGAAGAAGGCTCAGAGGGAGGACACATACATGCAACTGAGGGAGAATTGACAAGTTAAAAAGTCAATTATCTGAAAGTCATTATCTCCCGACCAAGGAATACAGAAGGCGGAGCACGAATCGTGCCTAAAGTCATAATTCATAGACCTGTATCCCTTCCTTATAAGGATAACAAGATAGTGCCATGAAACTACAACTGTAACGTAGCAACACCGGGAGTGGAAATCTCAGCAAGTACTTCCAAGGAGGTCCAAAAAGAGGGGTTTTACACACGTAACGGGAGACGTTACGGCTTAGTAAGCATTAGAACAGAACCAACAAAGTCCAAGGATGTGTCAATCGAACAGGAGGAAGGATTTGATACCCTTATCAATATACCTGTGAAGGAGGAAGAGGCTAAAGAATTTTTAAAATTCTTAAAGCATAGTGAATACAGTGTAGTGGAGCAGTTGCGCAAACAACCGGGTCGTATTTCAGTGCTAGCCTTGCTTTTAAGTTCAGAGGTTCATCGTGAGGCTTTGATGAAGGTGTTGAATAAGACATATGTTACTAAAGACATATCTATCAATAAACTTGACCGATTAGTTAGTAATATAAGTGTCGACAATTTTATTTCCTTCAGTGACGATGAGATTCCACCTGGGGGTATGGGGTCGACTAAGGCACTACACATAACCACTTGTTGCAAAGGGTATACTTTACCGAGCGTGTTGATTGACAATGTATCAGCCTTAAATGTTCTACCATTTTTGACACTGAAGAGGTTGCCAATAGATAGTTCTCACATGAAGACGTGCCAGAACATAGTGAGAGCGTTTGATGGTACTGAGAGAAGGGTGATGGGGAGAATTGACATACCTTTGCAGATTGGACCAAACACATATGAGGTGGACTTTCTGGTGATGGATATAAAACCCTCATACAATTGCTTGCTGGGAAGGCCCTGGATTCATTCAGTAGGAGCAGTGCCCTCATCTCTTCATCAAAAAATAAAGCTAGTGACGGATGTCGACTGGTCACTATAAATGCGGAAGAGGACATTATAGCAACTGTTACCAATGATGCACCATATGTAGAGATAAATGAAGAGGCTATCGAATGTTCTTTCCGTTTCTTAGAGTTCGTCAATGCAACATTCATCTCGGAAGGGAGTAAAGTCTCAGTGCCTAAGATATCCAAGACCACGAGGTTGGGTCTACAAATGATGGTGGGGAAATGAGCCTTGCCTGGAAAAGGACTTGGAAGATGCCTGCAAGGGAAGGCCGAGGCACCAATGTTGAAGGACAAACGAGATCGCTACGGTCTGGGGTTTAAGCCAGATGCCAGGCAAAAAAAGAAGGAGATAGAAAAGAAACAAGAAAGGAGAAGGGCGAGATTGAGCGGAGAAGAGGTCAAATGGGAACCGATGGCCTTTCCCCACATATCCAAGACCTTTGTGTCAGGAGGAACCATTCACCCCGAAAGGAAAGCGTCAATAAAGGAGACCGCAGAAGAAATATTGGAAAACTTGAGCATTAACGCCATATCAGAAGAAAGAACTGAGGGAGAGAATCTATCAGGCATCCGCCCCTATGCACTTGGAAGTACTTTGAACAACTGGACTGCAGAAGAGATTCATGTAGTTTTTAGAGCCAATACAGAGTAATGTTCAAAATACGCTTATTGCTCTAAGCCTAGGGGCAACAAGAGTCCTTTTGTGAAATAGACTTATGTTCTAAACCTTTACTTCAATAAAAAATGCATTTTTTGCGTATCGTTTTGATCCCATATTATTTTATTCTTTTCATTCATAATCATACCTCACAAACAATCATTCTTAGATTCTTTTGTTCTGTGGATGTTTTTTTCTTCATCCTTATAACAGGTCTCCGGATATCAATGATATGAGCGACGCCACTACTGACTCAGAATCTCCTTTTGAACAAGATTTGTGCATGGAAGATTCCCAAGATCTTGAAGATGATCAAGACTGTAATTTGTCTCCTGATTTGTTAAGAATGGTAGAACAAGATGAGAAACAAATCTTGCCTTATAAAGAGTCAGTGGAAATTGTAAGCCTGGGGGATGAAAGGGAGGTGAAGATAGGGGCCGACATTGCTGCAGAGACAAAGCAAGACCTCATTGAATTATTCCAAGAATTTAAGGACGTCTTTGCTTGGTCGTATCAAGACATGCCTGGGTTAAATACTGATATCGTGGTACATTGACTCCCCATAAAAGAAGAATGCAAACCGGTTCAACAGAAGCTCCGAAGGATGAGGCCTGATGTTTTGTTAAAAATAAAAGAAGAAGTCAAGAAGTAATTTGAGGCCGGGTTCTTACAAGTGGTTAAATACTCAGAATGGGTAGCCAATATCATCCCCGTCCTTAAGAAAGATGAAAAGGTACGAATGTGTGTGGACTACAGAGATTTAAACAAGGCCAGCCCAAAAGACAAATTCCCATTGCCTCACATTGACACCTTGGTGGATAATACGGCAGGCTCCTCATTGTTCTCCTTCATGGATGGTTTCTCTGGATACAATCAGATAAAGATGCATCCTGGAGACATGGAAAAGACCATATTTGTGACCTTGTGGGGAACCTTTTGCTATAAGGTAATGCCATTTGGGTTAAAAAACGCAGGAGCGACGTGCCAAAGGGCCATGGTAACCTTGTTTCATGACATGATGCACCAGGAAGTCGAGGTTTATGTTGACGATATGATTGCGAAATCCCAAACAGAAAAAGAACATATACAAGTTTTGAGGAAATTGTTCTTGAGGTTGAGAAAATTTCAACTGAAGCTCAATCCAACAAAGTGTACTTTTGGGGCTAAATCAGGAAAGCTTCTAGGCTTTGTAGTTAGTGAGAAGGGAATTCAGATCGACCCGGACAAAGTCAAGGCTATACAAGAATTGCCTCAACCGAACACTCAAAAGGAAGTTCGAGGTTTTCTAGGAAGGCTAAATTATATTGCCCGTTTCATTTCACAGCTAACGGAGAAATGCGACCCTATATTTCGTCTCTTTAAGAAACACAACCCAGGTGTTTGGGATGAGGAGTGTCAGAAGACTTTCGATAAGATCAAACATTACCTATCCAATGCTCCAGTATTGATGCCACCTAACCCGGATAGACCGCTGATACTATACTTGGCAGTATTCGGGAATTCTATGGGGTGCGTACTGGGTCAACATGACGAATCAGGAAGGAAGGAAAGAGCAATATACTATCTCAGTAAGAAGTTTACCGAATGCGAGACAAGGTATTCGCCGATCGGGAAGTTATGTTGCGGCTTGATTTGGACAACCCAAAGATTGAGACAGTACATGCTGTACCACACGACTTGGCTCATCTCGAAGTTAGACTCTCTGAAATACATGATGGAGTCGACTGCTTTAAATGGAAGAATGGCCCGATGGCAAATTCTGCTTTCCGAATTTGACATACTTTATGTGAACCAGAAAGCAGTTAAAGGAAGTGCAATAGCTGACTTTCTGGCTAGTAGAGCTCTAGAGGATTATGAGCCATTGAACTTTGATTTCCCAAACGAAGATCTGGTGTATGTTGCAACCACTGAAGAAGACTCGCAAGAAAATCATTCTTGGAAGCTAAACTTTGACGGTGCCTCAAACGCTGTGGGTAATGGAATTGGAGCAGTCCTGTTATCCCCGAATGGAGATCATTATCCTTTCACTAGCAAATTAGATTTCGATTGCACAAACAATATGGCAGAATACGAAGCTTGCATCATGGGTATCCGTGCAGCATAGAACGTAAGATCAAAGTGCTAGAGGTTTATGGGGATTCCACTTTGGTGATTTATCAACTTAAAGGAGAATGGGAGACAAGAGATCCAAAGTTAATCAAGTATCGAAAATTGGTTCTTGAGTTAATTGAGGATTTCGATGACATCACCTTCTATTATCTCCCACGAGATGAAAATCAGATGGCTGATGCCTTAGCTACTTTGGCTTCGATGGTCAGAGTGAACAAGCGAGAAGATGTGCAGCCTATCCGGATGGGTATTTATGAAACACCAACTTATTGTTGCAACATCGAAGAAGAAGAAGAGGAAAAGGACGATAATCCTTGGTACAACAATATATTGCGATACGCGAAAGATCGTAAATACCCTGACCAAGCAACTGAGAATGATAAAAGAACGTTGAGAAGGTTGGCCAATGACTATATCTTAGATGGGGGGATCCTATATAAAAGAAGAAAGGATCGGGTACTACTAAGGTGTGTAGATGCTGTTGAGGCTAAACAAATCCTAGAAGAGGTCCATGAGGGTGTCTGCGGAACACATGCCAATGGTTTTACAATGGCTAGGCAGATCATGAGATTTAGGTATTATTGGTCTACCATGGAAGGAGATTGCATTAATTACGCCAAGAAGTGCCACAAGTGTCAAATTTATGGAGATAAAATCCATGTACCTCCTTCACCTCTTCACGTTATGACTTCTCATTGGCCTTTCTTTATGTGGGGCATGGATGTCATCGGGCCAATTTTGCCTAAGGCTTCTAACGGGCATCGATTCATCTTCGTGGTCATCGATTACTTTACCAAATGGGTGGAAGCTGCTTCATATGCCAATGTCATGAAATCAGCAGTTAGTAAATTCTTAAAGAGGGAGATCATATGTCGATATGGAATGCCAGAAAGGATCATATCTGACAACGCGTTAAATTTGAACAACAGCACGATATCAGACGTCTGCAGTCAGTTCAACATTAAACACCATAACTCATCACCATATCGGCCAAAAATGAATGGCGCAGCGGAGGCGGCCAATAAGAATATCAAGAAGATCGTGGGAAAAATGACTGAGACTTATAGAGATTGGCACGAGAAGCTACCATTCGCCCTCTATGCCTATCGAACATTCGTCAGAACCTCAACCGGGGCAACGCCTTTCTATTTGGTTTATGGAATGGAGGCAGTTTTACCCATTGAAGTGGAAATTCCTTCTCTTCGAGTTCTGGCAGAAGTAAAGTTGGATGAAGCGGAATGAATCCAAGCCCGATATGATCAGCTAAATTTAATTGAAGAGAAAAGGTTGAAAGCTATCCGTCATGGTCAGATGTACCAAAAACGAATGATGCAAGCTTATAACAAAAAGGTTCGTCCCAGAGAATTCTATGAGGGGGACCTCGTCTTAAAAAAGATCTTGCCCATACAGAAGGATCTCCGAGGAAAATGGATGCTAAATTGGAAAGGACCATATGTGGTAAAGAAGGCTTTTTCTGGAGGAGCGTTGATCTTGACGGAGATGGATGGTAAAAGCTTGCCCAATCCTGTGAATTCAGACTCAGTCAAGAAATATTTCACCTAAAAAAAAAGGAGAGGCCAAGGTGAAAACTCGTAAAGAGCGCCTTGAGACCAAAGGGGTTTTGAATTGAAAACCCACAAAAGGGCAATTCAAATCTTGATCAAGAATGGGGCATGTGGTAGTCTCGCTATTCCTAAATGAACAAGGAAAGGAAATGTTACGCCTTAGGGCATCAACAAATAGCTTTGGATCTCCAAAACACACATCGAGTTCAAAAGGGTCTTCGGGAAGTAGTACAGAGAAACTCATGCTATGATATCCGGGGCACCTACTTTCATGTTATTCACTTCATATTTAAGCAAGTTTGCTATAAATCTATTCATTTCGAGCCTTGCTCCTAATAAACTTCGATCTTATCCATTTCTACAATCTCTTTTTCAAGTATTTTGTATTGAAATGATGATTAATGGACTAAAAATATTCAAGTAAAGGAAGTTTTGCATATTACTCTGAAAGGTTCTAAAAAGATACAAAGATCTGAGAACAGGACCACTATTCAAGAACTAACCAAACTTAGGGGTTGGAAACATTTGAGAATAGATAATCGGAATGATGACTATTTCTTTGGATTTTTGGTTAAAGATACCAGCTGAACAAGAAGGCATGGTAACACATCAGTAATAGAACTTGGAAGAACATCGAGAAATGATGACCCACACTTTTAAAAAAAAGGGATCATTCTCATTTCTGCATTCACCATTCACAACACATCTATTTAGGAGCACTTGATTCATTTTGATCATAGCATCCTAATCATTTGGCATAAACATAAACATATAAAATCGAGTCTACAGGACATATCCCCCAGAAGACGGTGTAGCAACATTGGTGAAGTTACAAGTCTTATCTCCCTGAAGTTGCAGTGGAGTAGACTGAAGATAGTAGATCTTATTTCCCTGAAGTTGCAGTGGAACAGACTGAAGATAAATTATAGACCTTATCTCTCTGAAGTTACAGTAGAGCAGATCAAAACAAACCTTATCTCCCTGAAGTTGCAGTGGAGCAGGTTGAAGATCTGAGTCTTATCTCCCTGAAGTTGCGAGTGGAAGCGGTGAAGATAGCAGATCTTATTTCCCCTGAAGTTGCGATGGAACATATTGAAGCTAAATTACAGATCTTATCTCTCTGAAGTTGCAGCAGAGTAGATCATCACAAACCTTATCTCCCTGAAGTTGCAGTGGAGCAGGTTGAAATTAACAAGTCTTATCTCCCTGAAGTTGCAGTGGAGCAGACTGAAGATAGCAGATCTTATTTCCCTGAAGTTGCAGCGGAACAGATTGAAGCTAAATTACAGATCTTATCTCTCTGAAGTTGCAGCAGAGCAGATCATCACAAACCTTATCTCCCTGAAGTTGCAGTGGAGCAGGTTGAAATTAACAAGTCTTATCTCCCTGAAGTTGCAGTGGAGCAGACTGAAGATAGCAAATCTTATCTCCCTGAAGTTGCAGTGGAGCAGATTAAAGCTATAAATGATAGATCTTATCTCTCTGAAGTTGCAGTAGAGCAGATCATCACAAACCTTATCTCCCTGAAGTTGCATTGGAGCAGATTAAAGCTATAAATCATAGATCTTATCTATCTGAAGTTGCAGTAGAGCAGATCATCACAAGTCTTGTCTCCCTGAAGTTGCAGTGGAGTAGACTGAAGATGGCAAATCTTATCTCCCTGAAGTTGCAGTGGAGCAGATTAAAGCTATAAATCATAGATCTTATCTCTCTGAAGTTGCAGTAGAGTAGATCATCACAAGTCTTATCTCACTGAAGTTGCAGTGGAGCAGACTGAAAATAGCGAATCTCATTTCCCTGAAGTTGCAGTGGAACAGATTGAAGCTATAAATCACAGATCTTATCTCTCTGAAGTTGCAGTAGAGCAGATCATGGCAAACCTTATCTCCCTGAAGTGGCAGTGAAGCAGATCGCAAGTCTTATCTCCCTGAAGTTGCAGTGGAGCAGACTGAAAATAACAAATCTCATTTCCCTGAAACTACATTAGGGCGGATCGAAGCACCAATTCTTATACTTCTGAAGTTGCAGTGGGTTAGAGTGAGGCTACTTAAAAAAGAAGAAAAGAAACGTCGAGACTCGACAAAACCGGGCAAAATTGGTCCTTTTAAAGTCTTTGCTCCATTCTCGTTACACGACAATGAGCAAAGAGAGCACTATCTGACAGCCCAATTTGCTTGGGCCGAATTAGAAACAACAGAACAAAAGAATGAAATAAAAGTCCAATAAATGTCCAGTTACAAAAAGGGTGGCCCGATTACTTTAAACCCGGTTCTTCATCGCCCAATAGGCCCAAAAGTTAAAATTTTTCAAAGAACGCCTAGGGTTTTGAAACCACTAGCGCGCGCAGCCTCGGCGGCGTGCTCGTGCCTCGTCCCAAGTCCGACACGCCCTATGCCATTTTGCCTTTGAAATGGCAAAAATTAGCCCTCCTCCGCCGTCGTTGACCTCGGAAATACTGCAAAGAGAACAAAGAAAACAACGAAGAAAAACAAAGAGAGGCAAAGTTAAGAAAACCAACGGCAAAAACAATGAATCAGTAATTCTATTTGGCTATATAAGCCCGGAAGCAACAATGTATTTTCTTTATTACAGAATACAATGAAATACATACAAAAAACAGAATCGAATTTGAAATAGATTAAAAGTGCCCTTTTTATTTCTTTCATTTGAAATATAAACAACAATAATATTGTATTACTGCTTTTTTTTTTTTCTTGGCGCAGTGGTCTGTCGATTCGACTTTTCTCCGATCAAGTTACCAGGATCCGAACACCCAAGAACCTATTTGGGTTACGATGTGGGTTCGAGAGGTAACTAACGGCATTTTCGCATAGATTTTCTTTTTTTTTTTTTTTTTAAAATAAATCTAAAGTTTTTTTTTAAAAAAAAAATAAAAGAAGGAAAAGGGATTAAAAATGGCCGGAAAAATCCTGACTTTTCGTGTCTCCGGCGGCAACATATGGCGGGGCCACGGCAGAGCCATAGCGGAGGCTCACCGGAACTCTAGGCTGGAGCAGGCCTGAAGATCGGACCAGCGAGAGAGAAAGAGAGGAGTTTCTCAATTTTTTTTTTTAAAAAGCGAAGGAAATGATTTTTTTTTCAGGATTTTTCTATTTATATATGGTCTCAAACGGCGCTGCGTTTTGGACTTAAGCACCGATGCCAAACAGCGTCGTTTAGAGAGCCGACCGAAATTCGACTCGCCCGAAAGAGGGTCCGCGTGTTTTTTAAAGCGGTATTAGTTCGATCGGCCCTTCCGCATTTTCACTTTGTTGCAATCTAGTCTTTTCTCCTATTTTAAATTTGCCCGAAATTTTTATTTAGTTTTCAATTCGGTCCCTACTAATGCTACAGCGTTTTGAGGAACAGGATATTTTCCCATTTAGTCCTCTCTCTTATGCGCGCCTTTTAGTTTGGTCCTAAATTTATTTTTAATTTGTCTCTTTAATTTTGCTTTATTTTTAAATTTAATCCTTGGCTGTTTAAATTTGAAACTCATGATATAAGGACCAGTATATTTTCCTTTAGGTCCTCGATGAGTTTTGGACCATTGCAACTCGGCCCTTGTCCCTATTTATTATTTTGATTTGTGCCCTTTTAATTTTATCTTAATTATGATTAAGTCCATTTTTTTACTCTTATTTTTTATTTATTTATTCGTTCATTTATTTATTAAATTGTTTGGTAATTTTTTTTTAATTTATTCATTTTGTTCATTTACTTATTTTGCTGTTTATATTATCTATTTATTTATTTGTATTTCATTCTCATACATTGTGATTTATTATGTTTTATCTTCTTTACTTATTTTAATTGTGCTCCTATTATTATTACTGTCATTTATCGATTTTTACTTTTATTCTATTTTAGTTTTTGCATTTTTACTATTATTTGTTCATTATTGTTACTATTTATTATTATTATCATTATTATTATTATTAGTGGTACTTTATTTTACTACTATTATTATTATTACATTATTATTATTACCTAACGCATTTTGGGTTTTGGTTTTTATAATTGTTTATTCAAAAACTTCTCAAAAAGGAATATTTCGTGTTTGAAAATTTGAGGAGTCGTGCCCAATCGTGCTGAGTTTCAGTTTTTCGTTTGACCAAATAACCAAATATCCTTTTAAAATTTTAACCATGTTTTCTAAAAATAAGACAATATTTCGTGTTTGGAAATTCGAGGAATCGTGCCCAATCGTGTTGGGTTTCGATTTTTCGTTTGACCAAATAACCAAATATCCTTTTAAGATCTTATCCATGTTTTCTAAAAATAAGGCAATATTTTATGTTTGGGAATTCGAGGAATCGTACCCAATCGTGCTGGGTTTCGATTTTTCCGTTTGACCAAATAACCGAATATCCTTTCAAAAAATCTTCAATGCGAGAGTTTTGGAAACCATGAAATGATCTTGGTATTGAGGGTTTGAAACATCGTGTCCAATCGTGCTGGATGTGGTATTTCATCTTTTCGAAACAAGGGAATTTCGGTATCCAATTCGAATTATTCAAACGTTTTCTAAAGGATTCGTATTTAAAAATCTTTCCAATTTTCGACATTAGAACATTAATAATTAATTAGGTACCAATTTTGGGCACGACGAGGGTGCTAATCCTTCCTCGCACGTAACCGACTCCCGAACCCGTTTTCTCGAATTTCGTAGACCAAAAACACTTTTTTAGCAAACTAAAACGTATTGTTAAAACAAAAGTGATCCGATCACACTTAATAAAGATCGGTGGCGACTTCCGTTTTTCGTTTTCATTTTCAAAACTAAAATCGACCCTATTTTACAAAAAATAATTTCGACAATTATTATGTCTTTATTTAAAGGCAAAGCGTATCAACATCTGTTTACCATGTTCATTATCCATCTAAATACAATTGACCTGCTTAATCCATATGACATTAAGATAGAAACCATTTCTTCAATTAACCCTATTTGAGCTAAATTGTAAAATTTAAAGTTAGGGTATAAATGAGATACAAATGCACATAAACTACTGAATTTGATAAAAAAAAAAATTAATTTAATTTGATAATTGGAAAGCCAAGCTTCAGCTCAAGTTATTAGTCAAGCCAAATTCAGACTTACTAATATTTTATTCTATCAGCTTGCAAGCTTTATCGAACTTTTAGTATTTTTTATATTACTAAATTACATTATTACTCTTAATATATATTATTAACTTCAAGCTTAATTATCTAACCAAACACAAGCTCAAGTAAAAAAATTGGTAAACAAACTTAAATCCTAAATAGCTTGATTATATCTCAAGCAAGCTCAAACTTAAAAATTGATGCTCAATCAAAATCAAATCACATTTGAGCTCTGAATTTCAAGTCAAGCTCGAGCTTGACAATATTCCGACTTGGCTTGGCTTAATTACGCCCGTAATCAAAGTTAATTGTTGATGAACATTTAACTGCATGATTTCATGTAATGGTTAAAGCCTAAAAGATTGCACCCATGGGTGTTTCTAAGCATGGACAATTGCTGTCAAAAATCGAGCAGCCATTCTCAATGGTACACCTTTTCAACAGCCAGATTTGGCTCCTTGAGCACCACATGTGAAGTTCATACGAATTTCATGCAGAATTATTTACCGTTTCTAAGTTTTTTTTAACTAAATGAACCTGATATGCAGTCAATGTTATATGATGACAGATAATTATGGTCAACACTGAATGAAGATCTTAAATACAAAAATGCACGTGAGAATGATCAATGCACATGAATAGATATCAACCAATAGTTCGTACCAACAGCTAAAGCTAATATTTAGCTTTGCTTCTTGTTCGTGGCATCCCCATGGGGTAGTCCGGGTTCCCAGCCAGGCATGGGCACGCATGGACTCACACCAGGGCCAATCTGCTTTTGCACGCCTCTCGGCGTATGCTGCAATGCAGATGTTTCGTTAACATTTTCCACTCCTATTTCAGTTTGTGGATTCACAATAGGAGTAACCAGGTTGTTGCCTGTGAAACTGTTGTCTAGTCTCGGGTGATGGATGGGAGCAGCAATGTTAGGAACTGGTTGGTGAAATAACTTATTAGTGTTCGGCGGCAATGGGACGGAACCTGTGGATGATTCCAATGGGCTGCTAACAAAAGGCACGGGTACAATAGGTACACTGGGCCTAGATAGAAGAACGGGGTTAATGCCAGTCACCCGCTTAACTGTTTCTTCAGCCATTTTGACCTGAAAATTTCAGAATACAACAATCAAAACCTGACAACCTGGAAATAAAGTTTACACGGATCATAAACAATAGTGACTTTTAGCAAGAAGTAAAATAGTTAAAAAGAACAATAATACTCTTGCAGCAGTTTCAGGCATAAAGATGCATGATTGTGTTTCACAGTTGGCAACAGTCCAAACACTGACATTAGCATCTGATGTCCAAGATGGTAACTTCGGTGCATTAACTAACACACGAGACCATGTCAGTATTTATTGTATAAATTTAGATAGACATACAAATCATGAACAATTTAAGTATAAGGACAGTTGAACACACCATAGAAGTAACAGTGTGTCAGTACTGGACATGTCCAGCAGATTCCTGAAATGAAGCACATATAAATCGCCAATAACCAAATTAATCCCTCTTCGCCGAGAGATTTGCTGCTAATATATTCTGCAAGCACATTTACAGCTAAATCCTTCAATTTTAGATGATGAAGGAATTTGAATTGCCCATGGCTTTTCAAATTTTGCCACAGACTAATCTTCACAAACTTCTGGTGTCACAATAACATAATCTCCTGTCATTTATTTGGAAGTAAGTCTTCAACTTTCAGGAGGACCATATATTAACTGACTGCAGAGTAACTCTACCAGGATAAGAAAATGCAACTTGGACAAGGATGATGGCTTGCTTACCTTTGCTCTTAATGTCTCAATATCAGCCTTCAGAATTCTATTGTCAACGGCAGCTTCATCATACTTGTGATTCATGTCAGTTAGACGCTTAAGTAATGAGGAATGCTCAGCTCTTAATTGACCAACCTAGGAAAAAAACACTTGCAGTATAAAACAAGACGGCAAACAGAGTGCATGAGACCATAGGAGAAACGGGGAATGATGTGGCAAAACCTGTGTTTCAAGTTCATTCATTTGTGCTTGCTTTCTTCTTCTAGAGCGTCTGGCTGATTCTCTATTTGACCGCATTCTGGGGCATCACCAAAATACAATTAGTTAAAGGCAACATTGTGATTGCATAAAATTTGAGTTTACTAAGAATTAATTCATTCATGCATCTGGTAGTTAGGAAGTGATAAGCACAAGTTCTATTTGCTAAATGAATATTTGATCCTGTCCAAGATAACTAATTGGTTCTTATAGCTATTACTTAAAAACTAGTAAAGAAAATACATCACTAAGATTAAGACTGAGGAAAAGAGATAAACAAAAGGAAAGCAGACACAGTAAGCAAAAGAGAATAATAAACAGAACAGATAGCATTTCAAACACCTCAAACCAATCACCAATACAACAAAACAATACAAAACATGAGTACCTCCTAGCACGCTTTGCATCAGCCGGATCCATGTTTTCGGTGGTTTCAGTATCTCCTTCAAGTTCACCATCATCTGAATCTTCTCTTGATGACCCACTTGTGGCTTGCCTCATTTGTGTCCCTGAATTTTTTTGTGTAGTTGAAACAGCCGAAATACCAGCATCAGGTTCACCCTGTTCCTGTGTCTTTGAGGAACCTACAATGATAGAATTTGTATTAAAAGATCAGCAAGATTTAATGGTAAGTAGTTACAGGAAGAGGAGATATTAAACAAAGAGCTATAAGCTTCTTTAGTATATCGTTTACTGTTCAGATCTCATAAAATGTGAAGAAAAGTAGGAAGTTAAATGAAGTGAAGAAAAATGAAATATAAACAGGGAATGTTGCTTGCCTTGTTTGAATGCCTACATAAAGTTTATTGGAAACTAATAAAATTTATGAAAATATGGTAAACCAAGTTAATTCCATTTTATATATCCCTCCATCAAATTCTCATTTTCCTTTCACTCTTCCGCAAAACATAAATTGGAGAATGAATTGCATTATACTTAATGAAAACATGGACTACTAGTATTCTTAAGTATAATCATGCATGATACATGCAATACAGCTCCAGCAACAACAAAGAACAAAACAAACATTGCTGGAGTTAACTTAGAAGGAAGCAAACTACATAAACATTCACGTCATGCATTCTGCCAGTAGCCTTCCCCAACAAATCAGATTAGATGAAATACATTCAACTCAATCCCACATAGACTTGTTCTAGTACATCAAGGAGTTGACTGCCATATACAAAGTTCTTTCCATCTAAAGTTATTGTTTAAAGGTTGCAACCTAATATTGCAACAACACAAGCTTATAAACAAGACGCTGTTAATCATCTGATATTTGACTATTAGTGGCTTACCAGCAGAACTCTAATATTGAATTTCAGAAAGTGAGACACCTTCGTTAACTCTCAAAATACAAGTATCAGTACGAAAAAAAATGTGCTACACTGACTAAAACTCAATCTAACTATTGCTAAGGATTAAAAAAAGCACCTCTGAAGTGAGTCGAATTAGCATGCATAAAATTTTCCTAGTTGAACAAATGAAAATAAAAAACAGATGAAAAATATATGAATCTAATAGCAGAAATCGAATGCTGATTTTTCTTTATAAAGGAAAAAAAATTCCTAAGCAATTGCAATCAAATGTGGTAAAAAAGAAGTCAACAAATAAGAATAAAACAACCGTAAGCATTCCTTTCCTCCTCAGTCTAAAAAAGTTCCATCTATTGCATTGGATGATAAAAAAACAGAGTCTAAAGAGTCGGATTCATTCAAAAGAGAAGCCAAAACAGGGACATTTTATAGTAAAAGGTTACCTTGAACATCGGATCCCGACTGAAGCGCTTGATTTTCAGCTTGCGCAGACGAACCTTCTGCCTTCACAGCCGACGCCTGGATAATTTTTTTGGTGCAATATTAGATTTCAATTTTTATTTTTTGGAGAAAGAAAATCCAATTGGAAAATTAATATTAGAGATAGAATAATACACGAGAGAGAGCAACAGCAGCGCAGGCTTGATGGAGCTTGTTCTTAAGGATCGCGCGGTACTCATCCGCGTCAATCGGTACCGTCGGTGTCGAATCGGACGGCGGAGGATTAAGATTATTAGGCTTTTTTACCTCCACCGCGCCACCATCCCCGTCACCATTTTCAGATTTCGAAACCGGAGCTTGAGGTACCGCCAAAGACGTACCAATCACATTCTCACCCGCACGTGACCCCTGGATCGCCGCACCAGCACCAGAAAATTCTTCTAGAAACTTCTCTAACGCCCACTCCGATTGGCTTCGGCTCATCCCCGCCGCAGCGCCTGTAGCAGAAGCCGCCCAAAAAGGGTCGGAGAAATCGTCAACTGAGAACACGCTATTCATCGTTTTCAGTGAAATCTTCTTTCCTCGGCGATTTGCAATTTGCGTTTCGTCCTTGTTCTACCATTTATGCGGGAACAAACAGCAAATATCTACTGCTTTTTTGTCTAAAAAATATATATCCAATAATAGTACGACACGTGGATAACAACTTGGCCTTTCGTAAACGTGTTAGTTTATTAGTGAGTGATGAGGATGGCTATGTCTGGAATCTGGAACACTTGATTTTGTCAAGTTTAATGTGGCCCAATCTGTGGGCTAAGACCGAAAGAAAGTAAAGGAGAAAGAGGAGAGGAGCCCATGAAAATTGTACTTATTAGATACAAGATTGAATGTGGGGTCCATAGTCGGCAAATTTGTTTGGACCAAAATGTGACATCGTTTACTTTACATTTTATGTTGTAGTGATTAAATTGGGTAAATAATTGTAAAAAAAAATAGATAATATAATTTTTGGCTCGTAACTAGATCTAGTTTTATATTTGTACTTTTCTTTTCGTTTTAGTTTTTAAACTTGACAATTAGATTTATTTTAGTTCCTAAATTTAGATTTTGTCAAGATTTGATAATGTGATTAATTTTATTTAAACGAATCGTATTTAAGATCCGATAATTGATTCATATAACAGTAGAACAAAGGGTTTGAATTGATTAAATCAAAAATTTCTTGAAATTGGTAAAAATAAAAAATCAAAACAAAAACCGATCGTTGAATTGGTTTAATATTTTTTTAGATTTTTTTAAAGTTTAATTGTTTATTTACTATTGGTTTGAGAGTCGAATCAATCGAACTGATTGAATCAGGAACCGATGATCTGACTTGTTCAATCATCGGTCTAATTATTAAAATACTGAATGTGGCACTCTAAGATTGCACCATATCGTTATCTGAAAATTTATATAAAGTTTATATAATGTATTTAATTTTCATTATGAATTTAAATTCTTATTGTAACGATTTTTTTTTTGTCTTTTGACACGCTTTTCTATTTGTCTTTTGACACGTTTTTTTGCTCTTGTTAGCACGTTTCTTTTCTTTTTCCAAATTGTTTGAACAAATTTTTTTTGTCTTAGTTTATCTCTCAGTGATTAGAACATGAAGGAGTTTATAGCAGGTTTATCAATTGACGAGGAGGAGGAAGAAACCATCCAATTGGGGGTAGAATCATCTGATCGTGAAATTTCGTATGCCAACTGTTTTGTGGGAATGTTTCTTACCTCAAGCGTAGTCAACTTCCAAGCATGAGATCGACGTTGGCAAATGTTTGGCATCCAATTGGGGGAGTCTCAATCTTAGATTTGGGAAATGGAAGATTCTTATTTCGTTTTTATTTTGAAGTTGACGTTGACCGAATAGAAAAAATGGTCCACGGAATCTTAAATCCCATCTACTAGTGTTGCATCGATTAAAGGAAAGGGAAGATCCTCTGGCTGTCCAACTAAACTGGGTTGATTTCTAAATGCTTATTTATGATCTTCCACAAGGTTTTATGTTTGAGGTTGTTGCAAAGAAGTTAGGAAGTTTTATTGGGGTTTTCTTGGAATATGATGCATCGGATATTGAAATGAGATACAAAATAATAATGGGGATAAGGGTGCGAATCGATGTTAGTAAACCACTGAAAAGGAAAAAGAAGTTTGCTTTCCCGAATGGTCCACCTGTTTATGTCTTTTTTAAATATGAAAAACTCACTCTATTTTGCTTTCTATGCGACAAATTAGGTCATGGTGAAAGTTTTTCCCGATTAGAGCATTTCATCCGAGACAATATTATGAGTTTCAATGGGATATTTCTTTATGGGCACAGTCAAGAAGAATTGTGACGTGGATGAGTAGGTGGCTGGTGGAGGACGGTGGTGGTGGAATTCCAAATTATGGAAACTCCACAAATAAATTGGAACGGAGCAATATTGGGGTGTCACAATCTTTTCCCGTTGATCAAGGAGCAAATTTGGGATTACTCTCCAACATTTATCTTTCAACAAAAAGAAAGTCTAATGTACCGTCAACTCCTGGCCCAATAAAGGTGGGTGAATCGGGCCAAATCAATAATGATTATGGGAATAATTTTGATGAGGAAATGATAGTTTTTTTATGATGAAAATAGCCCAATAAAATAAAGTTATGGGCTAAAATGACCCCGTTTTCAGTCAAATGCTTCAGGAGTTTCTTCTAAGGATGATTCGAATTAAGCCTCGGGTACTCTGATGCAGGTACCAAAATTAAGTAGATTGGCAAGACTTGTCAAACAGGCTAGTTGGACGCAATGAAACTCTTAAGTTGGAATGTTTGGGGTTTTGGGAGGCTCCGAATAGTTCGTCGTCTCCGACATATGCTGTGAGATATAAATCCATATGTGGTTTTCTTAATTGAGACAAAACTGTAGGGTTCTCATATGAAAAAATAAGAAGTAAGTGTGGATTTTAGAATGGGATCGAGGTTGATTCGGATGGTACAAGTACAGGTTTATCAATGGGCTAGAATAGTGATTGTAAGGTGTCTCTCAAGTCATTTTCGAGAAGGAACATTGATATCATGATCGATGAGGATTTGGATGGTTAAACGTGAAGGTGTACAAGGTTTTATGGAGCACCTGAGGAAAATTTAAGACAGACATCGTGGAATTTGCTGCGTTATTTAGATGATTGTCCACAAATCCCGTAGCTAGTCATAAGGGACTTCAACGAGATCGCGTATTCATTAGAAAAGAAAAGAGTGTTAGCCCGACGTGTGAGTCAAATGAGCAAATTTCGGGATGTTTTGTTTGATTTTTCACTTATTGATTTGGGTTATTATGGGCAATGGTTTACTTGGAAGAATGGTCGAACCCAAACAAACAACATCCGGGAACATTTAGACTGTGGTGTTGCAAATACTGATTGGTGGAATCTATTTCAAAATTATAGAATGTATCACTTGACGTATTCTCTCTCAGATCATTGTACCATTTTTCTTAATTCGAACATGGACAAGAATCATGCTCAAAGGTGGCATTTCATATTTGAGATTGCTTGCCTTTTGGAAGAAACTTGCAAATCTGATGTTGTAAAGTTATAGGCTACTAGTTCGGGAAATGTTCCAAATAGATTAAAGGCAGTTGGAGTGGGTTTAGATGTTTGGTTCAAAAAGATACAAAAAGAAATATCGTTGACAAAAAAAAAAAGAACTAGACAAACAACTCGTTAAGTTGAATGACGCGTACCCTACTGATGAGGTACTGGAAGATATTATTGTGACTAAATTAGCCCTAAATATGAAGGCTGACAAGGAGGAGCTTTATTGGGAAAAAAGAAAGAGCTAGAGCTAACTGGATGAAGAATGGTGATCGTAACACGAATTTTTTCTATAAAGTTGCAACGGAAAGAATAAGAAGGAATATGGCAAAAAAATTGTCGGATTCTAATAAGAACAGTTATGAAAGTAATAGGGAGTTGTTGTCGCTTGCCACCAATTACTTTGATTCTCTTTTCTCATTAAATGGAGTCGAGAATGTCAATATCATTTTAGATGGGGGTTTTCGTGTATTACTCAATTGATAAATAAAGATCTTGAGTGGGAATTTTCCTATGAGGAGGTTTGTCTAGCTCTAAAATCCATGAGTCCATTAAAGGCTTCTGATAATGATGGTTTTGGAGGTTTTTACCAAAGGTTTTGGCATATTATGGGTAAAGAGTTAGCATATTATTGTATTGATAATCTAAATGGGTTTCATGATATCTCAGAGTTCAATCAGACAAGTATTGTTCTGATCCCAAAGGTTAGTAACCTTTGACTTATGGCTTAATTCATGTCAATTAGTCTTTGTAATATACTGTACAAAATCATTGCCAAAATGCTTATGAACAAATTCTAAAAAGTTCTTCACTATTGCACCGAAAGGGCACAAAGTGCATTTGTTTCATGAAGGCTCATCTCAGATAATATTCTAGTTGCTTATGAAGTTTTGCATTCTATAAAAAAGAAAATGTCAGGGAAAGATGGGTCATTCGTTTTGAAACTTGACATGAGTAAAACGTATGACAGGGTGGAGTGGCCTTTTATCAAAATCATGCTCAGAAGGATAAGGTTTTCAGACATGTGGGTTCAAAAAATTATGAGGTGTGTTGAAACTATTTCTTATTCTGTGGTCATGAATTGGGAGATTGGTGATATGTTTTTTCCTTCTCGCAGTCTTAGGTAAGGGGATCCAATCAGCCTTTATTTAATTCGCATATGTAGTGAGAGTTTCTCAGCCCTCCTAAGAATGGATTCTACAAGCGGGGATCTTAAGGGTGTCCACATTAATAGACATGCCCCACTTATCACTCACCTACTCTTTGCGGGTGATAGCTTAATCTTTGGAGAGGCCGCGATAGAAGGGGTTAGAGCTCTTAAGGACAGATTAGAGATTTATGCTTATAGTTCAGGGCAATTAATAAATTTTGATAAATCAGGTACGTTCTTCAGTTCAAATGTCAGTGAGGAAAATAGAGAGAAGATTTGCCAAATTTTGGGGGTAAATTCAAGCATTAATCCGGAAAGGTACCTTGGACTCCCTTTAATTGTGAGGAAAAAAAAAAAAAAGAGGCTTTTAAGGAAATAAAAGAAAAATTGGTCAAAAGAGTGTCTAGTTGGAGTTCGAAAATGTTGTCTTTTGGGGGTAGAGAAATACTTATTAAAGCGATGTTACAAGCAATTTCTATGTATGTTATGTCTTGTTTCCTTTTGCCCAACTCCTTTTGCAATGAACTTGAAGTTGTTATCGCTTAATTTTGGTGGCAGAAAAAAGCTGGAAGGAATGGTTTACATTGGTGTTCTTGGATATCTTTGTGTATTCTAAAAGAGAATGGTGGCATGGGGTTTCGTGATTTATCAAAATTTAATGTTGCTCTGCTAGCAAAACAAGAATGAAGATTGATGGAGAATCCTGGTTCGCTAACAGCAAGATCGATCCGTGCTAAATACTATCATGGTTCAAATTTTTTGGAGGCACCATTGGGATCAAACCCATCACTGATTTGGAGAAGTATATAGTGTTCCAAAGCTTTGTTAAACTTGAGACTTCGGTAGAGGATTGGTTCGGGGCACTTAGTCTCGATTTGGCAGGACTATTGGCTACCAGGTAAAATTAAAGCAAAAATTTCTACAAACTGGGTAGCAAATTTGGAACGAGTCAGTGACCTTATTCTACTAGATTCTAACATTTAGAACCACAACTTAATCTTCTCAACTTTTTTGGAAGAGGAGGCAAATTCAATTGTGAGTATTCCTATACCTCTAACTAACCAATCTAATAAGTTAGTCTGGTTTAGTGAAAACTCTGGCATTTATTCAGTAAAGAGTGGTTATAAAGCCCTTATTGAGCCTTCTAATGTAGATGCAATGGAGCAGTATAATTATAAGAAAATTCAGTTAAGTGTCATAAAAAATCTATATGTTGGTTTGGAAATTTGCTTGAAACTTTATTCCTACATTCTAGAATTTGCATTTTAAAATAACTATGATAGATAATAGATGTCTGCGCTATCGTGATTATAGTGAATCAAATGCTCATGTCTTCTGAGATTGCACGTTTACTAAGCAAGTTTGGTCAAAATTAAATTTCCAATGGCCAAGTCTAGTTGCAGATCAAGTTTTAACGAATGGTAATAGAAAAGAAGAAATCGCCATTACAATATGGGCAATCTGGTTTTCTCGCAACGAATTTTTACATGAAAGAAAAGTGTTAAATGTAGAAGAAGTGGTTACCTTCGTTAGGGGTTATGGGAGGAAGTATCGGGAGTTGTCATCAATGTTAAAGCATCCCAAGCCCAGAGCAATAACTGGTATCCCCCACCTCCGAATTGGGTAAAAATTAATGTAGATGCAGGGTTCTCTGCAACAAAATAGAAAGCAGTATCAGGGTTCATTATTGGAAATGATGAAGGTCCCCTGGTAAAATCGGTTGTATTGGCTGAAGCGATTGCAATTCCTCACGGAATCCAGTTCGCTTTAGAGATAGGCTTCATGCAAATTGTCATAGAAAGCGACTCTAAGACCGTTATAAAAAATCTCCAATCGGTAGAGGAAGACTACTTGGAGATTAGATCGATTACCTGGGATGTGAGGTATACCTCCTCATGGGTCGGGCTCGCCCGAAAAGTGGGAGTATTTAGACAAAAATATAGGCCCGAAAAATGGGCTTGGACAAAAAAATAAGGCCCATTTTAAAAATGGGTCGGGCCTCGAGTAAGACATTTTTTGCCCGAGCATGGCCCGACCCGAATTCACTAAATGACAAAAAAATTCTGCTTATTTTTTGTTATTTTAATGATATTTTCTTGTTGTTTTCTCTCTATTTTACTACAATTTCACTATTATGTTGCTACCATTTTGTTGTTATTTGTTTGGATATTGTATAACACTTATTTTATTGTTAATTTTGTTATTGTTTTAGAGACATTTTCTTGTTAAGTTGCATCTATCTTAGTATTATTTAAGTATATATATTTTTAAAATTTATTTTCAATTTGTTCGGAAATATTAATTTTAATATTTTTTCGATGCATTATATATATTTTAAAATTATGTAAAAAATAATATAATATAAAAAATTAATATGGGCGGGCTGGGTTGGGCTTGGGAAAATTTTTAGGCCCACTTTTCGAATTGAGCCGGGCCTGGGCCTATTTTTTTTGCTTGGGCCTGAACTCAACCCGGCCCACGATCACCTCTAATGCGAGGGCCCTAGCGAGGAATTTTTCAACATGTCGTTTCGAATTTGTTGCAAGAGAAGGTAACTCAACTGCACATGCAATGGTGATCGAAGGGATGAGAAGGTTAGAAGACTATTTCTGGGTTGAAGACACACCGTCAAAAGCTATGGAGATAGCGAGTTCAGATCGTTGTTTCCATCACCCACCATAGTTACTCTCCTTTGCATTTCTGTATATGGGTTGAGGATACTCTGATTTTAAAAGCAAATCTCAACTAGAGGTGTACATGGGCCGGGCCCAACTAAAAATTTAGGCACGTTCATTGGGCTCGGGCCGGGCCGGGCCCAAAAAATGGGCCTAAAATTTTGCCCAAGCCCGGGCCATATAAAAATGCTAAAACCCGGGCCCGACCCGGCCCGGCCCGGCCCGGCCCGTGTTAATTTTTTATATTATTTTATATAATTTTTAAATATATATAATACATCAAAAATACTAAAAAAATAAAAATAAATATTTTTCAACAAATTGAAAATAAATTTTAAAAAATATGTAGACTTAATTAACACTAAAATAGATGCAACTTAACAAGCAAATGCCTCTAAAATAATAACAAAATTAACAAATGTCTTTAAAATAAAATTAAAATTAACAATAAAATAAGTTTTATATAATATCTAAACAATAACAACAAAATAATAGAAACATAATAGTAAAATGGTAGCAAAATAAGGAGAAAAACAATAAGAAAATAATATTAAAAAATAGTTTTTTTCTTTTAGTGAATTCGGGCCGGGCCGGGCCGGGCCCGAGCAAAAAATGCCTTACCCGAGCCCGGCCCATTTTTTAAACGGGCATTATTTTTTTGTCCAAGCCCATTTTTCGGGCCTATATTTTTGCCCAAACCCTCCCACATTTCGGACGGGCCTTCGGGCCGGGCCGCCCGGCCCATGTACACCTCTAATCTCAACCCCCTCCCAATGTTTGGTTGCTCCGATCATCAAATGTGGGATGAATTTTGGTTGTTTTGGGTTTTTCTGGTAGCTGAAGGGTTTAGGGTTTGGAAGAAGATTCTAGAGTAGGACTTCTTGTTTTGCTTTATTTTATTTCAGTTGAGACTTAATTTGTTTGTTGTTTCTTTGTTTTTTGTGTTGTGATTATTTTGGACTTGTCTGATTCCCAAGCCCATCATTAAATCTAAACGAACTGTTATAAAAAAAATCAATTGACAATATGACACAATCTCAGAGTGTCACATTATTAAACTTTTATATTTTTCAAAATTAGGATCAAAATGAACCTAATTGTCAAGTTCAAGCATGGAAATGGACAAAAAAATACAAATACCAAAGTGAACTTATTGTTAAGTTCAAGGACTAAAAATTATATTATTCTTAAAAGAAAAGAAAACGGGAGAGATGAAATGGAATATTAATGAAAAAAATGATATATTTTTATTTTGTTTAAATAGTTAAAATTAAAAAAATAAAATAATTTTTTTGTAACCTTGTATAAGTAAAGGAGATGATTTATTATAATGATTTTCTTCTATTATATTATTTTAAAAAATAATTAATTAAAATACTAATAAGAAAAAATTAGTATTTTGTATCTAAAAAGAAATATTACTTTTTATTTCAAGTAATTACCAAAATATACCGAAAATTAAAAAAATTACGAAAATGGGCCGAATTCTGGAATATTTACGGAAAAGGGCCATTTCCCACCAAAACGCGTCACGTCGGTAGCGTTTTGGGGATAGCAGAAAGCGCGCCCTCAAGGCGCGCTTTCTCACTGCACGGTCAATTTTTTTGACCGTTGGGCCTCCAACGGTAAAAAAAAAAAACCTATAAAACCCCCCCACCCTTTTATTTTTTTCACAACAAAGTCCTTATTCATTTTTCTCTCAACTTTCTCTCAAATTCTTCTCAAATTCTTCTCAAATTTCTTTTAAATTCCTTGAAACTTCCTCTCAAATTTCACAATAGTGCTTTAATATTTACAAAAAAGCCCTTTTTTAAATTTTTTGAAATATATTTTTTGATAAATTTTAAAATATTCGATCATATTTCCAATGGCCAGGGAATTAATTCGTCTCGACGATAAACACATCTTCGTCGATCAAATGCAAATGGTAAGTTTTAATTTTAATTTTTCAATACTATTTAATATTTTTTAGGTTTATGCAATTTTAATTAATTTGTATTTTATAATTTTTTAAATAGTCTGTAGATCGGGTGTTGCAATGCTATATTCGCAATATACCCGGTCCGCCATCACCGCTTATCGAGAATTATCTGCGGGAAGCGGGGTTTTGGCACGTGGCGACGATAGGCCTGGGGTGCAAGTTGGAGCCGAAGTTAATCAGTGCGTTGATAGAGAGGTGGAGACCCGAGACGCACACTTTCCATTTTCCATGCGGAGAGTGTACTATCACTCTGGAAGACGTGCAGTTACAGTTGGGATTGCCGGTGGATGGGTCCGTAGTCATCGGATTCGCAACTTCTAGCGATTGAACCGCCGTATGCTACGAGCTTCTGGGTGCCATTCCGGATAACATTCATGGAGGTCGGATCGAGATGGGTTGGTTACGAGACACAATCCGGAACCGAATAATGGTTCGACCGAAATAGAAAGAATACGGTATGCTCGGGCATACATTCTTGAGATGATTGGAGGCTATCTAATGCCAGACCTGTCTCGAAACCTCGACACACGAGATGGTCTTTGAAACTCGTTGATTTTAGAGCAGCCGGTGAAATGAGTTGGGAGTCTGCCGTGCTATCAAAATTGTATCGAGAGATGTGCGGGGCGACGCGGCCGAGTAAAGCGAAAATCGGAGGTTGCCTATCACTACTGCAGTCATGGGCACGGTTTCGATTTCTATTTTTACGTCCTCGAGTCGACCACCCATATACATTCCCACTCATAACGAGGTAAATTTAATATTATATTTTACAATTATTACGTAGATTTAAAGTATAATTGTATGCTAAAAAAAATTTTAATTAGGTGGAACCATTCGGCGAGTTATGTTGGAATACCTACATCGCTTGAAGATATACGGCTTCTATTAGAGCAACGGTCGGAATCACAAGTAAGTATTAAATAAAATATATTTTCGTAATAAAATAGTCGTTTCGTATTTCGTATTTAGAATTTAGTATTTCATATTTAGTATTTAGTATTATGTATATAACTAATATTTTTATCATGTTAATATAGTTTCAATGGACACCATACGAGGATCCGCAATTCGGGCGATGATGCTGGAGGAGTTCTTTCAAAATCCGAACATTTGGCATGTGAAGATCCCATTGATCAACTATGCCACCGTGGAGATGCACCAGTCGGATCGGGTTCTGCGACAATTTGGATTCCGACAACCGATTCCGGTGCCACCTGAGGTGCTCGATGATGAGCACAAAGTCGACTTACGGCAGTTGCACACGGATTGGCCAATATTTTGGTCAGCATACATTGAAATGTGAGAGAACCGGTATGATTATCTACCTATTCGGGAACCAATCGTCGTTCCTGAGTTAGCGTGCATGCCGGAATACATGCCATGATTTCGGATCCATGGCAAGCCGTATTTATTATCGGAAGAGGAGAGGAGACGGCAACCGTGAACAAAGGGAGCAGCGAGGCCCTTTAAATCCAAGGAGAAGGGGTGATGAGCTGGACCATCAACGGCGCGAAAACACGATCACCGGGCCCATCAACAAGCGCCCACACAGTCACCGGGCCCAACAATTCAGCCGACGACACCGACATCACAGCCTTTTCAGATTATGCAGTGCGTACCTAGCCCTTATATGTATCCTAACCCATAGATGTTTCATTTTCCCGGTCCACTGCGCAGTTGGAATGCATGCCCGGTTGAGTCCGTTCGACTACTCGGTGGCGGCCACCGATCTTGAGGCCACCGTCGCATGAGGATCACCACGAGGCGCGATCGGGAGCTCTTCTTTTTACCAGTCTCCTTCGCCTTATGGGATCCAGACACCCCCGCCATAGTTTATGCAAACACCTCCGCAGTCGTTATTTTATCAAGGTGGGTCATCCTCCCAACACCCACAACTAGACCCACCGCTGGGAGAACCAGAATCACTTTGAGGTTCCACGACCCCCTCGGAAGCTAGAAGAAGGAGGAATCCAGCGCGTAACCGCCAACCACCCCCATGTGGCACTGATTCCGACCGGCACCAACATTGATTCCGACCGCCTTTTTTATTTTTTTATTGTAATATATATTTTTATTTTTTTAATAAAATAAAATAAAAGTTATTTTTTATTTTTATTTGTAATTTAATTTTAATATCTTTAATAACATAGAAGTTGTTTTTTTATTGTAATTTAATTTTAATATCTTTAATAAAATAGAAGTTTTTTATTTTTTTTATTGTAATTTAATTTAATATCTTTAATAAAATAAAAGTTGTTTTTTTATTTTTATTTTGTAATTTAGTTTTAATATCTTTAATAAAATAGAAGTTTTTTTTGTAATTTAATTTTAATATCTTTAATAAAATAAAAGTTGTTTTTTTTTGTAATTTAGTTTTAATATATTTAATTAAATAAAAGTTGTTTTTTTTATTTTTTTGTAATTTAGTTTTAATATCTTTAATAAAATAAAAGTTGTTTATTTTTTTTGTAATTTAATTTTAATATCTTTAATTAAATAAAAGTTGTTTTTTTTAATTTAGTTTTAATATCTTTAATAAAATAATTTTTTTTTTATTTTTTTATTGTAATTTAGTTTTAATATCTTTAATTAAATAAAAGTTTTTTTTATTTTTTTGTAATTTAGTTTTAATATCTTTAATAAAATAGAAGTTTTTTTTATTTTTTAATGTAATTTAATTTTAATATCTTTAATAAAATAAAAGTTATTTTTTTATTTTTTTTGTAATTTAGTTTTAATATCTTTAATAAAATAGAAGTTTTTTTATTTTTTTGTAATTTAATTTTAATATCTTTAATAAAATAATTTTTATTTTATTTTTTTTGTAATTTAGTTTTAATATCTTTAATAAAATAAAAGTTGTTTATTTTTTTGTAATTTAATTTTAATATCTTTAATTAAATAAAAGTTTTTTTTAATTTAGTTTTAATATCTTTAATAAAATAAAAGTTTTTTTATTTTTTATTGTAATTTAATTTTAATATCTTTAATAAAAATAAAAGTCCAAGATTTGATTTTTTTTTTGTAATTTAATTTTTATTTTTTTGTAAATTAGTCCTTCTACAAAAGTTCACCGTTTTCATCAAGAAATAAATAGAATTTACATAGCCACCAAGAGACAAAAAAGCTAAGAAGACTGTCAACTATTCCAATTTGGACACGAGCGAGATGTATGGCTTGTGTTCCTACACCATCCGCACAACCTACGTTGGTTGGCCGTTTCTCGGATATCCATATTGTTACGTATTCTAGTCGAGCAAGGTCGACCTTTTGGTTTGCGCCTCAGTTGTCTATCCGGCAACAGCTTATACGGTGCAAGCAATACAGACGGCCACTTACGTTCATATGGGACTGGTGGGAATACGTGTCTCCACACGTTGTACATATTTTCTATTTTATACACTTCGTCGACATAGCTCATGGGATCAAGACGGAGATTCTGACAAGCCGCAAGTACATGAGCGCATGGGTAACGAAGTGCATCAAATACCTCACAGTCGCAGGTCCTATTTCTCAAGTGTACACGATATTGACCGCCAACAATATCTTGGTTCGGTCTGTCAAACTCCGTCACACGAAACCATAGGTTGTCGCGATTGTGACACACTGTGTGCATGGTGTTAGCCCGTGCCTTCCCCTTGTTAATTTCTCGCAAGACCTTCACGCACCATAAATGGCCTCCTTGCATTTGGCCTTTATAACTCGCTGCTCGCTTCAGAAATAGTGCCGCTAAACGAAAATATGTCTCTCGTACAACTGATGTTATCGGCAAATGATGCGTACCTTTTAGAATAAAATTTATGCATTTCGCCAGGTTTGAGGTCATATGACCATATCGTAGGCCGCCGTCGTATGCTTGTGTCTACTGTTTGAAAGGAATATTACGTAGGTAATTTGCGCCTTCTTCGTTAACTGAGCGCAAATTCGCCAACATCTCGTGAAAACGGTCCTTATTTATCTCGTACCCTGCCAATATATGTTGATAGCGAATATTACATACCACTCTTCAATTAAGAATAAATTGAATATTACAAACGAAATTATATTAATAGATATTACATACCCATGTTGGTCACTTGTCGTTTTGGAGCTGTAGATCGATGTTGCCCGTGGTAGTTGGACGCAACATGCCTTAGGCAATATCGATGGTGTGTGCGATGCCACATGCTTCCCTGTCGCTCTATTGCGACTAGTATTCCAGGGCCCCAATCGGATATAACGCATATATCAGGTTGGGGGCAGACATGCTTCCTTAACCTAGATAAGAAGAAATCTCAGTCATCAGCTGACTCCCCCGGTGTTATTGCAAACACAATTGGAAGGATTCTCCCACTGCCGTCCTGCGCCACAGATAGCAATAGCCGATGCGTATATTTGCTGTAGTAACCCATTTTGCCCGGGCCCAATTACAGTTTAAAAATAAAAATAAAAATGTCCATTAAACAGTCCTTGTACAAAGTGGCCCAAGACCAAACAAACTACCCAGACCCAATTACATTACACCCTTAGCCCAACCTATGGCCCAAACCTAATGGCCCAAAAAATTTGTTCAGAAACTGGAAACCCTAGGTTTCTAGTTGCGCCGCAAGGGTCAGAAACCCAATCGTCACGCCGCAAGGTATGGAGCCTAATCGTCACAGCTGGAGTTGGACCGTCACACCTTCGTAGCGCCGCCAGTCACGCCGCGATCCGCGCTTAGCCACTGTCCTCCGTCTTCAAACCTGCAAAGGAAAGAAACAAGCAACAGAAAGGAAACAAATCGCAGGCACAAATATGGAAAGATATGAAAAGATATCTTTTCCTTTTCTTTTTTGTTTTTTGGGTTATAAAAACCCTTTGTAAAATCTGTAAAATGGGGGGGGGGTTTACACATGCATGCAAAAGAAAAACAACAGAAACCCGAATACGAAACACACAAAAACCTAGATCTGCGCCACAAAAAGAAAAACTCAGGAAGTACGAAAATATTGTCAGTTCAAAAGAATAAAAGATAGACTTTTCAGAGGTGATTTCTTATTCTATTCATTTATTGTTTTATTTTTATTTTATATATATATATATATATATTTGCGTGTATAACCATCGTGAAAAAGGATAAAAAAGGAGTACCTTTCGAAAGACGAGGAAAAATCAAATTTTTTTAAAAGCCTCCGGCCACCGGTCACGGAGGCGCGTGTGGCGCGTGGCGCAGAAATCCGACGAACGGAGCAGGCGAGGAGTCGATCATTTCAGAGAATTTTTCAGAGTTTTTTTTTAAAAAAAACCAACCAAATGAATTTTTTTTTAATAAAACTGATATTTATAAACGAAAAGAAATGGCGCCGTTTTGATAAAGCTTGACTCGCACGTTGACCCGGACCCGAACAAGGATCCGCGTGTTTTTTGGAAAATAAGAAAATTATCCTTTTGATCCCTCCGCTATTTTATTAATTTTAATTACATTCTATTAACTAATTTAATTTTTAAAATTAACCCCGAAAATCTGTTTTTGTTTCAATTTAATCTTTTTTAAATTTTATATAAACACTGTTAATTGGTATTAAATTATGTATTATATTTTTAGTAATTATCTATACTAATTTATTAGATTATAAATATATGTTATTTAGTCTAATTATTTTTTATTACATATTATTTTAGTATTTATATATATATTAGACATTATATCATATTTTTTTTAATACTACACATTATATAATATTATGTCATATATTTGGTTAAAATATATTCATTTTTTAATATCTTTTTTTAAATTATTATATATTTTTAACACATTGTTTATATTGTCGTCCTTTTTATCTATTTGCTTGAAATATGTTCATAATTAATTTTATTGTTTATTATATTTGTCTATACTTCATCATATATTTGTAATTGCTTTAGCATAGGAATTATTATTCGTAGTATTTCATATTATTGCCTATCTTAAATGTTAGCATGTTATAATTGTTTTTTATTCGATAGTGTATAAATGCAATGTTATCACATGGTTATTGTTTAAAATAAAAATACATTTTTGCAAAATTAATATTTTATTTAAAGGTTTTTAAAGTAAGGCAATATTTTGGTATTTAGAAATTCGGGAAATAATGCCCAATCGTGCTGGGTGTTGATTTTCCGTTTGGCTAAATAACTAAATATCCTTTTAACAAGTTTTATAAATTATGAGATAATCTTAGTTACGAGGGTTTAAAAATATCATGTCCAATCGTGCTGGATGTAATGTTTATATTCTCTCGGATCGAAGAATTCTCAAATTTTAAATCAAATTGTTCGAAGTTTTTTAGAAATCATATTTTTAAATACTTTTAAGTTTCAAACATTTGGACATGATTTTATCGATTATGTACAAATTTTTGGGCGTTATGAGGGTGCTAACCTTTCCTCATACGTAACCGACTCCCGAGCCTATTTTCTGGTTTTTTGTATACCAAAATTAAATGTTTTAAATAAAACGTTTTAAAAGGTGATCCAATCACACCTATGTAAAAATGATTGGTGGCGACTCCCGTTTTTTGTTTTTAAAGTCGATCCCCATTTTTTGAACTGATTTTAAAATGGTTTCGACAGCTTGACGACTCCGCTGGGGACTTATAAGAGAGCCAAGCCGAAAAATCGATTAGTTATTGTCCAAATGTCAAAATTTTAAAAGTTTTGGAAAGTCATGATTTTGTTTTGCATGCGATTCTATTTTATAAAATGTTTCTGCATTGCACTACATGACCGTCGTGGTCGTACCTTTAAGTGGGAGCAAGAAGCTATGCCTCCGTGAGGTTTTCACCTCCGCATGGGCTGGTGAATTGCTTTCGGGATACATCCGTACTTATGTCTTCGTGAAGTTTTCACTTCCGCATGGCCATAAGGAAATGTATTCCCCTGAACTGAACTCGGTCCGTATGAGCCTATAATGGGTGAGGATCGAGGAATCTTTTGGTTCAGGTACCTCAACTTTAGAACTAAACTGCACTTAGTAAACCCTAAGAACTTACCATAGGTAGAGCGATCCAAAATTTTAGTAGTTACCCAAATAAGTGTGTTTATTTCACTTGCTTTATGTTTCATTCTGCGATACTAACTCGTGGTGTTTCATTTTTGTGCATGCCATTTCATTTTTCTAGAGGTATCGATTCACGGTCAGTTTCTAAGTTAGAAAGCTGGTTATGGAGAACGGATTCCTTGATAAAGTAGGTGACAATGCAGCTGTTCGCGCTTGGTCAGAGCAAACACAATTCGAGAAGGGGAATAGCTTAATTGATGGGTATGTATCCAAACTTTGGGATTTTACTCGTGTTAGTATTACGTAGAATGAGTTTAGAGAATTGAAAGATATATGGACTCAATGGAGTGATGAGGCAAAACAGCTCTTTTATCGTGATTATGGTGATCTACATTATTTGCTTGACATCAAGGTAGATAAACATCTATTTCGGGCCATGACTCAGTTTTGGAACTCTGCTTATAACTGTTTCACTTTTGGGGAGGTAGATTTAGTACCCACATTGGAGGAATATACGACTTTGCTTCGCTGCTCGAGGTTCTAAGCCGATAGGGTTTATTTTAGGGCTGCCAATGTCACGAATTTTGTGAAAAGATTGATGGGAATCACAGGGATGAGTGAGCAGTGGGTTACAGCTAGGATTCAAGAAAAAGGTGAAGGCAAATGCATACCTTGGGTGAGTTTGAGGGATTTGATTCAGACATATCCAGATGAAAAGAAAAAGATTGACATCTTTGCTTTATGTATTTATGGATTGGTGATCTTCCCCAAGGCACTACGACATATAGATAAAGCGGTTACCGACTTGTTTGATCGACTTAGCAAAGGAGTCACACCCGTACCTACCATTTTAGCAGAGACATTCAGATCCTTGGGCGCGTGTCGGAAAGCTGGTGAGGGTAGATGCCATTTTTGGAAGGTTGACAGAGTTTCTTACCGAGTGTTCTCTGAAAGTTATTCCCCTTTGAAGGAGGCCACAGCTACGACAAGGAGAAATGATTTATCAGAAGAAAGTTGGATGGAAATTCTTCAAAACCTCCAAGAGGAAGATGTTGAGTGGAAAGCCCCTTGGTTGGTTCCTGACGAAGTCCTTTATCGGTGCAGAAATTTTGATTGGGTACCTTTGCCTGGAGTTTGGGGAGCTGTAGGATATGCATCGTTGCTCGTACTACGGCAATACAAAGCAGGACAGTTTATACCGGCAACGCATGGGTTAGCTCAGAGCGAATTCTCATATAAGGGAAAAAATTATAAGACGAGGATTCGAGAGATTTTCGAGGCTTGGAAGCAGGCTCGGTGTATGAAGATTTTGACTCGAGGACCGATGGCAACTCCGAAATATAAAGAGTGGTTGAGAAAAAGGATCAACGATAACATTCCTGAGCCAAGTATGGAAGGGTCTCGATCACTGAATGAGTGTTTACAAGTCATCCCATCAGAGTTAGAGATTATAAAGCAGGATTTCGAAAGGCAAAGTTTAGAGTTTGGAAAGAAGATAGAGAAGTTAGAAGAAGAGAAGATGTACCTGAAGCTAGACGTGGATGCTCAGAAATCGGAAGCCGAGAAAGTAAAGAATGAGAAGAGAGCGATTGAGGAAGATCGTGATAGCTTGAAGATAGAATACAAAAAGATGCGCCTATCGATGAGGAATGCTGGATTAGGGAAGACTTCAGAACAGTGGCGACAAGAGGTCTAAGAGGAAAAAGTCAAGGCTAACTATTGGGAGAGAAAGTTTCGAGAAATACAAGTGCGAAGCGAGGCCCTAGAAAAGAATTTGGCAGAAAGTCTGAATGAAACGGGAGAGTTAAAAGCTAGAGTGGCTGAGCTTGGATGGTCTCTTCATCACCATCGGAGCCGTAATTCTGTGATCGAGTTAAAGTCAAGCCTGAATACGATTGAGGAAATGAAGGGTAGAATTGAAGAGTTAGAGTCAGCACTGTACAGTTATGAACTTCAAGAAGGACATTTGAAGGAAGAGCTCCACCATTCACACAGTCAAGTTAGCAACCGGGATTATCTCATGGGGGAAGCCATAGTTCATATTCGAAAGATAGCTGATCACCTACAGACTTTGGCAGCACAAGCTGACGTATTGAGCATGAAGTATGAGTTACAGTCAGGGCGTAGCCAAGAACTAGTTTCGTTATAAGGGAAAATTAAGACCTTAGGACTTAGGGTGAAAGCTTATTTGTAATCTGTTTTATGTAAATAATTTTGTTTTCTAATAAAGTTTTCTACAATGAAGTTGATCAGAATCGATGTCTCTTTGCATTCATGCATTTGCATTACATGACATCACATGCATTCAAATCCATAGAGAGAGTCTAATTAGTTTAAATTATAGGAGAGAGAGAGAAAGAAAATCTGAAAGCTGAACACCCTTACGGTACACGAGCTAAGTCAAGAAAAATGGACTATAGAATGGAGCAATTCCAGAGAGATATGCAAGACCAGATGCAGGAACAGATGGCAAAGCTCCAGCAAGAGATGAGGGACCAACTATTGGAGGCCCAAAAGAACATGATGGCCCAAATGGCCCAGATGATGAGTGGAATAATGGATAAGGGAAAGGGTCCTATAGTCAATGCTGAGGACAACGAGGATTTCCCTAGAGGATTCACTGCAACGCATGTGCAAGCACAACATGAAGAATATCCTAGAAGGCCATCTGTCACAACCAGGCTTCAGCAAGGGCAAACTGACACTGGAATGCCTACAAATTTCCAAGTGGGCATGGGATCCAACCCAGGGGACAATCCCGCTAATCCTGTTGTCCCTGACCTAGACACGGTAGAATGAGAGGGGATCAGAGTAGAATCGGCAAAACAGTTAGAGGATTGCTGTAGGTGGTTGGAGGAAAAATTTAAGGCTTTGGAGAATTCTGACCATCATCACGGTATTGACGCCAAGGACTTGAGTCTGGTCCAAGATTTGGTGCTTTCTCACAAATTCAAGATGTCAGAATTTGAGAAGTACAATGGAACTACTTGCCCTGAAGCCCACATCATGATGTTCTGTAGAGGTATGACGGGCTATGTGAACAATGATCAACTTCTGATTCATTGTTTTCAAGATAGTTTGATAGGAGCAGCGTCTAGGTGGTACAACCAACTCAGCCGCGTTAGCATTAGCTCCTGGAGGGACTTGGCCCAAGCCTTCATGAGGCAGTACAATCATGTCACAGATATGAAGCCTGACCGAATCATGTTGCAAAATATGGAAAACAAGTCAAACGAGAGTTTCAGGCAATACACGCAGAGATGGAGGGAAATAGCCATGCAAGTTCAACCACCTCTCCTGGAGAAGGAAACCACTATGTTATTCATCAACACTCTAAAGCCGCCATTCATCACTCATATGATAGGAAGCACCACTAAGAGCTTCGCGGATATAGTCATGGCGGGTGAAATGATAGAAAATGCCATAAGGGGTGGCAAGATTGAAGCAGGAGAGACCACTAGGAGATCTGCTCCTAGGAAAA
This sequence comes from Gossypium sturtianum, assembly GCA_025698515.1. Classification (NCBI taxonomy): domain Eukaryota; kingdom Viridiplantae; phylum Streptophyta; class Magnoliopsida; order Malvales; family Malvaceae; genus Gossypium; species Gossypium sturtianum. The sequence continues at coordinate 9,952,532 of CM046950.1, read as the reverse complement.
AAGATAATGAGGTGAACAATGCAAGTGCGTACAATAAAGGGAACTCAAAGGTAGTTACTGTTAGTCAGCCTAAAGTAATTACTGCCGGACAACAGGGGTCTACAAGACAAGAATCAGGCCCCAGACAAAATGCTGAAAAAATCTAATTTACGCCAATCCCAATGACTTATAAGGAGCTCTATCATACTTTATTAGAAGAACGTATGGTGTCCCCTTTTTATCTACAGCCATTACAACCCCCGTATCCTAAATGGTATGACTCAAACGCTCAATGTGATTACCATGCAGGAATAATGGGGCATTCAATAGAAAATTGTAATGCCTTTAAAAGGATAGTTGAGAAGCTTCTTAAGTTAGGAGTTATTGAGTTGAATGATACACCCAGTGTGGAGAACCCATTGCCCAATCATGGGGATAAGGGAGTAAATGCGATTGGAGAAAATCTAATAAGAAGGACCAAAGGGGATATCTCGGAGGTAAAGACCTCGTTAAGAATAATTTGGAGGGAAATAGCGAGAAAGGGGCTAATAAAATCAAGTCTCGAGGGAAGAAATGAAGAACCAATGAACTACTGTGAGTTCCATGAAGCTGATGGACATGAAATCTAGGAATGTGCTAGGTTTAGGGCATTGGTACAGAGCCTTATAGATAATAAGGAGCTAGAGTTTTATGAAGAAGGCTCAGAGGGAGGACACATACATGCAACCGAGGGAGAATTGACAAGTCAAAAAGTCAATTATCCGAAAGTTATTATCTCCCGACTGAGGAATGCAGAAGGCGGAGCACAAATTGCGCTTAAAGTCATAATTCATAGACTTGTATCCTTTCCTTATAAGGATAACAAGATGGTACCATGGACTTACAATTGTAACATAGTGACATCGGGAATAAAAATCTCAGCTAATACTTCCAAGGAGGTCCAAGGAGAGGGATCTTATATATGAAGTGGAAGACGTAACGACTCAGTAAACGTCAGAACAGAACAAGCAAAGGCAAAAGATGTGCCAATTGAGCTTGATGAAGGACTAGATAACCTCATCAATGTACCTGTGAAAGAAGAAGAGGCTAAAGAATTTTTGAAATTCTTAAAGCACAATGAATACAGTGTGGTGGAGCAATTGTGTAAACAACCGGCTCGTATTTCAGTGCTAGCCTTACTTTTAAGTTCGGAAGTTCATCGAGAAGATTTGATGAAGGTGTTGAATGAGACATATGTTACTAAAGACATATCTGTCAATAAACTTGACCGATTAGTCAGTAACATAAGTGCCGACAATTTTATTTCCTTCAGTGACGATGAGATTCCACCTGGGGGTACGGGGTCGACAAAGGCTCTACACATAACCACCCGTTGTAAAGGATATACTTTATCGAGCGTGCTGATTGACAATGGATCAGCCTTGAATGTTTTACCACTTTCGACATTGAAGAGATTGCCGATAGATAGTTCTCACATGAAGACGTGCCAGAACATAGTGAGAGCGTTTGATGGTACTGAGAGAAGGGTTATGGGTAGAATTGACGTACCATTGCAGATTGGTCCAAACACGTACGAGGTGGATTTTCTGGTGATGGATATAAGTCCTTCATACAATTACTTGTTAAGAAGGCCCTGGATTCATTCAGCAGGAGCGGTGCCTTCATCTCTTCATCAAAAGTTGAAGCCAGTGACGGATGGTCGGCTGGTCACTATAAATGCGGAAGAGGACATTATAGCGACTGTTACCAATGATGCGCCATATGTAGAGACAAATGAGGAGGCCATTGAATGTTCTTTCCGTTCTTTAGAGTTTTTCAATGCAACATTCATCTCGGAATGGAGTAAAGTCCCAGTGCCTAAAATATCCAAGACCACGAGGATGGGTCTACAAATGATGATAGGGAAAGGAGCCTTACCAGGAAAAGGATTGGGTAGATACCTCCAAGGGGAGATTCAAGTACCGATGTTGAAGGAGAAGATAGATCGTTTTGGTTTGGGTTTTAGGTCAGATGTTAAACAAAGGATGAAGGACGTAGAGAAGACGCAGGAAAGAAGAAGGGCAAGATTGAATGGAGAAGATGTCCAGTGGGAACCGATGATATTCCCGCACATATCCCAGACCTTTGTATCAGGAGGGATAATTCACCCTAAGAGAGGGTTATTGGAAAGTCCTCGCAGCAATGCCATACATGAGGAAGAAGCTGAGCAAAGAAACCTAATGGGCATTCGCCCTTATGAACTTGGAAGCGTTTTGGACAATTGGACTACAGAGAAACTTCCTGTAGTTTTTAGAAATTTTACAGAGTAATATTCAGAACGCTCTTGTTGTTTTTCAGCCTAGGAACAATAAGATTTCTTTTGTGAAATAAGCTCATGTTCAGGAGTTGTTATTTCAATAAAATACATTTTGATAATTAACTTGAGCAAATATTCTTTCATTCTTTTGTCTTTTAATTTTCATTCCAAATTTTTCATTCATATCATGTGAATAATTGTCCTCGAATTCATTTGTTCTTTGTACATTCTTTCGTATCCATTACAGGTCCTTAGATATCAATGACATGAGCAAAGATAATACGGATCCAGAGGTCCATTTTGATAAAGACATGTGTTTAGAGGAATCTCGGGATTTTAAAGATGACCAAGATTGTGACTTATTTCCAGATTTGTTAAGAATGGTAAAGCAAGAAGAAAAACAGATCTTGCCCCATAAAGAAGAAATAGAGAATATAACCTTGGAAGAAGGAAAGGTTGTGAAAATTGGGATACGCATAGTCAAAGAGACGAGACAAGATCTTATTGAGTTATTGCGAGAGTTCAAAAATGTCTTTGCGTGGTCATACCAAGATATGCCTGGGTTAAGTACTGATATTGTGGTACATCGCCTTCCCATCAGAGAAGAATGCAAGCCAGTTCAGCAAAAGCTACGAAGGATGATGCCCGATATAGTATTGAAAATAAAAGAAGAAGTCCAGAAACAGTTAACGGAGAGGGTTTTCTACAAGTAGTCAAGTACTCGGAATGGGTTGCCAATATTGTGCATGTCCCTAAGAAGGACGGAAAGGTCCGGATGTGTGTAGATTACAGGGATCTAAATAAAGCTAGCCCAAAAGACAATTTTCCTTTGTCGCATATCGACACGTTGGTGGACAATACGACAGGATTTTCATTGTTTTCTTTCATGGATGGTTTCTCAGGGTACAATCAGATCAAGATGCACCCCGAGGATATGGAGAAAACTACCTTCATAACACTATGGGGTACATTCTGTTATAAAGTAATGCCTTTTGGACTAAAGAATGCTGGGGCAACATATCAAAGGGCCATGGTTACATTGTTCCACGACATGATGCACAAGAAGATTGAGGTGTATGTTGATGACATGATTGCCAAATCTCGAACAGAAAAAGAACACATTGAAGTCTTGAAGAAGTTATTTTTGAGATTGAGGAAATTTCAATTGAAACTCAATCCGGCAAAGTGTACTTTTGGTGCTCGGTCAGGAAAGTTACTGGGTTTTGTAGTCAGCAAGAAAGGAATTGAAGTTGACTCAAACAAAGTTAAAGCTATACAAGAATTGCCTCCACTGCACACTCAGAAGGAAGTCCGAGGTTTTCTTGGAAGGTTAAATTACATTGCTCGGTTCATTTCACAGTTAACGGAGAAATGTGATCCCATATTTCGTCTTCTCAAGAAACACAATCCAGGTGTATGGGACGATGAATGTCAGAGAGTTTTTGATAAAGTCAAAATGTATCTGTCAAATGCACCTGTATTATCCCCGCCTAATCCAGATAAACCATTAATATCAGATTTGTCAGTATTCAACAACTCCATGGGATGTGTGCTGGTACAACACGATGAGACAGGAAGAAAAGAAAAGGCGATATACTATCTTAGCAAAAGTTCACCGATTGTGAAATGAGGTATTTCGTCAATCGAGAAATTGTGTTGCACTTTGATTTGGACAACTCGAGAGATTGAGACAAAGATATGCTATATCATACAACTTGGTTGATTTCAAGCTTGATCCGTTAAAGTACATGATGGAGTCCATCGCTTTGAATGGAAGAATGGCTAGGTGGCGATTTTGTTATCTGAATTCGATATAGTCTATGTGAACCAAAAGGCTATAAAAGGGAGCGCGGTAGTAGAATTCTTGGCTAGTAGAGCTTTGGAGGATTATGAGCCCTTGAACTTTGATTTCCCAAATGAGAAACCGATGTATGTGGCAAAACATCAAGATTGTCGGTGGAAATCGAATTTTGATGGAGCATCGAATGCTGTGGGAAATGGAATTGGGGCGATCTTGGTATCCCCTGGTGGTGATTATTATCCCTTCACGTGTAGATTGGATTTTGATCGCACAAATAACATGGCGTAATATGAAGCATGCATCATGGGACTTCGAAAATTTTTAGAACGCAAGATCGAGTGCTAGAAGTATACTGAGATTCTCGCCTTGGTAATTTACCAACTTAAAGGAGAGTGGGAGACAAGCGATCCCAAACTAATTGATTACCGAATAATAGTTCTGGGACTGATTGAGGAATTTGATGACATCACCTTCAATTATCTCCCGCGCGATGAAAATCAGATGGCGGATGCTCTGGCAACTTTGGCTTCTATGATTAAAGTAAACAGATCCGAAGATATGAGGCCCATTCAAATGAGCATCTTCGAGGTTCTAGCTCATTGTTATGACATAGAAGAAGAAGAAAGAGACGACCACCCTTAGTATCAGGATGTATTGCGATATGTGAAAAATCGCGAATACCCGGATAATGCCACTGAGAATGAGAAAAGGACTTTAAGAAGAATGGCCTATGATTATGTCTTGGATGGAGATATCTTATACAAAAAGAGAAAAGATCAAGTGCTATTGAGATGTGTTGATGCTGTTGAAGCTAAGCAAATCCTCGAAGAAGTTCATGAGGGCATTTTTGGAACACACGCTAACGGATTCACAATGGCCAGACAGATAATGAGATTTGGGTATTATTGGTCCACCATGGAAGGTGATTGTATTAATTATGCTAAGAGATGTCATAAATGCCAGATTTACGGAGATAAAATTCATATGCCTCCGTCACCTTTGCATGTTATGACTTCTTCATGGCCTTTTTCCATGTGGGGCATGGATGTTATTGGACCAATCTCACCAAAAGCTTCAAACGGGCATCGGTTCATCTTTGTAGTGATTGACTACTTTACGAAATGGGTAGAAGCTGCTTCATATGCTAACGTTACTAAGTCAGCAGTTAGCCGATTCTTGAAGAAGGAGATTATTTGTCGATATGGAATGCCCGAGAGGATCATATCGACAACGCTACCGAACTTGAACAACGATTCGATAGCGAGAAATTTGTAACCAATTTGGGATCAAACACCATAACTCGCCTCCGTATCGTCCAAAATGAATGGGGCAAATGGAAGCAACTAACAAAAACATTAAGAGGATAGTGGGGAAAATGATCGAGACTTACAAGGATTGGCATGAGAAACTACCGTTTGCACTCTATGCTTATCGGACGCGGTGGCCGAACCTCTACTCGGGGCAACGCCCTATTCATTGGTATATGGGATGGAGGTCATGTCCTACCCATTGAAGTGGAAATTCCTTCTCTTCGAGTGCTGTCAGAAATAAAGTTGGATGAAGCTGAATGGATTCAGGCTCGATATGATCAGTTGAACTTGATTGAAGAAAAGAGACTAAGGGCTATTCGTCATGGTCAGATGTACCAAAAGCGAATGATGCGAGCCTATAATAAGAAAGTTCGCCCAAGAGAATTTCATGAGGGAGACCTTGTATCGAAAAAGATCCTTCCAATACAAAAGGATTTCAGAGGAAAATGGATCTTTGAATTGGGAAGGACCATATGTCGTGAAGAAGGCTTTCTCCGGAGGAGCACCGATCCCGACCGAAATGGATGGGAAAAGTTTACCCAATCCTGTGAACTCGGATTCAGTAAAGAAATACTTTGCTTGAAAAGGAGATGAGGCTAAAGTGAAAACCCGCAAAGGGCGCTTTGAGTTTCGCAAAAAAAAAAAGAGAGGCCAAGGTGAAAACCCGCAAAGGGCACCTTGAGACCAAAGGGGTTTTGAGTTGAAAACCTGAAAAGGGCGACTCAAATTCTGAATGGACGCGCAGTCATCTCGCTACATTTAAAACAACAATGAAAGGAAGAATGTCGCATATTGGGGCATCAACAAAATACTTTGGGTCTTCTAAACACATGTTGAACTCAAGGCAGTCTTCATAAAGTTTGTATATGGAAGCTCAATCGGCGATATCTAGGGCATCTGATTTTTGTCCTATTCATCTTACTATCTTTGGATTCTTTTTCTTCTCAAAGATATGTTCCAGTTAATTTTTCTTTGTATTATTTTTACAATTTTATTCAAATTTTAATCCTTCTTTTGAGATTAATTTATTTGTTACCCATTATGCATAAATGTGTTGCATTGAAATAATGATTGATGAACTAATAATTTCACAAAAAGAAGTTTTACATATTACTTTAGAAATTTCTTAATAAGACAAGGAGCCAAAACAGGACAATTGTTTAGAATTTCCATGTACATAGAAATATTTGAGAAAGAAGAGTCTAGATAGAGACTATTTCTCTGGGTTCTTTGTCCAATTGATAAGTGGGTGTGATGTCATCAGATCGTGACACTTGGGGGTGGTGCGATGGACTAAGAAACCCCGAATTGTGGTGGAATGAGTTGAACTTGAAATAAACCTTATACCCTAAAATTTGCAGAAGGATTAGATTGAAAGAGTTTCGACCCTCAATGTGGTAGGATGGAACAAGCCTTGTGTTCTCAGGATCCAAGCAAAGTCGACACGGAAATTACATTGGGACAAGCTGGTCAAGCAAAGCGTGATTAATGAACAAAAATGAAGAACAAATGAGTGATAACACCTAGAGTAGGAATCATACTCATAACATTTTTGTATTATAGCGAATTTCAGTCATTGCATTCTAATCATTTTCATGACATGTTGCATTCATGTCACTCATAACACATGAAACCGAGTCTACAGGATATGTCCTCCGGTAGATGGTGTAGCGATCTCGGTGAAGTTTCAGATCTTATCTTCCTAAGGTTGTGGGAAGCAGATCGAAGACGTTTTAGTCTTATCTTCCTGAAGTTGCAGTGGAGCAAATCGAAAACAGAGGATCTTATCTTCCTAAAGTTGTAGGAAGCAGATCGAAGACGTTTTAGTCTTATCTCCCTGAAGTTGCAGTGAAGTAGACTAAAAACAGAAGATTTTATCTCCCTGAAGTTGCAATGGAGCAAATCGAAAACAGAAGATCTTATCTTCCTAAGGTTGTAGGAAGCAGATCGAAGACGTTTTAGTCTTATCTTCCTGAAGTTGCAGTGGAGTAGACTAAAAACAGAAGATTTTATCTCCCTGAAGTTGCAGTGGAGCAAATCGAAAACAGAGGATATTATCTTCCTAAAGTTGTAGGAAGCAGATCGAAGACGTTTTAGTCTTATCTCCCCAAGTTGCAAATGAAGTAGACTAAAGATGTAAGATTTTATCTCCCTGAAGTTGCAGTGGAGCAAGTCGAAAATAGAAGATCTTATCTTCCTGAAGTTGTAGGAAGCAGATCAAAGACATTTCAGTCTTATCTCCCTGAGGTTGCAGTGGAGCAAATTGAAGAAAGAAGATCTCATCTTCCTGAAGTTGTAGGAAGCAGATCAAAGACATTTCAGTCTTATCTCCCTGAGGTTGCAGTGGAGCAGATTGAAGAAAGAAGATCTCATCTTCCTGAAGTTGCAGGAAGCAGATAAAAAAGACACTTTCAGCTTTATTTCCCTGGGGTTGCAGTGGAGTTAGAAGCCACTTGAAGAAGACCAAGAAGCCAAGGCTCCGCCAAGGCCGGACAAAATTGGTCCTTTTATAGTCTTTGCTCTATTCTCGTTTCACAATAATGAGCAAAGAGGGGCAGCTGTAGTAACCCATTTTGCCCGGGCCCAATTACAGTTTAAAAATAAAAATAAAAATGTCCATTAAACAGTCCTTGTACAAAGTGGCCCAAGACCAAACAAACTACCCAGACCCAATTACATTACACCCTTAGCCCAACCTATGGCCCAAACCTAATGGCCCAAAAAATTTGTTCAGAAACTGGAAACCCTAGGTTTCCAGTTGCGCCGCAAGGGTCAGAAACCCAATCGTCACGCCGCAAGGTATGGAGCCTAATCGTCACAGCTGGAGTTGGACCGTCACACCTTCATAGCGCCGCCAGTCACGCCGCGATCCGCATTTAGCCACTGTCCTCCGTCTTCAAACCTGCAAAGGAAAGAAACAAGCAACAAAAAGGAAACAAATCGCAGGCACAAATATGGAAAGATATGAAAAGATATCTTTTCCTTTTCTTTTTTTCTTTTTTGGGTTATAAAAACCCTTTGTAAAATCTGTAAAATGGGGGTTTTTTTTTTTACACACGCATGCAAAAGAAAAACAACAGAAACCCAAATACGAAACACACAAAAACCTAGATCTGCGCCACAAAAAGAAAAACTCGTGAAGTACTTAAAATATTGTCGGGTTCAAAAGAATAAAAGATAGACTTTTCAGAGGTGATTTCTTATTCTATTCATTTATTGTTTTATTTTTATTATATATATATATATATATATATATATATGCGTGTATAACCATCGTGAAAAGGATAAAAAGGAGTACCTTTCGAAAGACGAGGAAAAATTGGATTTTTTTAAAAGCCTTCGGCCACCGGTCACGGAGGCGCGTGGTGCAGAAATCTGGCGAACGGAGTAGGCGAGGAGTCGATCATTTCAGAGAATTTTTCAGAGTTTTTTTTTTTTAAAAAAAACCAACCAAATGATTTTTTTTAATAAAACTGATATTTATAAACGAAAAGAAACGGCGTCGTTTTGATAAAGCTTGACCCGCGCGTTGACCCGGACCCGAACAAGGATCCGCGTGTTTTTTGGAAAATGGGTAAATTACCCTTTTGATCCCTCCGCTATTTTATTAGTTTTAATTACATTCTATTAACTAATTTAATTTTTAAAATTAACCCTGAAAATCTGTTTATGTTTCAATTTAATCTTTTTTAAATTATATATATATTGTTAATTGGTATTAAATTATGTATTATATTTTTAGTAATTATCTATACTAATTTATTAAATTATAAATATCTGTTATTTAGTCTAATTATTTTTTATTACATATTATTTCAGTATTTATATATATATTAGACATTATATCATATTTTTTTTAATACTACACATTATATAATATTATGTCATATATTTGGTTAAAATATATTCATTTTTTAATATCTTTTTTTAAATTATTATATATTTTTAACACATTGTTTATATTGTCGTTCTTTTTATCTATTTGCTTGAAATATGTTCATAATTAATTTTATTGTTTATTATATTTGTCTATACTTCATCATATATTTGTAATTGCTTTAGCATAAGAAATATTATTCGTAGTATTTCATATTATTGCCTATCTTAAATGTTAGCATGTTATAATTGTTTTTTTATTCGATAGTGTATAAATGCAATATTATCACATGGTTATTGTTTAAAATAAAAATACATTTTTGTAAAATTAATATTTTATTTAAAGGTTTTTTAAGTAAGGCAATGTTTTGGTATTTAGAAATTTGGGAAATAATGCCCAATCGTGCTGCGTGTTGATTTTCCGTTTGGCTAAATAACTAAATATCATTTTAACAAGTTTTATAAATTATGAGATAATCTTAGTTACGAGGGTTTAAAAATATCATGTCCAATCGTGCTGGATGTAATGTTTATATTCTCTCGGATCGAAGAATTCTCAAATTTTAAATCAAATTGTTCGAAGTTTTTTAGAAATCATATTTTTAAATACTTTTAAATTTCAAACATTTGGACATGATTTTATCGATTAGGTACCAATTTTTGGGCGTTATGAGGGTGCTAACCCTTCCTCATATGTAACCGACTCCCGAGCCTATTTTCTTGTTTTTTGTAGACCAAAATTAAATGTTTTAAATAAAACATTTTAAAAGGTGATCCAATCAGACCTATGTAAAAAGGATTGGTGGCGACTCCCGTTTTTGTTTTTAAAGTCGATCCCCATTTTTTAAACCGATTTTAAAATGGTTTCGACATCTGCCATACATAAAGGTACCGTCAATTTGTACCAATGGCTTGCAGTATATAAATGCATCTCGACATTGCTTAAATGTCCAGAAAAGACGCTTGAACACTGCACATCCACGGAGCAATCGATCGTTGTAGTACGCCGGTTCCGCTTCAAGGTCCCTGGGACATATCTCTCCAGCACCTGACACCACTGCCACACTTCATTATATGAAGCGTCCCACCGACCATGCAACTTTTCTAACGCCTTCTGCTTGGCTATCCAAGTCATCCGGTAAGAGGGCGTGTAATTTAATTGGCTACGAATATTGCCAATTAAGGCCGACACTGTAGTCTTGGGATCGGCCTTCACCGTCGGTATTATTAAGTCAGCCAACATCTCTGAATCCATCTTCGGATGATCTTGTGAAACACCTGCCAACGAAGTACGTTAAATAATGCAACATTACGTAATATTAGTATTATTCAAAAACATTGAACACATAGTGGTACTGTACCGGCAAGACATGTATGTGGACCTTTGTACTTTTTGATCTCCCACAAGCCTGTCCTTTTCCTCAACGAGGCTATGATTTTCCATGAACATGTACCGTCTTGCACTGCACACTTCGCCTCATACTTATCGAGCTTGGATTTAACCACGTTGTAGTTAACCCCGTTCTTGATGCTGTATTGTTTCAATGCACCAAGAAAAGCATCCTTGTTGGAAAACTCTTTACCAACTTCTAATTCGCTCGAATCCAACGCAGCGAACTTGTACGGTCACGCGCGTCGGTGTGGTAGTTCAGAAACTCCAATGCATCGTCTTGAGATAGATCGACATTATGCATGTGGGTTGAGGCGCAGTACGCCTGAATAGCGATCTTCTTCTTCTTCATCCGAACCGCCCTCAACATTTTCGTGCACGGTTGGAACAGCTCCGGTTGAGTAAAATAATGCAACTTCGCAAAGATCGGGCCGGGCTCGAGGTGGGTCCACATCGGACTCATTATTCGACCCACCATAATTTACAACGAACGATGGCCCCTCGCTGGTGGATGTCGTGGGGAGAACATTATCCCTTCTTAAACAACTTTCATAACGTTCCCAATCATATGTGAATTGCCAAACACTAGAAGTTGATGATGTTCCCCAATACGTATTACTAGCATCGAACGTCGAAGGAATGATATGCATGTCCCATCCACCAACCGAGTGTCGTGCAGGGGTTGTGTTTTCCATACCGCCACCAAACACGGGCACTTGAAGAGTCCGCCTCCCACTAACGTAGAGTGTCGGCTTGGGGTCGTGTATTCCTCAAATGCCATGAGATGTTGAGGTCGAAGGAAGATCACTTGGCGATGAAAATTGTACATATACCTCAAGATAGGGTGATCCACTGGCAAGATGAGTCTCCACCATTGCCTCCAAGCTCCGAAGACCTTTGATGTCGAATGAGTCATATCTCACCGGATCAACCGAAGCGCAAAATCTATACTTAATAGACTGAACTTTCATTGGCGTTGTTCCGAAGATTTTACGCCTAATTCTTTTGCGAAGTTCTATCAAATCTATGTTCCGATTAAAAACCGATCGTATTTGTGTTCTCCGATAAAAAAACAACACCATTTTCGGTGTCACAAACCTCACCATCGTAGTAAATAATAGCATTAATACGCTCACTCATTTTCAGTTTCTATTTTTCTTTTGCCTCAATTTCTGTTATGCAAACTGAGAATGAAATTTGGTTGATTTATAGTCTAAGGATTGCCAGATACTATTGTAGCAAAAGAGCGTCCACGTGGGAGCTCTTTTCAGTACTCTTGCTGATAGTGCATCCTGCTTGAAGCATTTTCGGCACTATTTGTTCAGAAACCTCTTCTCAAAATTATTTCACGGAGACTCATCAGAGTAAAAAGAGCGCCCACGTGGGAGCTCTTTTCAGTACTTTGCCGACAAGTGCATCCCCGCTTGAAGCGTTTGCGGTACTATTTGTTCAGAAACGTCTTCTCAAAATTATTTTACCATATACAACTGTCAAAAATATTCAAGTAATTTTTATTTTCAAATATTCAAATATATTTTCCCCAAAACCCTAAACATATTTTTACTAAACCCTAATTAACCCTATAATATAGTCTATTAATTTTCCCCTAAAAACCCCAAACCCAACGAGCTTAAAACATCCTAAATCCTATCCCTAAAACCCTAAAATCTCATACACTAACACTAAAAACAAATTAAAAGGCAAGTTGGGGGGGAGGGCGCCAAGGCCAAGGCGCGCTTTGTGCCACATCACAAAGCGTCCTCTGCGCATCCCCAAAACGCTACTGACGTGGACGTGTTTTGGGGGGAAATGGCCCTTTCCGTAAATATTCCATAATTCGGCCCATTTCCGTAATTTTTTTTAATTTTCAGTATATTTTGGTAAATTACCCTTTTATTTCTCTAGTTTTTATTTAAATTAGGTGAATAAAAATTAAGTAATTCAAAAGAAAACAAAGAATATTCGACTCTTTTACAAATATAGGACAACGATAAAATTAAAGGAGTAAATTTGGCTACATTATCTCTTATAATAGATCGAATAATATAATATTTATAATTTTTTAATAAAAATACTGTACGACCCATTTTCTGCCCGGCCCACTCTACAATATTACTGACCCGACAAACCCAAAACCCATAGCCCCATAACAGACCAAGCTTACCAGACCCAAACTAAAAACCAATTAAACCCAAATTAATCACCCCAAACCCTAAGCCCATTATCAACCCAAAATTAGAAAAAAAAAAAAGACCCAAACCCTAGGTGCACCGCACCTAGGGTCTTCTGACGCCTGGCTTCTGACACCGCCAGCAGTCCCATCCGCCGCCCTCTGGCTACCGACGCCACTGGAACCTGCAAGCATTAAACGGGGAAACGACAGAAAGCAAAAGTGTGTAAAAATTCAGGCTATAAAAGCCTATCAAAATTTCTTTGTAAGGGACTTTTTTTTCAAGATAGAATACAAAAGATTTCAATTACATAGATTAAAAGAGAAACGTTACAAAAACTAAGAAAAGATCCCCAAATCAGAGAACCAAAATATCAAAAGAAAAATCGAAATCGGAAGCCTAAGGTAATTTTTTTTTCCTTATTTATGAATCTGTTTCTCCTTTGTTTATGCATGTGTAAAATACGAAGTAAAAAATAGAGGAAACAAATACCAAAAAAGGAAGGCCGAAAAAGGAATTTTTTTACTCAGGCGCGCCACAGACGGCGTCGTGTTCTCGCGACGGACGGTGGATGAGGCACGACTGAATCGCCAGAAACCCCACCGGAGAGCGGACCCCTGCAGAGAAAAAGGAAAGGTTAAAATTTTTTTAAAAGGAAACAGGTAGGTGAAATGAGGTTTTTTTTGAATTTTTTTGCCTTAAATAGGCCTCTGAAACGACGTCGTTTTGGGGCTGGCCTTAAACGCCCAAAACGACGTCGTTTTGGCCGAATCCGCGTGTCGACCCGACCCGCCTAAGAGGATCCGCGTGTTTTTTAAGCTAAGGGGAAATTGCGTAATCGGTCCTTCCGCATTTTTAGTTTTTAAAATCAAATTTTCAAATATTTCAACATTGGCCCTGAAACTTCGCACGGTTTGCGATTCGGTCCTTCCCTTAGGCGCTGCGTTTAACTTGCTGGGGAAAATTGCCCCTCTGGTCCCTCCAGTCTATTTGCGCGCGCAAATAAACCCCTAACCTTTCTTTCATTTTAAATTTGCCCCCACAGAAATTTTATTTTCTATTTGATTTCACCCTTATCATTTATTTACTATTATTATCTTTTAAAATCATTATCATCCTTTATCAATTTATTATTATTATTATTATTATTATTATTATTATTATTTGTTATTTTCATTATATTTTTACTATTATTTGTTTGCTATTACTATTATTTATATTTACGATTGCATGTGTTATTTTATTTTTCTACTATTATTATTATCTTATTTATTAAAATTCTTATTTGTTGTTTTCACTATTATCATTATTATCTATTTTTTATCATTATATTACCATTATTATTACTATTATTATATTATTATTATATATATAGTTTTATTTATTTATTTTTACTATTTCATTCATAAATTGCCATTATTATTTTTATATATATCATTATTATCGTTATTTTCTATTATTGTTAATATACTACTATTATCGTAATACTTTCATTTTACCACTACCTATATTATTATTTTTCCTTTATCATTATTACCAATATTTTATTATCATTCGTATTAGCACATTATTCGAATTTCATATTGTTATTTCATTATTATTATTATTCCTTTCACATATGACATCTCATCATTTGTCGCACTAATCTTTCTCGATGCATCAGGTTTTAAAAAATATTTCGTATCAAAGATTCGAGGGAATCGAGCCCTAACTTACTGGGTTCCGGTTTTACTCATTTAATCTGAATAACGGAATATCCTTTTTCAAAATAGAAATACAAGTTTTAAATGAAATACTAGTTCTCGAAAATTCGAAATGTTGTGCCCTAACTTACTAGACACGATAACTAGATACCCCGAGATAAGTTTTAAAATAAAGGCAATATTCTGAATTTGGAATTTCGAGAAATCGAGCCCTAACTTACTGGGTTCCGGTTTCTCATTTGACAAATAACGGAATATCCTCTTTAAATTTAAGACCGAGTTTTAAAATCAAAAGGCAAGCTCAGTTTCGGGAGCCCAAAGTGTCGCATCCTAACTTACTAGGTATGATACTTTATCTCTTCGAAATGAGAGGGTCTTATCATTCATCTCGATTCATTCAAGTTTTAAAAAATAAAAGAGGATCGTATTTTCGAATCTTTTCAAATTTTCAACATTAGGACATTAATTAATTAATTTAGTACCAATTTTGGGCGTGACGAGGGTGCTAATCCTTCCTCGCACGTAACCGACTCCCGAACCCATTTTCTCAAATTTCGTAGACCAAAAGCACTGTTTTAGTAAACCAAAACGTTTTATTAAAACAAAGGTGATCCGATCACACCTAATAAAGATCGGTGGCGAATCTCATTTTTATTTTCATTTTCAAAAACCAAAGTCGATCCCCGTTGTTTCCAAAAAAATGGTTACGACAGCTTGGCGACTCCACTGGGGACATATCGAGAGTCAGGCCATAGATCGATTAATTTTTGTCCTTTTGATTAAAAATTTGGAAAATGGTCTTGAAAATTCATGTTTCTTTAAATGCACTTTCGATGCTATAATTGTAATAATGTCGAGTCCCATAAAATACTTTGGCATTGCATTGCATGACCGTTGTGGTCACACCTTTAAGTGGGAGCGAGAAGCTATGCCTTCGTGAGGTTTTCACCTCCGCATGGGCTAGTGGATCGCTTAGGGATACGTCTGTACCTATGTCTTCGTGAAGTTTTCACTTCCGCATGGCCATAGGGAAATGTATTCCCCTAAATCAAACTCGGTCCGTATGAGCCTATAATGGGTGAGGATCGAGGAATCACTGGTTCGTGCACTGAACTTTAGAACTAAACCACACGTAGAGAGAACATACGAACCCACCCTAAGTCGAACTATGCCAAACCTTAGTAGTTACCCGGATAGGTGTTTATATATTTTACTTGCTTTATATTTCATTCTCGTGATACTAATCGATTATGATTTATTTTCTCGCATGTCATTTCATATTCTAAGAGGTATCGATTCACTGGTCGATTTCTAAGTTAGAGATTGGTTATGGAGAAAGAATTCCTTGATAAAGTGGAAGACAATGCACCTGCTCGCGATATGGTCGAGCAAAGCCAATTAGAGAAAGGGACGGCTTTAATCGAGGGGTATGTGTCTGAACTACGAGATTTCACTAGTATCGTTGTCACGCAGAACGAACTCCGGAGTTGAAAGAAATATGGACTCGATGGGATGATGGGGCAAAGCAATTGCTCTATCATACTTATGGCGATCTACCTTACTTGCTCGACATCAAAGTAGATAAGTATCTCATTACGAGCCATGACTCAATTTTGGAATATCGCTTATAAATTTTCTCTCTTCAGAAAGTAGATTTAGTACCCACGGTGGAGGAATATACGACCTTGCTGCGTTGTCCAAAAGTTCAAGTCGACAAAGTTTACTCAAAGCCGTTAATGGCCCAACTTTTGTGAAAAAATTAATGAATATCACAGGGATGAGCGAGCAGTGGGTCTCAGCTAGAGTTCAGAAGAAAGGCGGTGGTAAATACATACCTTGAGTGAGTTTGAGGGACCTAATCCTAACACATCCCGATGTAAAGAAAAAGATTGACGTCTTTGCCTTGTGTATTTACGGTTTGGTAATCTTCCCTAAAGCTCTAAGACATGTAGATGAAGCAGTTACTGATCTATTCGGTCGATTAGACAAAGGGGTCACGCCTGTGCTTGCGATCTTAGCCGAGACATTCAGATCTCTGAATGCATGTCGAAGAACAAGTGAAGGCAGGTTCATCGGATGCGTGCAGTTGTTTTTGGCTTGGTTCCATAGTCATTTCTGGAAGGTGGAGAAAGTGTCTTATCGGGTTTTCTCTGAAAATTACTCTCTATTGAAAGAAATAGTGGCTACACCAAGAAGAGAAGATTTGTCCGAGAAAAACTGGATGGCAATATTTCAGAATCTTCAAGAAGAAGACATCGAGTGGAGGGCTCCTTGGATGGTTTCTCACGAAATTCTTTATCGATGTGGGGATTTATTTGGGTCCCTTTACTCCGGAATTTGGAGAGCTATTGGGTATGCCCCTTTACTTGTACTAAGGCAAAAGTATGGTTCAAGACGGTTTGTACCAACGACGTATGGATCGCCCAATGTGAGTTTTCATACCAAGGAGAAAGCTATAAGAAGAGGGTTAAGGAGATTTCTAGTTCCTGGAATCAGATTCATAGAATGAAGAGATTATCCGTAGGCCCAATGACGACCTTAGAATACAGTGGATGGAGGACTAGAAGGATTAATGATAACATCCCCGAGTTGAATCCAGAGGGCGCCCGATCAAGAGAAGAATACTTGCAAGTGGTCCCATCAGAATTTGAAATCATAAAGCAAGATTTCGAAAGGATGAGTTCAGAGCTTGAAAAGAGGATAGAAAAACTGGAAGAAGAGAAAATGCACCTGAAATTAGAGGCAGATGTTCAGAAATCAGAGGCCGAGAAACTAAGAAAAGAAAAGTGGAAGATAGAGGAAGATCGAGATAGTTTGAAGACAGAATATAAGAATATGCGTCGGACAATGAAAAATGCTGGATTAGGAAGGACTCCAGAACAGTGGCGACGGGAGATTCGAGAGGAAAATGCCAAAGCTAACTGTTGGGAGAAGAAGTTTCAAGGAATACAAGCGCAAAACGAGGCCTTAGAGAAGAATTTGGCAGAAAGCCAAAAAGAGAAAAAGGGATTGAAAGCTAGAGTGCTAAACTTGGACGGTCTCTTCATCACCATCGAAGTCGTAATTCTAAAATTGAACTGAGATCAAGTCTAAATAAGGTCGAGGAAATGAAGGGTAAGATTGAAGAATTAGAATCAGCATTGCACAGTTGTGAACTTCAGATTGAGCTTCTAGAAATAAGAGAAGGGCGTTGGGAAGAAGAACTTCACAATTCTCATGATCAAGTTAGAAATCGGGATTACCTTATGGGCGAAGCGATAGTTCAGATTCGAGAGGTAGCCGATCATCTACAAACTTTGGCAAAGACAGTGATATGTTGAGAATGAAATATGAAGTGCAATCAGTCGTAGTCAAGAGCTAATCTTTTACTCGGGAAAATCAAAACTTTAGGCCCTTAGGCTAAAGCATATTTGTAGTTCGCTTTATGTAAAAGATTTTGTTTTCTAATAAAGTTCTCTAAAATGAAGTTGAATCGAATCGATGCCTTCTTTTTGCATTCATGCATTTGCATTACATCATATCATATGCATTTAAGTCCATAGAGAGAGCCTCATTAGTTGAAATTAATACAGAGAGAAGGAAAGGAAAATCTGGAGGCGAGCATCGTTACTGGTACACGACGCAAAACAAAAGTGATGGATCAAAGAATAGAAAAGTTAGAGCAGATGCAAAAAGATATGCAGGATCAAATGGAAGAACGATTAGCCAAGATACAACAGGACATGATAGAGCGGATGCAAGAATCTCAGAATAATATGATAAGCCAGCTGACACAATTGCTGGCTAAAAAACATGAAAAAGGAAAAGGCCCCGCTATTAGTGAAGGACCTCCTCACCCTCCGTGTTTTACCCCAACAAACACCCAAGCGCAACTGATGTGTACCCCAAAGGACGCTGTCACCATCGGGCCTCTCAAGATGTCGACGACCGACACCGCGTATTCTGTACACTTTCCGACAGGCTCGGGTTCTAACCCAGGGGATAGTCCAGCTAACCCTGTGGTCCCTGATTTCGACGAAGTGGCAGAAATGGACCAGGCAAAAGTGGACTTGCCGAGACAATTTGAGGACCGTTGCAAGTGGTTAGAGGAGAAGTTCAAAGCAATGGAGACTGCTGACTACCGTTATGGGGTAGACGCTAAAGACTTAAGTTTGGTCCCTAACTTGGTATTTCCGCCAAAGTTTAAAACCCCAGATTTTGAAAAGTACGATGGGACTAGTTGTCCTGAAGCACACATCACGATATTCTGTCGACGGATGGCGAGACACGTTAATAATGACCAATTGCTGATTCACTGTTTTCAGGATAGTCTGGTCGGGTCTGCGGCCAAATGGTACAATCAGCTCAGTCGTACCTAGATTAAGACATGGAAGGACCTGGCACAAGCCTTCATGAAACACTATGGCCATGTAGCTGATATAGCTCCCGACAGAATCACGCTTCAAAATATAGAGAAAAGCCCAGGCGAGAGCTTCAGACAATACGCCTAGCGATTGAGAGAAATAGCAACACAAGTTCAGCCACCGCTCCTAGAGAAGGAGACAACCATGCTCTTTATCAATACTTTGAGGGCTCATTTCATGAATCACATGCTGGGAGGCGCCACTAAAAGTTTCTCAGATATTGTGATGTCAGGAGAAATGATAGAAAATGCAATCAGATGTGGCAGGATAGAGGCAGGAGAAGGTGCTAGAAAGACGATTCCGAAGAAAAGAGAGAATGATGTAAACAACATAAGCACCCATAACAAAAGTTATTCAAAGCCTATTACTGTGAACCAGTCCAGGACCGTAATCGTCGATCATCAGAGCCCATCTAGACAGGAATCTAATGCAAAACAAAATACGGAGAAAATGCAATTCACGCCAATCCCAACCACGTACAAAGAAGTGTACCAGAACTTGTTCAATGCACATGTGGTTGCCCCGCATTACTTAAAGCCTTTTTAGCCCCCATACCCTAAATGGTATGACGCGAATGCACAGTGCGAATACCCTACAGGAATTGTGGGGCATTCAATAGAGCATTGTCTCGCCTTCAAGAAATTGGTGGAAAAACTCATACAGATGGGCGTTGTAAAAGTAGACGATACCCCTAGCGCGGAACACCCATTACCTAATCATAGGGTTAATATGATAGGTGAGAGTATGGGGAAAAGAGTTAAAACGGATGTTGCTGAAGTGAAAACCCCGATGAGACGGGTTTGGAAGGAAATGATGAGGAGGGGATTAGTTGTATCAGACCCGGTGAAAGAGTATGAAGAAACAAGAAATGGCTGTGAGTTCCATAACATGGAGGGGCACGTGATCCAGAATTGTATCGAGTTCAGAATGCTGGTGCAAAGACTGATGGACGATAAAGAAATAGAATTCTATGAAAGCCAAGGAGGAGAAAACATCTGCGCGTTGGAAGATGAATCAGCAGCAAAGGCCTCAAAAATTAGCTATCCTTTATTCATCATCTCGCGGCCAAGGAACAATGAAGTGGGGGGCAAAGATAACGCAGAAGGTCATAATTCGAAACTCGCGATCTTTTCATATGAAGACAACAAAAAGTTTCGGAACTATGATCGCAATGTGACGATTCTCGAAAGGGGGACTCGCCCAAAGACTCGCAAAGGGAAACCAAGAGGTAGGCTTCTATACGCGCAGTGGAAAACGCTACGACACGACAAACACACGAGTTGAACTCACAAAAGAGAAAGCTTTGATAGGCGAACAAAAGAAGGAAAAGGCGACCAAACAGGAATCGCCTATAAACGAGCCAGTGAAGGAAGAAGAGGCTAAGGAGTTCTTAAAATTCTTAAAACATAGTGAGTACAGTGTTGTGGAGCAGCTGCATAAGCAACCAGCTCGCATATCTGTGCTAGACTTGCCGTTGAGCTCGGAGGCACACCGTAACGCACTGATGAAAGTACTGAATGAAACGTATGTTGCTAATGATATCTCCGTTAATAAGCTGGATCGCCTGATTAGTAATATAAGTGCCGATAACTTCATTTTCTTTAATGACGATGAGATCCCGCCGGGAGGTACGGGTTCCATCAAAGCTCTCCACATTACCACACGGTGTAAAGGATACACACTACCAGGGGTACTGGTCGATAATGGATCGGCACTCAATGTCTTACCACTATCAACGCTGAATCGATTACCCATTGATAGCTCTCACATGAAGATCTGCCACAATGTAGTGAGGGCATTCGATGGAACTGAAAGAAAAGTCATGGGGAGGATCGAAGTGCCTTTATTAATTGGCCCGAGTACGTATGAAGTGGATTTTATAGTAATGGATATCAAGTCGTCCTATAATTGGTTCTTTGGGAGACCTTGGATACACTCGTGCGGGAGCAAGCGGTGCCCTCGTCGTTGCACCAAAAGTTGAAGTTAGTTATAGAGGACGCCCGTGACGAAAAATCTTTGAAGAGGACATCATCGCGATCAGTAACTAAAGGCGCCATATTTAGAGGCAAGTGACGAAGCGATTGAGTGCTCCTTCCGCTCTTTGGAATTTGTCAACGCAACATTTATCATCGAGGGGAACAAGATCCCAGTGCCTCAAATATCCAAAACTACGAAAATGGGTTTACAACTGACGGTCAGGAAAGGAGCTGTACCTGGGAAAGGACTTGGAAGGTATCTCCAAGGAGAGATCGAGGCCCCGAGATTGAAAGAAAAATGAGACCTCTTCGACTTAGGATTCAAGCCGGACGCAAAGTAAAGGAAGAAAGAGCTAGAGAAGAAACAAGAAAGAAGAAAAGCACGTTTGAGTGGGGACGAGATTAAATGGGAACCGATGATAATTCCCCACATTTGTAAAACCTTTATATCAGGGGGGATTATCCATCCAGCACGAGGAATGCGAAATAAAGAATCCACGAAAGAAACATGGGGAAACATGTATGTCAATGCTATATCTGAAGAAAAAACTGAAGAAGAAAATCGAAATGGTATCCGCCCTTATGAGCTTGGGCGTTTCTAAACAACTCGGACCATGGAGGAAATCCCTATAGCTTTTAGAACTTGTTCAGAGTAATATTCGGAACACACTTGTTGCTCTAAGTATAGAAGCAATAAGATTCCCTTTTGTGAAGCATGACTTATGTCTAAAATCGTTATTTTCAATGAAATGCATCTTCGCTGCCTTTTGAGCAAATCTTCTTTTATTCTTTCTATGGCATTCATCATCATGATTATTCCTTTTATTCTTTAAATATTCTTTTAAAATATCCATTCTTTCACTCATAATCATACCATGCCAATCAGTATGCTTAGATTCTTTTGTTCTACGGACCTTTATAACAGGTCCCCAAATATCAATGATCTGAGCAACGCTACCAATGACTCAGAACGTCCTTTTGAGCAAGACATGGGCATAGAAGATTTTCAGGATTTGGAAGATGACCAAGGTTGTGACCTGTCTCCTGAACTGTTAAGGATGGTGGAGCAAGAAGAGATACAGATCCTACCTCACGCAGAGTCAGTGGAAATAGTGAACCTGGGAAATGAGCAAGAGAAGAAGGAAGTAAAAATTAGAGTTTGTATTACGGCAAAGACAAGGCGAGACCTCATTGAGTTACTCCAAGAATTTAAAGATGTATTCGCGTGGTCGTATCAAGACATGCCCGGGCTCAACACAGATATCGTGGTACACCGGTTGCCCATAAAAGAGGAGTACAAGCCAGTCTAACAGAAACTTCGAAGAATGAGGCCAGATGTTCTGCTGAAAATAAAAGAAGAGGTCAATAAGCAATTTGACGCAGGTTTCTTGCAAGTGGTTAAATACTCGGAATGGGTAGCCAATATCGTCCTCGTCCCTAAGAAAGATGGGAAAGTGTGAATGTGTGTAGACTACAGGGATATAAACAAGGCTAGCCCAAAAGACAATTTTCCATTACCTCATATCGACACCTTAGTGGACAATACGGCGGGTTATTCGCTGTTCTCTTTCATGGATGGCTTCTCAGGATACAACCAGATAAAGATGCATCCTGAAGACATGGATAAGACAACATTTGTAACCATGTAGGGAACGTTTTTCTATAAGGTGATGCCGTTTGGACTAAAAAATGCGGGAGCGACATATCAGAGAGCCATGGTAACCCTATTCCATGACATGATGCACAAAGAAATTGAAGTTTATGTCGACGATATGATCGTGAAATCCCGAACCGAAAAGGAGCATGTGCAAGCCTTGAGGAAATTATTCTTGAGGTTGAGGAAATTTCGGCTAAAGCTTAATCCAGCAAAATGTACCTTCGGAGCCCGGACAGGGAAACTGCTAGGATTCATAGTCAGTGAAAAGGGGATTGAGGTTGACCCAGACAAAGTCAAAGCTATACAAGACTTGCCTCCACCGCGCACCAAAAAAGAAGTTCAAGGTTTCTTAGGAAGATTAAATTACATCGCCCGATTCATTTCACAACTAACTGAGAGATGTGACCCCATTTTCCGTATTCTTAAGAAACACAATCCAGGGGCATGGGACGATGAATGCCAGAAGACCTTTGACAAAGTGAAGCAATACCTGTCCAATGCCCCAGTATTGACGCCGCCTAATCCCGACAAGCCATTAATCCTCTATTTGACAGTACTTGATAATTCAATGGGATGTGTGCTTGGCCAACACGATGAGTCAGGAAAGAAAGAGAAGGCAATATACTACCTTAGTAAAAAGTTCACTGAATGTGAAACAAGGTACTCACCAATCGAGAAACTGTGCTGTGCCTTGATCTGGACAACTCGGAGATTGAGGCAGTATATGTTGTATCATACGACTTGGCTCATCTCGAAGCTAGACCCTCTGAAATATATGATGGAGTCGACTGCGTTGAATGGAAGGATGGCCCGATGGCAAATTCTACTTTCTGAATTTGACATAGTTTATGTAAACCAAAAGGCGGTGAAGGGGAGTGCATATAGCGATTTTCTAGCCCGATGAGAGCTCGGAGGATTACGAACCTTTGGATTTTGATTTCTAACAAAGATTTAATGTACGTGGCAACCACCGAAGAAGGTACCCTGGAGGATCGTCCTTGGAAATTGAATTTCGATTGGGCATCAAATGTCGTGGGCAATGGAATGGGGCGATTCTCGTATCCCCAAATGGAGATCATTATCCATTCACTTGTAAATTGGATTTTGATTGCACAAATAATATGGCAGAATACGAAGCTTGTATCATGGGTATCCGCGCCGCTATGGAACGCAACATTAGGGTACTAGAGGTATATGGAGATTCTGCACTGGTAATTTATCAACTCAAAGGGGAATGGGAGACAAGAGATCCCAAGCTAGTCAACTACAAAAGATTGGCCCAAGAATTGATCAAGGAGTTCGATGGTATCACCTTCAGTTATCTGCCAAGAGACGAAAATCAGATGGCTGATGCTCTGGCCACCTTGGCTTCCATGGCCCGACTAAACAAAAATGAGGATATGAAACCTATTCAAATGAGTATTTTTTAGGCCCCGGCACATTGCTACAACGTCGAAGAAGAAGAGAAAAATGATCACCCTGGTACCACGATATACTGCGATACGTGAAAAATCATGAATAACCTGAGCAAGCAACTGAGAATGACAAAAGGACGTTGAGAAGACTAGCCTGTGACTATGTCTTGGATAGAGAGATCCTATACAAAAGAAGAAATGATCAAGTACTACTGAGGTGTGTGGACGCCGCCAAGGCCAAGAAAATCCTAGAAGAAGTCCATGAGGGTGTCTGTGGAACACATGCCAATGGCTTCACAATGGTTAGGCAAATCATGAGATTCGGGTATTATTGGACTACCATGGAAGGAGACTGCATTGATTATGCCAAGAAATGTCATAAGTGCCAAATTTATGGGGATAATATTCATGTACCACATTCACCTCTACATGTTATGACCTCCCCATGCCCTTTCTCTATGTGGGGCATGGACGTCATTGGACCAATCTCGCCAAAAGCTTCCGATGGACGGTTCATCTTCGTGGTAATCGATTACTTCACTAAATGGGTAGAGGCCGCTTCATATGCTAATGTGACGAAATCAGCAGTCAGCAAGTTCTTGAAAAAGGAAATCATATGTCGATATGGAATGCCTGAGAGGATCATATCCGATAATGCGTTAAACTTGAACAACAGCATGATCACAGAGGTCTGCAGTCAATTCAAGATTAGACACCACAATTCGTCACCGTATCGTCCAAAAATGAATGGTGCAGTAGAGGCAGCTAATAAGAACATCAAAAGGATAGTGGGAAAAATGACTGAGACTTACAAAGATTGGCATGAGAAGCTACCATTTGCCCTTTTCGCCTATCGAACGTCGATTAGAACCTCCACCGGGGCAACTCCTTTCTCATTGGTCTATGGAATGGAAGCAGTTTTACCCATCGAAGTTGAAATTTCGTCCCTTCGAGTCTTGTCCGAATTGAAGTTGGACGAAGCAGAATGGATCCAGGCTCGATATGATCAGTTAAATTTGATTGAAGAAAAGAGGCTGAAAGCTATCCGTCATGGTCAGATGTACCAAAAGAGAATGATGCGAGCATATGACAAAAGGGTGCGCCCAAGAGAATTCCACGAAGGAGATTTAGTCTTGAAGAAAATCCTTCCCATACAAAAAGATTTTAGAGGAAAATAGATGTCGAACTGGGAAGGACCTTATGTGGTGAAGAAAGCATTCTCTGGAGGAGCATTGATTTTGGCCGAAATGGATGGTAAAAGCTTAACTAATCCCATCAACTCGGACTCGGTCAAGAAATATTTTGCCTAAAAAGAAGAGGCCAAGGCGAAAACACACAAAGGGCGCTTTAAGACCTTTTAAAAAAAAAAGGGGGAGAGGTCAAAGTGAAAACCCGCAAAGGGCGCTTTGAGACCAAAGGGGTTTGAGTCGAAAACCCGAAAAGGGCGGCTCAAATTTTGACAAAAGGGGGGTATGTGACAATTTTGTTCTCTCGAAAAGGGAAGAGTGTTACACCTCAGGACATCTACAAATCACTGAAGATCTCCCAACTTCTAGTCAGCTAGAAATAACCTTCAGAAAGATTGGGTAGTGAAGCTCAGACTGTGGTATCTGGGGCACCCACTTTTTCTTTTTGCTAACTTCTGTATTCCAATAATGATTGCTTTTATTGATTAATTCAACTCCATTCTTCATAAATTCCATTGTTATCCATCATTTAAATCTTTTAAGCCATTTGCAATTGAAATAACAGTTGATGGACCCATAATGCTTCCATAAAATGAGTTCTGCCTATTACTCTGGAAGTCTCTAAACAGCGCAGGAACCTGAAACAGGACTGTTGTTCAGGACCACCACACCTAGGGGTTAGAAACATTCGAGAAAAGAGGAGTTTAAAATCATGACTATCTTCCCAAAATTCTCTGTCAAAGATATCAGTTACATGAGAAGACGAGAAATAGCATCAGTGATAAAACTCTGATAGACAACAAGCAGTGACAACCCTAAGCATTAAAAAAAAGGGGATCATTTCATTTTATATTCATACATCATCATTAGGAGCGTTTCGATCATCGCATCCTGATCCTTATACATTTTAACAAAGAATCATTATCATGACATTCTGCATTCATGCAAATGTCGTCCATAATACATTTAGTTAGGAGCATTAGATTCATTCCGGTCATAGCATCCTAATCATTTGACATAAACACAAGCATATAAAACTGAGTCTACAGGATATGCCCCTAGAGGACGGTGTAGCAACATTGGTGAAGCCACCATCCTATTGCCACCGACCCGATGAGTGGAATAGGTTGAAGATTGTCCTATTGCCACCGACCAAGTAGTGGAATAGGTTGAAGATTATCCTATTGCCACCGACCGGTAGTGGAATAGGTTGAAGATTGTCCTATTGCCAGCGACCAAAGAGTGGAATAGGTTGAAGACCATCCTATTGCCACCGACCGTGAGTGGAATAGGTTGAAGATTATCCTATTGCCACCCGACCAAAGAGTGGAATAGGTTGAAGATTGTCCTATTGCCACTAACCGGTAGTGGAATAGGTTGAAGACCATCCTATTGCCACTGACCAGTAGTGGAATAGGTTGAAGATTGTCCTATTGCCACTGACCAGTAGTGGAATAGGTTGAAGATTGTCCTATTGCCACTGACCAGTAGTGGAATAGGTTGAAGATTGTCCTATTGCCACTGACCAGTAGTGGAATAGGTTGAAGACCATCCTATTGCCACTGACCAGTAGTGGAATAGGTTGAAGATTGTCCTATTGCCACTGACCAGTAGTGGAATAGGTCGAAGATTGTCCTATTGCCACTGACCAGTAGTGGAATAGGTTGAAGATTGTCCTATTACCCTGACCCGCAGTGGAATAGGCTGAAGATTACAAATCTTATCTCCCTGGAGATACAGTGAAGCAATTTAAAATAAACAAATCTCATCCTTCCAAAGTTGCAGCAGGGGCGAATTGAAGCTACAGGTCCTATCTCGCTGAAGTAGCGGTAGAGTGGATCAAAACGACAATATGCGGCGGACTAAAAACCTAAAAAATAGAAGCACTGAAGAATTAAGACTCAGCAAGACCGGGCAAATTTGGCCTTTCTTTATGTCTTTGCTCTATTCCCGTTGCACGATAATGAGCAAAGAGAAGCAGCTGTACGACCCATTTTCTGCCCGGCCCACTCTACAATATTACTGACCCGACAAACCCAAAACCCATAGCCCCATAACAGACCAAGCTTACCAGACCCAAACTAAAAAACCAATTAAACCCAAATTAATCACCCCAAACCCTAAGCCCATTATCAACCCAAAATCAGAAAAAAAAAAGACCCAAACCCTAGGTGCGCCGCACCTAGGGTCTTCTGACGCCTGGCTTCTGACACCGCCAGCAATCCCATCCGCCACCCTCTGGCTACCGACGCCACTTGCACCGCCACTGGAACCTGCAAGCATTAAACGGGGAAACGACAGAAAGCAAAAGTGTGTAAAAATTCAGGCTATAAAAGCCTATCAAAATTTCTTTGTAAGGGACTTTTTTTTCAAGATAGAATACAAAAGATTTCAATTACATAGATTAAAAGAAAAACGTTACAAAAACTAAGAAAATATCCCCAAATCAGAGAACCAAAATATCAAAAGAAAAATCGAAATCGGAAGCCTAAGGTAATTTTTTTTTCCTTATTTACGAATCAGTTTCTCCTTTGTTTATGCATGTGTAAAATATGAAGTAAAAATAGAGGAAACAAATACCAAAAAGGAAGGCGAAAAAGGAATTTTTTTACCTCGGCGCGCCACAGACTGCATGTCACCGGCGCCGACGGGCGGCATGAGGCACGACGGGCGAATCGCCGAAACCCCACCGGAGAGCGGATCCCTGCAGAGAAAAAGGAAAGGTTAACATTTTTTTAAAAGGAAACAGGCGGGTGAAATGAGGTTTTTTTTGAATTTTTTTGCCTTAAATAGGCCTCCGAAACGACGTCGTTTTGGCCGAATCCGCGTGTCGACCCGACCCGCCCAGGAGAATCCGCGTGTTTTTTAAGCTAAGGGGAAATTGCGCAATCGGTCCTTCCGCATTTTTAGTTTTTAAAATCAAATTTTCAAATATTTCAACATTGGCCCTGAAACTTCGCGCGGTTTGCGATTCGGTCCTTCCCTTAGGCGCTGCGTTTAACTTGTTGGGGAAAATTGCCCCTCTGGTCCCTCCAGTCTATTTGCACGCGCAAATAAACCCCTAACCTTTCTTTCATTTTAAATTTGCCCCCTCCGGAAATTTTATTTTCTATTTTATTTCACCCTTATCATTTATTTACTATTATTATCTTTTAAAATCATTATCATCCTTTATCAATTTATTATTATTATTATTATTATTTGTTATTTTCATTATATTTTTACTATTATTTGTTTGCTATTACTATTATTTATATTTACGATTGCATGTGTTATTTTATTTTTCTACTATTATTATATTATTATTATATATATATATAGTTTTATTTATTTATTTTTACTATTTCATTCATAAATTGCCATTATTATTTTTATATATATCATTATTATCGTTATTTTCTATTACTGTTAATATACTACTATTATCGTAATACTTTCATTTTACCACTACCTATATTATTATTTTTCCTTTATCATTATTACCAATATTTTATTATCATTCGTATTAGCACATTATTCGAATTTCATATTGTTATTTCATTATTATTATTATTCCTTTCACATATGACATCTCATCATTTGTCGCACTAATCTTTCTCGATGCATCAGGTTTTAAAAAATATTTCGTATCAAAGATTCGAGGGAATCGAGCCCTAACTTACTGGGTTCCGGTTTTACTCATTTAATCTGAATAACGGAATATTCTTTTTCAAAACCGCAATACAAGTTTTAAATGAAATACTAGTTCTCGAAAATTCGAAATGTTGTGCCTTAACTTACTGGACACGATATCTAGATACCCCGAGATAAGTTTTAAAATAAAGGCAATATTCCGAATTTGGAATTTCGAGAAATCGAGCCCTAACTTACTGGGTTCCGGTTTCTCATTTGACAAATAACGGAATATACTCTTTAAATTTAAGACCGAGTTTTAAAATCAAAAGGCAAGCTCAGTTTCGGGAGCCCAAAGTGTCGCATCCTAACTTACTGGGTATGATACTTTATCTCTTCGAAATGAGAGGGTCTTATCATTCATCTCGATTCATTCAAGTTTTAAAAAATAAAAGAGGATCGTATTTTCGAATCTTTTCAAATTTTCAACATTAGGACATTAATTAATTAATTTGGTACCAATTTTGGGCGTGACGAGGGTGCTAATCCTTCCTCGCACGTAACCGACTCCCGAACCCATTTTCTCAAATTTCGTAGACCAAAAGCAATTGTTTTTAGTAAACCAAAACGTTTTATTAAAACAAAGGTGATCCGATCACACCTAATAAAGATCGGTGGCGACTCCCATTTTTATTTTCATTTTCAAAAACCAAAGTCGATCCCCGTTGTTTCCAAAAAAATGGTTACGACAAATACTACACTAATAAGAACCATAATAAATACATAGATATGATGCATATACAAATAATAAATAAAACATTATAAATTGTCAGAAAAAAATAATCTAACAACAAAATCAATAATTTAAGAATTTTCCGATTAAAATGAAATATTGTTGTTTTAGATCCTTGAAATTCATAAATATTAATTTAATATATAGTATTATAATTTTCCCTAAAAAGCTAAATTTCAATTTATTTCTTTTAAAAATAATAAAAATATAAATTAATATAATGATAAAATTATATTTTAACTCTCATGAATATATATATATTTAATCTCATTCTAAAAAAATCTAAGTTTACCCTTGGATGCTGGTTAAAAAAAAGGGAAGAACAACGAACTAGCTAAATATATAAACTATAGTTAGGATCATTGTTCTAGTAAACACCTTTGATGCTTCCATTTATGGGTAAGTTACCAGAAAATACCATTTTTATACAAAATTTACGGAAAAGGACCTATTAAATAATTATTTACCGGAAAGGGCCATTTCCCCCGAAAACGCGTCCATGTCAACGCGTTTTCAGGGGATGCAGCAGGAAAGCGCGCCCATGAGGGAGCGCTTTGTGCCACATCAGCCAAAATCGCGTCCTTGAGGGCGCGCTTTGCTGATGTGGCAAAAACGCTCCTCGAGGACGCGTTTTTGCCCGTTCCAACGGTCACTTTTTTTTTTATCGTTGGGCCTCCAACGGTAAAAAAAATAAATAAAAACCCCCAACCCTTTCATTTTTTTCACAAAAAGGTCCTTACTCATTTTTCTCTCAAATTCCTCTCAAATTTCTCTCAAATTCTTTTAAAGTTCCTCTCAAATTTCACAATAGTCCTTTAATTTTTACAAAAAAGCCTTGTTTAAAAGTTTTTTTAAATATTTTTTTGTTAAATTTAAAAATATTCGATCGTATTAGCAATGGCCGGAGAATTAATTCGTCTCGACAATAAACATATCTCCCTCAATCAAATGACAATGGTAAGTTATAATTTTAATTTTTCAATACTATTTAATATTTTTTAGGTTTATGCAATTTTAATTAATTTTTATTTTATAATTTTTAAACGATCAGTAGATCGGGTGTTGCAATGCTATATTCGCAATATGCCTGGTCCGCCATCGCCGTTGATCGAGAATTACCTGCGGGAAGCGGGTTTTTGGCACGTGGCCACGATAGGCCGGGGGTACAAGTTGGACCCGAAGCTAATCAGTGCGTTGATAGAGAGGTGGAGACCCGAGACGCACACTTTCCATCTTCCATACAGTGAGTGTACTATAACTCTGGAAGACGTGCAGTTGCAAATGGGATTGCAGGTGGATAGGTACATAGTCACCGGGTCCGCAACTTCTGGTGATTGGGTGGGGAGCCGTATGCTACGAGCTTTTGGGTGCTATTCCAGATAACATTTACGGAGGTCGGATCGAGATGGGCTGGTTACGAGACACATTCTCGGAGCCGGATAATGATTCAACTGAAATAGAAAGAATACGGTATGCTCGGGCATACATTCTTGAGATGATTGGAGGCT
The DNA here is from genome assembly GCA_025698515.1 of Gossypium sturtianum. Lineage (NCBI taxonomy): Eukaryota > Viridiplantae > Streptophyta > Magnoliopsida > Malvales > Malvaceae > Gossypium > Gossypium sturtianum. The sequence continues at coordinate 9,921,455 of CM046950.1, read as the reverse complement.
ATCTGATGCCAGACTTGTCACGAAACCTCGTACATCTGAGATGGCTGCTGAAACTTGTTTATTTTATATGTAGGTGAATTGAGTTGGGGTCCGCCGTGCTAGCAAAATTGTATCGGAGATGTGCGCGACGACGCGGCGAATAAAGCGAAAATTGGAGGTTGCCTATTACTACTGCAATCATGGGCACGGTTTCGATTTCCATTTTTACGTCCTCGAGTCGACCACCCATATACATTCCCACTCATAACGAGGTAAATTTAATATTAGATTTTACAATTATTACGTAGATTTAAAATATAATTGTATGCTAAAAATTTATTCAATTAGGTGGAACCATTCGGCGAGTTATGTTGGAATACCTACATCGCTTGAAGATATACGGCTTCTATTAGAGCAACGGTCGGAAGCACAAGTAAGTATTAAATAAAATATATTTTCGTAATAAAATAGTCGTTTCGTATTTAGTATTTAGTATGTAGTATTTAGTATATAACTAATATTTTTATCATGTTAATATAGTTTGAATGGACACCATACGAGGACCCGTCAATTCGGGCAGTAATTCCGGAAAAGTTCTTTTAAAATTCGAACATTTGGCATGTGAAGGTGCCATTGGTCAACTATGCCACCGTGGAGATGCACTAGTCAGATCGGGTTCTGCGTCAATTTGGATTCCGGCAACCGATTCCCCTGGCACCTAAGGTGTTCGATGATGAGCACAAAGCCAACTTACGGATGTTGCATACGGATTGGCCAATATTTTGGTCAGCGTTTATCGAAATGTGGGAAAACTAGTATGATTATATACCTACTCGGGAACTGATCATCGTTCCTGAGTTAGCGTGCATGCCGGAATACATGCCATGGTTTAGGATCCATGGCAAGCCGTATTTATTGTCAGAAGAGGAGAGGCAACGGTAACTTCGTGAACAAAGGGAACGACGGGGCCCTTTAAATCCAAGGAGAAGGGGTGATGAGACGGGACCATCAACAGCGCTGACACAACCACCGGGCCCATCAACAGCGCCCACACACGATCCACGGGCCCAACACTTGGTCACCGACGACACCCATCATCACGCCTTTTCAGATTATGCCAAAAGCGCACCTAGTCCTTATATGTATCCTAACCCTTATATGTTTCTTTTTCCCAGCCCCATGGCAGTTGGAATGCATGGCCCGGTTCGAGTCCGTTCCTGACTACTCCGACTGGCCAGCCAATCTTTAGACCGCCGTCGCATGAGGGATCGCACAAGGCACCGTCGGGAGCTCTTTTTTTTACCAATCTCCTTCGCCAGACGGATTGAGACATTCCTCGCCATGGGCGATGCAAACACCTCCCGATCAATATTTTATCAAGGTGGGTCATCCTCCCAACACCCACAACCGGACCCCCGAGGAACTGAGAATCCCCTTTGAGGTTCCACAACCCTTTAGGAAGCTAGAAGAAGGAGGAATCCAGCCACAGAATCAGTCGACCGCCCCATGTGGCAACCGGGACGCACCGTCATTATTTTATTTTTTTATTGTAATTTATTTTTTTATATATTTAATAAAATAAAAGATGTTTTTTTATTGTAATTTAATTTATTTTTTATATCTTAAATAAAATAAAAGTTATTTTTTATTTATTTTTTGTAATTTAATTTAATTTTTATATCTTAAATAAAATAAAAGTTGTTTTTTTATTTTTTTATTATAATTTAATTTTTTTATCTTTAATAAAATAAAAGTTGTTTTTTTATTTTTTGTAATTTAATTTAGTTTTTATATCCTAAATAAAATAAAAGTTTTTTATTGTAATTTATTTTTATATTTTTAATAAAATAAAAGTTGTTTTATATTTTTTATTGTAATTTAATTTATTTTTATATCTTAAATAAAATAAAAGTTGTTTTTTTATTTTTTTGTAATTTAATTTAGTTTTTATATCCTAAATAAAATAAAAGTTGTTTTTTATTTTTTTATTGTAAATTATTTTTTATATATTTAATAAAATAAAAGTTGTTTTTTTATTTTTTTATTGTAATTTAATTTATTTTTTATATCTTAAATAAAATAAAAGTTGTTTTTTTTTATTTTTTATTATAATTTAATTTTTATATCTTTAATAAAATAAAAGTTGTTTTTATTTATTTTTTGTAATTTAATTTATTTTTTATAACCTAAATAAAATAGAAGTTGTTTTTTAATTTTTTATTGTAATTTATTTTTATTTTTTATATCTAGAAACTAAGAAGAAATTGATGAATTAGGACTAAATTGAATACGTGAGAAAGTATGAGGGTTAATTTGTAATTTTATCAAATGGATGTTGATCTAATGTATGAATTTTGAAGGATCGTAAGGGGCAAAATAATCATTTAGCAAGAAAGATAATTTTGAAGAATAATGATGATGGTGATATTTTAGATTAATTGAATAACTTTTTTTTGTTTTGCAACCTAGTCCTTCTACAAATGTTCACCATTTTCATCAAGAAATTAAAAAAAATTTCATAGCCACCAAGAGACAAAAATGATAAGGAGACTATCAACTATTCCGATTTGGACACGAGCGAGGTGTATGGCTTGGGTTCCTACACCATCCGCATAACTTCCGTTGGTTGGCGGTTTCTCGGATATCCATATTGTTGCGTATTCTAGTCGAGCAAGGTCGACCCTTTGGTTTGCGACGCAGTTCCCTGTCCGGTAACAGCTTATACAGAGCAAGCGATACAGACGGCCACTTACGTTCATCTGGGACTAGTGAGAATACGTGTCTCCACACGTTGTACATGTATTCAATTTTATACACTTCGTCGACATAGCTCATGGGATCCAGACGGAGATTCTGACAAGCCGCAAGTACATGAGCGCATGGATAACGAAGTGCATCAAATATCCCACAGTCCCAGGTCCTATTTCTCAAGTGTACACGATATTGCCCGCCAACAATACCTTGGTTCGGTCTGTCAAACTCCGTCACACGAAACCATAGGCTGTCGCGATCGTGACACACTGTGTGCATGGTGTTGGCCCGTGTTTTCGCCTTGTTTATTTCTCGCAATACCTTCGCGCACCATACATGGCCTCCCTGCATTTGGCCTTTATAACTCGCTGCTCGCTTCGGAAATAGTGTCGCTAAACGAAAATATGTCTCTCGCACAACCGATGTTATCGGCAAATGACGCGTTCCTTTTAGAACAGAATTTATGCATTCCGCCAGGTTTGAGGTCATATGACCATATCGTAGGCCGCCGTTGTATGCTTGTGTCTACTATTTGAAAGGAATATTACGTAGGTAGTTTGCACCTTCTTCGTTAACTGAGCGCAAATTTGCCAACATCTCGTGAAAACGGTCCTTATTTATCTCGTACCCTGCCAATATATGTTGATAGCGAATATTACATACCACTCTTCAATTAAGAATAAATTGAATATTACAAACGAAATTATATTAATAGATATTACATACCCATGTTGGTCACTTGCCGTTTTTGAGCTGTAGGTCGATGTTGCCCGTGGTAGTTGGACGCAACATGCCTTAGGCAATATCGATGGTGTGTGCGATGCCACATGCTTCCCTGTCGCTCTATTGCGGCTAGTATTCCAGGGCCCCGATCCGATATAACGCATATATCAGGTTGGGGGCAGACATGCCTCCTTAACCTAGATAGAAAGAAATCTCAGTCGTCAGCTGACTCCCCCGGTGTTATTACAAACGCAATTGGAAGGATTCTCCCACTGCCATCCTGTGCCATAGCTAGCAATAGCCGATGCGTATATCTACCATACATAAAGGTACCGTCAATTTGTACCAATGGCTTGCAGTATAAAAATGCGTCTCGGCATTGCTTAAATGTCCAGAACAGACGCTTGAACACGTGGCATCCACGGAGCAATCGATCGTTGTAGTATGCCGGTTCCATTTCAAGGTCTGTTATGCTGCCTGAGACATATCTCTCTAGCACCTGACACCACTGCCACACTTCATTATATGAAGCATCCCACCGACAATGCAACTTTTCCAACGCCTTCTGTTTAGCTATCCAAGTCTTCCGGTAAGAGGGCGTGTACCCCAATTGGCTACGAATATTGCCAATTAAGGCCGGCACTGAAGTCTTGGGATCCGCCTTCACCGTCGGTATTATTAAGTCAGCCAACATCTCTGAATCCATCTTGGGATGATCTTGTGAAACACCTGTCAACGAAGTACGTTAAATAATGCAACATTACGTAATATCAGTATTATTCAAAAACCTTGAACACCTAGTGATAATGTACCTGCAAGACATGTATGCGGACTTTTGTACTTTTTAATCTCCCACAAACCTGTCCTTTTCCTCAACGATGTCATGATTTTCCATGAACATGTACCGTCTTGCACTGCACACTTGGCCTCGTACTTATCAAGTTTGGATTTAACCACGTTGTAGTTAACCCCGTTCTTGATGTTATATTATTTCAATGCTCCAAGAAAACTATCCTTGTTGGAAAACTCTTTACCAACTTCTAATTCACCCGAATCCAACGACGAACTTGTACGGTCACGCCTTCTGTGTGGTAGTTCAGGAAACTCCAATGCATCATCTTGAGATAGATCGACATTATGCATGTGAAATTTGGAGGCGAGTGCATACCGAATCGCGGATCTTCTTCTTCTTCATTTGAACCCCCTTCAACATCTTCAGGTACGGTTGGAACAGACTCCGGTTCAAAAAATAATGCAACTTCTGCACCATCGGGGTCGGGCTCTCGAGGTGGATCCACATCGAACTCATCATCCGACCCACCATCATCTGCAACGAACGAGGTCCCCTCGCTGGTGGATGTCGTGGGGAGTACATTATCCATTCTTAAACAACTTTCGTAATGTTCCCAATCATATGTGGATTGCCAACCACTAGAAGTTGATGATGTTCCCTAATACGTATTTCTAGCATCGAACGTCAAAGGAAGGATATGCATGTCTCATCCATCAACCGAGTGTCGTGCATGGGTTGTGTTTTCCATACTACCACCAAACACGGGCGCTTCCGTATTCTGCCTCCCACTAACAGAGTGTCAGCTTGGGGTCGTGTATTCCCCTCGAACAGCAGTAGATGTTGAAGTCGAAGGAAGATCACTTGGCGATGAAAATTGTACATATACCTCAAGATAAGGTGATCCATTTGGCAAGATGAGTCTCCACCATTGCCTCCAAGCTCCGAGGACCTTTGATGTCGAATGAGTCATATCTCACGGGATCAACCAAGCACAAAATCTATACTTAATAGATGAACTTTCATTGGCATTGTTCAGAAGATTTTACGCCTAATTCTTTTGCGAAGTTCTCACAAATCTATGTTCGTTAAAAACCATTCGCTATTTGTGTTCTCTCGATAAAAACAACACTGTTTTCTGTGTCACAAACCTCACCATCATAGTAAATAGCAGAGTACTAATACGTTCACTCATCTTCGATTTCTATTTTACTTTTGCCTCAATTTCTATTATGCAACCCGAGAATGAAAATTGGCTCATTTATAATCTAAGGATTGCCGAGAGACTACTGTGAGCAAAAGAGCGCCCACGTGGGAACTTTTTGAGATTTTGCGGTGATGCATCCTGCTTGAAGCATTTTGGTCACTATTTGTTCGTAAACGTCTCTTCTCAAAATTATTTTGCCGGAGACTCATCAGTAGCAAAAGAGCGCCCACGTGGGAGCTTTTGGTACTCTTCATCGATAAAGTGCATCTCGCTTGAAGCGTTTTGGTCACTATTTGTTCAGAAACATCTTCTCAAAATTATTTTGCCAGAGACTACTATAGCAAAAGAGCGTTCACGTGGGAGCTTTTTTCAAGATTTCTGCTTTTGACGGTGCATCCTGCTTGAAGCGTTTTGGTCACTGTGTTCAGAAACGTCTTCTCAAAATTATTTTACCAGATACTACTGTAAAAAAAATCAAATAATTTTTATATTGTTGATATATTTTCCCAAAACCCTAAACCTAAAATTATTTTATTTAATTAACCCTAAAATCTAGTTCATTAATTTTTTTCTAAAACCCCTAAACCCTAAGACCCTAAAAAACCCTAAACCATAGCCCTAAAACCCTAAAAACTCATACCCTAACCCAAAAAACAACTGAAAAATCTATCGGGAGGGACGCGTTTTTGCCACGTCAGCAAAACGCGCCCTCAAAGACGTGATTTTGGCTAATGTGGCACAAAGCGCTCCCTCGTGGACGCACTTTCCTGCTGCATCCCCTAAAAGTGCGCTGACGTGGACGGGTTTTCGGGAGAAATGGCCCTTTCCGGTAAATAATTATTTAACATGTCCTTTTTCATAAATTTTGTATAAAAATGGTATTTTCTGGTAAAATACCCTCCATTTATGTTCACTTCCATATTTCATGGTTCTCCGTGCACGTGCAAAGATAATGTGTGTTTACTTTCCTTCAAGGATCCTATTGATGAACTTATCTTTGGTCCAGAATGTACAACACTTGACTTCTAGTTGCAATAAGCTTGCGAGGGTGAAGTGGAAACATTTAGTTTATGGGTGAGGTTTTTTTTTTTTAATTCTTCATATCTATTTTATATTCATATTTACGGCTACTTTTTCATATTTTTTTTAACAGTAATATGTATTATTATTATATTCTTATTTATAAATAAGTATAAATAAGTTGATGAATGAGGGAATTATGAATAATTTAGGCATGATATGAAAAGTAATGATTGTAGAAAAATAAAAATATCATAAAGGTAAGTATACTATTTAACAATTCAATTCATTGTAATTAAATTGAATAATTTAATTATCATACCATTTAAGAATAACAAATAAATTAATTGTAAAATAATGTTGATTTTTTTCCTTTCAAAAAATAGGTTTAATATATTAGTTTTTTTTTTAAAAAAAATTCTATCTATTTTTATTGTTAAAAGTTAATTTTTATATGTCAATTGTAAGGCCCAATTTTTAGCTCGGAGCCCAATAAATAACAGGCCCAAAAATAATAAAAAACCCTAACCCAACTAGAAAACCCTAGCCCACAAACTTTAAAACAGTTTCAGCCAAAACCTTAGCCGCCCTAGCCTCCCACTGCCATCATGCCTCCACTACCCACGTTCTCCACCACCAGGCGCCCACGCATCACGCTACCCACGTTCACCATACCTGCAGCAAATAAGAAGCAGTAAATGGTTGTAAATATGGCTATAAAAAGCCATAAATATTCAATGTAAAAGGGGGGATTTGGAGATATATACAAGAGATATACACATTTTTTTACGGAATCAATACAAGAAAACCAAAAAGAATCAGCAAAAAAACGAAAGGTTTTTAATTTCTTTTTTCTTTTTTCTTTTTTTTTTATTATTTTCGAAGTTGTTCTTGTTTTTTTTTTCTTTTTTTTCCATATACAAAAGTGCTAAATATTTTTTTTTTTAAGAAGAGGGAAATTTTTTACCTATTTTGGAGTTTCGGCCACCATGCGCGGTGGTTGGTGCCGCGGCAGATGGCTGGATTCTGGGCCAGTAGGAGAGAGGAAGGACAGTTTTAAGAGAAATTTTTTTTTTTTTTTTTTAAATAGAAGGAAAACTGATTTTTTTAGAGCAAAATTTGGCTTTTATAGCGAATAAAAACGACGTCGTTTTGGGTAAGGGCCATCAGCGCCAAAACGGCGCCGTTTCGTGCCGACCCGCGTGACCCGACCCGCCGGGGAGATCCGCGTGTTTTTGCCTTTTGGGATATTTGCGCGCTGGCCCCTTCCGCTTTTTCCTCCTGTTTCAATAGGGTCCTCCGTCTCTTATTTATTTTCTTTTAATTTTAGCCTAAAATTTTACTGATGTTGCAATTTGGTCCATAATTAAATTATGCGTTTTGGGGGACAGGGATATTATCCCATTTGGTCCCCCATATCATTCGCGCATCGCGATTTAGACCCCCCATGTTTTATTTTACTTCGACTTAGTCACTTTACTGCTTTTATTTACGTTTTGGGATTCCTAATTTTTTTTAAAATTTCATTTTAATACAGTATTTATTTATTATCCTTTCATTTATATATTCATATGTATTATTTTCACTTATTCAATTATTTACATACACATATATTTTTATCATTCTTATACATATTTTTCTTGCTTATTCATTTTTTAATTTACCTTATTTCTGATTTTATTATTATTAATACTATTATTATTACTAATTTAGTATTACTATTATTTTACTATTATAATTATTATTTTAATATTACTACTATTGTTATTATTTTTTATTTTATTTATAATTGACTTTATTATTATTATTATATTCATTAGTAGTATTATTTTTATTTTTATTTTTACCACTATTTATATATATATATATATATATATATATATATTATCCATACTAAATTGTCTTTTATTCTATATATATTATTGATTTCATGTTATTTTGCGTATATTTTCTTCTAAATCTATTTATGTACATATATTCTGAAAATCTATTATATATCATTTTTCTTTTAAAGTCTTTATTTCATTATATAGTTTTGTTTATTTCAAACATTTTTATATATTATTACTTATATATATATATATATTTATAATAAGTTTTTTCATTTCATGTACGTTGTTTATTTGGATTGATATGTATTATTTTTTCGTGTAGTATTAATACCATGTATTTTTATTTCATGTTCGATATTATGCTTGCGTGATTCTTATTATTACGTTATGGTTTGAACTCCAACGTTTTGGCCGATATTGGTCATTTCACTTTTATCCCAAACAAATCGAACAAATGCATTCTCAGTCAATTTCATAATCGCTTATTTGAGAGCTTTTGAGAACAAGGCAATGTTTCGTGTTTGGAAGTTTGAGAAATTGTGCCCTAACGTGCTGAGTTTCGTTTTTTCGTTCGTCCAAATAACTAAATATCCTTTTAGTTTCGGGTTTTGGAAAATTAAGGGATGATCTTAGTTTCGGGGGTTAAAATGTCGCACCCTAACGTACTGGATGTGATATTTTATCCTTTTTGGAATAAAAGAGTCTTAATATTCCAAAACGGGTTATACAAACATTCTTTAAAAGGAATTATATTTTAAAATCTTTTCAAATTCTTGACATAAAGATATTAAATAATCAATTAGGTACCAATTTTGGGCGTCACGAGAGTGCTAATCCTTCCTCGTATGTGAATCGTGACCCCGAACCCGTTTTTCTAAATTTCGTAGACCAAAACTATCGTTTTAATAAATCAAAAGGTTTTAACGATCAATCTTGAGGTGACCCGATCACACCCTAAAAAAAGATTGGTGGCGACTACATTTTCGTTTTAAAAGTCGACCCTGTTTTCCAAACAAAAAAAATGGTTTCGACATCAATATGAGGTACACATGATATGTCACATGTCACTATATGAATATTCCATCAGTCACTTTAGTTTTTAACAGTGTGGATAACTTTTTTAACAGAAAGGACCAATTTACTTTTTGATCTAATGTACAATGATTAATTTACTTATTTTTTAATAAAACGAACAAAATACGATAAAATTCCTATTAGAAGGACCTCTATAATATTTTTACCGTTGTAGAGGTGGAATACATTTTAGCCACGCAAAGATTTATTTAAAGAAAAGAAGAATCTCGAGTAGAGGATAAAACGTTGTCGTTTTAATTGGTATTGTTTTTCTACTCAAAATCAGAGCGTTTATATTCCGATTTCCGTGTCTCAGTATTATCTGAAAAATTTCCACCAGTAATACAATCAGCCTCTGTGAATTTGTGTAGATCCTTCAAATCGAACGTCGAAAGTAAGAGCAGGCGATCCATTAGAGAAAGGTAAATTTCTTTTTTCTGGTCAAATTCGGTCTAAAATCCAAGTCAATTGCGTAGCTTTTAAGTGATCTTTTGATTTTGTAGTTCAAAAAACTTAATTAATGGCGAACAGAGTTCAAATCCCCACTAGCAACTCAGCTCTTATTGCAATGATTGCCGACGAGGTGAGTATTACTTTTGAAGCTGCTTAAATCAGCGCACAGATCTAGCTCTTTTTGCTGTTTTTTTATGTAGTTCATTACATTTTCTCCTATAAATTTGCCGGTAATTCTTCTGGATTAACTCTGTACTGCCTGAATTTTTATGTCAAGAGATTTATTGTTTTTTTTTAAAGAAAGAGTAAGTTACATCAACTGAAGCAGCTATCGTGTGATTTGGTACAAAATACTTTTTAAATTTTGACGCGTGTTGCTTGGACTTAGTAGTGACGTGATAGCCGATCTGTAAACTCAGCTTAGTCTGTTTGTTGTTTTTGACGAGGGTGAAAAGTAAATACTATTCAGATTTATCTCTATGATGAATTTATCATACGTTCATAACTCTATACAGTTAGTGGTGAGCTTTTTATTTTCTGAATGATTCTGCTATGTTATAAAGTTCACTAATTGCTATACAGATTTAGCTTCGCTAGCTGATCCTTAAACTCAGCTTTGTCTGCTTGTCGTTTTTGATGAGGGTGAAAAGTAGATACCATTCAGATTTAGCTTAATGATGAATTACCATTAGTTCATAGCAGCATAAACTTCATGGTGAGCTTTGCATTTTCTGAATGATTCTGGTATGTTATTGAAAAGTTCACTCATTGCCATACAGATTTAACTGTGCTAGCTGATCCTTAAGCTCAGTTTAATCTGTTTGTTTCGGGTGCCAGTGAAAGTAAATATCATTCAGATTTAGCTCTATGAAAAATTATCATAAGTTCATAACATCAGAAATTTATTGGTGAGTTTTTCATTTTCTGAATGATTCTAATATGTTATAGAAAATATCACTCATTGCCATACTGTTTTAAGAATTCCCCCAAAACATCTATATCCAGTCATTTGCCATGTTTCCTCATTTTGTTAATAGAACGTAGTAAGAATGAGAGTATGTGTATGTTATGGTTTGATGAATATATGTTCTACGAATGTTGTTAACATAATGATAAATGTTATTATATGTAATTCACAATGCATTTGATTTGACCTGTCTGACTTATAATTTGTTGGGCTAGGACACGGTGGTTGGTTTTCTAATGGCTGGTGTGGGTAATGTTGACTTGCGAAGAAAGACAAATTATCTTATTGTAGATTCAAGTAAGCTCTTTAACGTTCTATGTTTTATTACTTTTAATTGAAATTTTAAGTATGGTCTTCATCAAACTCTTGTCAACATTTTATAGTTGCATACTTGCCATTGATAGTTTATTCACTCATTGAATTCAAAGGTTGAGCAGTTATTTACTTTCTTTTAATCACCTTAGGGTATATGAATTGGCCAAATTATGTTCAGCTTGACCGTGGTTTATCTGCTGTCTAGATAAAGAGTGGAATATCACAATCTAGATATTGAATAAGGAAACATGCTGTTTAGGATTGTTAAACTAAATGTATGCCTTTGATACAGTTTTCTTTTTCAAATCAAAGTAACTACATGGTTTGTTGCATATTTGTTGACACATGCAATCGGAGTTGAATTATGTTCTCGGAACCTATGATTTCAAGTCATTTTTTCTTTTGGACTTTTAGGTGCCTTGGTTATTAAATTTTTTTTTGGGTGGGAACCACGTGTTTGTGCCTTTTTGTGTTGAAACAAGTATCAATAAGACTAGTAAAAATAAACAATTCATAGAGAAGTACGAATATGTCTTTCAAGTTTTAAATATTACATCATTTGCATTGTATGTGTGTTGACTAGGAAAATTAAGTCATTAACCCATTTATCAGGAAATGTCCTTTCATTTGGTAGCAAGAGAGGGGAGGGAAATAGAAAAGGAAGGACAATGCATAGTTGTCTGACTTGTTGGGATCAGAATAAATATCAGATTTCTACATCTTTTAGCTCTTTCTTTTTTAGGTTTTTCTATAAACAAATCATCGCGTATGGTTATTTTCATAATCAAATTAAATATTTCCAGATTTTTTATCATTTACTCACACAATGCTTTTGTTTCTGCCTGTTAGAAACCACTGTTAAACAAATTGAAGATACATTTAAGGAGTTCACTACAAGGGAGGATATTGCTGTCGTTCTGATTAGCCAATATGTAAGTTTTTTCCAGCAGATATTGCCATAAATAATCAATTCTATTCTGCACTTTTTATGCAAATATCTATATGGTTGTTAAGCTATATCGTGCACAGAAGTTGTATTGTGTAGCTGGAGCTCTATGAAATGCTAACAAGCACAGATCATGTAAATTCTCTTGCTTGCATCTCATTATTAAGTCACACTTACACCGCTCCATAGAATTGGCCGTTGGTCAATTATCTGTGACATGTTAACCTATATTGCCTTAAAGCTCAGAGACACATATACTGGATTCAGTAATGAAGTGCAGTGTTTAAGTGACTATCTTTGCTAACTTCTTGTTACATGAATCATGTTATCAATAACAATAATATGGACTGCTACATTAGTAATACCGATGATGAGATCTGATCAAATAAAAGATCTGCCATTTGATAAAATGCCTCTGTAAAATTTGGTTAGTACCTAAACTTCTTCATGACCAGCTAGTGTTCTACTTCTCTTCTTGCTTGCTCGTACTGTCTTATTGATAATTTCATCTTATTCTGATATTTGCTATCCTAGCCTACTACCTAGTTAGATTAACCAAATGACACTGCCTTCTGAATCTTTTACATTCATAGTTTCATCTATAATGATAACCTGTCCAGACACAAGTACAGAATTTCTATTTGAATTGCATTGGAAACCAAGTTCGTATTTGCTAAATTAAGCTGTGGCCCTCTACCTTTTTAATCGCAGGTTGCAAATATGATAAGGTTTCTGGTGGATAGCTACAACAAGCCTGTTCCAGCGATCTTGGAGATTCCATCTAAGGATCATCCATATGATCCGGCACATGATTCAGTTCTTTCACGGGTTAAATACCTCTTTTCTGCAGAATCAGTGGCATCTGGGAGGCGTTAAATGCCAATAGACACTAAGTCTCGTGTTTCTATTTCCTTCATGATTCGTTTATTATGGGTGACTAAAATTATTCTTTCCAGACAATTGGTAGTGGTTCTCGTCTCAAATTCCATGAACTACAGTATGCAACTTTTAGTTGGAGATATGCTTTAATGGCTTTTTTTTTAATTGAATAAGATGTTTGACTAGAGTTCGGAGGATTCATCAGTCATCATCCAACAGATGCCTCCTTGTTAACATTAAGGTAACGATGGTTCTATTGAATGGCACTCTTTTTTCCGGCCGGGTTTGCTTGAAATCGTGTTTATTAGAGAAAGATAAGCTGGAATCTATGGTGTAGGGAGCCTATTAAATTGTTGTAGCTCGTTTTATGGTACTTGAAAAATAAGTTCCACTAGTGTTATATAACCTTATAAGCTTGTAGCTAGAACTATTAATTGGTCAGGCTAGGTTGGTTTTAGATCATATCAATTTGAGTCCGGGTAATTTATAAGATAAAATTTTTGGGTTTTGAGTCATATTGGGTGAGAGTCAGTTTTGGGTTTAGATTTCAGTTCGTGTCATTCTACTTTGCTATGGAAATTTCGAATTTGCTATGCAGAGGTCTTCAAGTCATTTTAAATTTGAATCATTTCAAGATCAAATTATAACGAATTTTGAGTTTGGATTATGGATTTAGAATCAACAAGTCTGGCTGAAAAATTTTGGTTTGCACAAATTTATAAAATGCTAAAGTTCTCCAACGGGAAACAATTTAGATTCCTGGTTGTTTTTTCATTAATTAATATTCTAACAAATTTTTCTTTGGTGAAACTATCTGCTAAGTCAATCTATGACCAGTTCATATAAGTTGCTTCATGTTGATTGAGTTTTAGCTCATTTAGCATTGGGTTCGAGTGCGTTAAAATGCAATTGGAGAAGAATTATAGATAGTTTTAATTATTGTATCAACAAAAGAAAAAGTTAGTGTTAAATCAAATTATGACAAAGTTAATAATCATTATTTAAAAAATGCCATAACTTTTTTCATTTGCAATTTAAATTTTAAACAGTAAATATTAAATCTTGTTCAAATTTAATCTTTGATTCATTTCATAATAGAAGGATTAATTTAATCTTGTCCTTATAATAGAGCAATTTACTAAATACTTTCACCATTTTTTCTTTGGGTATACTACATCCAAAATCATTGAACTATTGATAGTTTATGTTTTACTCATTCAATTTTAAAAAGTTACAAAATGATCATTAAATTATTTGCAATCTTTCATTTAAGTCATCAAGCTATTTAAATCGTAGTTTTATGGTCTTCTCTGTTCTCACCTTTGACACCAATTGAAAGGGTAAACTTCCCCTCCTCTACAATCTAGTTTTTTTCATTAAACAACTTTAAACATCACGAATCTGCAAAGCAAAATCTGAATTGTTTTCTTCTCTGACACCGACCATCAGGTCGTCTTAGATCTGACATATGTTCTATTTGTCAATAGGTACTGTTCCATTGTATCGATCATCGAATTGTCACTCAAAGGTCACCATTTGGACTTTTAAAAAAATCTTAACAGTCTAGTAACTTAAATGAAAACATTTGAATAGTATAGTGATTATTTTGTAGCTTTCTGAAGTTTAGTGGCTAAAATGTAAACATACTAATAATTTATGACCTCTGGTGTAGCTCACCCTTTTTCTCTTCAAAGCCCATTATAGACCCATTTTGTTTAAGGGATCATTAAGCCCATCATTAACCAAACAACCGGTCTTTGATTTTTGTTTACGAAGTCCTTCCCCGGCGTATGCTCCATCTCTCTCTTTCCCTTTCTTTTCCAAAAGAACTCCAAAAATTAGGGTTTCGAAAACCCTAACTTTACCATAGCTTCCCAATTCTATTTCTTCTTCATCCCTTTGGTTTTTAATAGAAATTAAATTTAATAATCTCCTTATTGTGTTTGATTTCCTTCAAGAATGGCGGAACACTTAGCCTCTATCTTCGGTACCGAGAAGGACCGTGTTAATTGTCCCTTTTATTTCAAGATTGGAGCTTGCCGGCACGGTGACCGGTGCTCACGTCTCCATAACCGGCCGACGATCTCCCCAACCATCCTTCTTTCCAACATGTATCAGCGGCCAGATATGATCACTCCCGGAGTAGATCCCCAAGGACAACCCATAGATCCTCGCAAGATCCAGGAACATTTCGAGGATTTCTACGAGGATATCTACGAGGAACTAAGCAAGTTCGGTGAGATCGAGAGTCTCAACGTTTGTGATAACCTCGCCGATCACATGATTGGAAACGTATATGCTCAGTTCAGGGAGGAAGATCAAGCGGCAGCCGCTCTCCAGGCACTTCAAGGAAGGTTTTACTCCGGTCGACCCATCATTGCCGATTTTTCCCCGGTTACCGATTTCCGTGAAGCCACGTGTCGGCAATACGAGGAGAATAACTGTAACCGTGGTGGTTATTGCAATTTCATGCACGTCAAAGTAATTGGGAGAGACCTTAGAAGGAAACTGTTCGGAAGTTACCGGAAATACAGAGGGCATCGGAGTAGGAGCAGAAGCGGAAGTCCTCGCGCCCGCCGTGATAGGGATCGCGACCGTCACCGTGACCGTGATGATAATCGCGATAGGAATGGTCGAAGACCTGATAGGACTGACCGTGACGCCGGTGGTCGGAGAAAACATGGAAGTCCTAAACGAAGCCATAGTCGAAGCGGAAGCCGAAGCCCTCCACCTGCTAGGGAAGGGAGTGAAGAACGTAGAGCCAGGATTGAACAATGGAATCGAGAAAGGGAAGAGAAGCCATAAGAGCAAGCTCTGTAGACCACGGTTTGATCTATAATTTTCATTTCTCTTCCCTTTTTGGTTATAATTATTTCTTTTTCTAATTTCAGAAATGTTTTTGTTATGTTTCTGCAACTTTGGGTAAAACTTAAATATTCATTTCGAGCTATGCGTGACACCATTTTAGCTGTTACAATGTCTTTTTAAAGGGAGTGTCTGTATCTCTGTTGAATAGTTTCCTTTTATTTTTGTCCATTGTTAAAGAGATTCAAGCTACTTTAATATCAGTTCTTGATTTTAATTTGCTTACTCAAATACTCTGTTTTAGTCAGATTCTTATGCTCTACTTTATCTCTTCAACCTCTGGATGGATTTTAGGTTCAGGTCATATTGAGAGTTCATGCTACTTAAAGTTCTTCTCTCAGGTTAAATTCTACTATTAATCCTTGTACTTTGTAAATGTTATAGATTTAGTCTCTATTATTTGATCAATTTTAGTCTCTGTAGTTTTTAAATATTAAAAAAATTTACTCCTAATCCAAATAGTAGCAGTTAAGTCCGTGAAGTTAAGTTCAATTATTAGGTCTATATTATGCCTATAGTTATCTTAGTCCATATTTTCCAATTTGATCCTTCTAAAGCAAATCACAGTCATTAATCTATTAATTGAATTTTTAGTGAGTAAATGTGATTATCACTTCATATTTTGAAAGTTTTTGTATGGTGAGACTAAAATTTTGAAATTCAAAAAGTATAGGGATAAAAAACTAATTTTTGAAACCTACTATGCAGAATTTTATTTATTTTTATTTTTATTAATTTTGAATTTTGAAATTTTATCATATTTTATATGTAAATTGGATTTAATTTTTTTCAAATTTTAACAATTTAGTTTTGATTCAAAAATAATTATTACATTCCTTAACTAAAATAATCTAACTTTTTTAGAATTAAATGAAAATAACTATTATTTTTAGAGAAAATAATTAGTTGATATGTTAGTACATATTTATAGAATTAAATGAAAATAACTATTTTTTTTGAGAGAGAGAATAATTATTGATATGAAATAATATAATTATTGTATAAAATTTTAGAAATAATAAAAATGCATTTAATGTCTGTTATTTAGTAATGATTAAAACTTTAAATTTCAAAAAAAAGGAGAAAAATTATGTGCACAATTCACATTTTGAGTTTAGAAGTTTGGTTGAATAAGTTTTTGATGACATTAAAGATCGATTTTTCGAGTTCAAACGAGAGAAAATAATTCAGAAATTTATTGTATCCCCCATAAGACAGAGCACCCAATGAATTTAACTTTTAAAAAATATTTAAAAACAAAATTCGATCACAAAATTGTACTTTCAAACCAAAGATTTTAACATTATTTCAAAGAAATCCCAATTTGGAAGGAAAAAAGTATCCAGTCTGATTTAGTTTCCATTAAAACTTTCAAGGAAGAACAGATTTCAAGGATTTGGTAAAAGTTTCTAATGCCTTCAATCCTTCCTCAGGAGACTTCGCTTCACCCAGCACCTTCACCATCGCACTCCCGATGATCACACCGTCGGCTCCCCATCCGGCAACCTGTCCGTCACAATATATACTCATTCAGTCAATGAGCAAACTACATTGAACCCAAAAACAAAAAAATTGGTAAATACAAAGGAAGACAGACCTGCTTCACATGCTCGGGTTTCGATATGCCAAAGCCAACCGCAACAGGCTTGGTTGTTACCTGCCGTACCGAAGTTAAAACCATCAAAATGCAAGTAAAAAGGGTACTTGAATTATCAAAATCTATAATTGTAAAATAAGGAAAGAAATAGAATCTATTAAAGGTTTGTTGATTTGTCGCCTAAACCCGAAAGATTTTTGTAATGACTTTGATAAATGCACCAAGCATAAGCTCACCTTAGTTACCGATCAAGGACTATCCAAGAATGTTTAAAACATATAATGCTAACTAATGATATAGTGATTCTTATTTATCAATACAAACCTCTTTAATTTCGGTTAAAAGAGTCTGAACCCGATCGCTAACAGATGCACGGGCACCGGTAACTCCGACTGAGCTCACCTGCATTAAAGACAAAAGTAATCAAGGAAAACAATACGGGAGAGAAAAACAGGGGAAGAGGATCTTACGAGATACACAAATCCTTCCGCTGCTTCAACAATAGCTTTCATTCGGTCTGTCGGCGTAGTTGGTGTTGTAAGCATTACCTTAACCACACAAGCAGATAAGTCGTACTAGATTGACTATAAGCATTTATTACAGAAACGAAAAACGGGAAAAAGCATTGCTATGATTTAGACTATATCTAATTGGGTCGTAATGCTGCCTTCAAACATTACGAACGGGCATTTATTAGTAGTAGTAAAGGTAGATAAGATATTCTTATACCGGAACATACCAGTTCAATCTTTTTTTTGAGAGCTTCTCTTCTCAAAAGTTCGGTCTCTTCTAGAGGGACATCTGGAACCACCAGTCCTGCAAATATTTATGGAATTATCGAGGTAAGCATGACGGGATTCTTGAAGGGAACAAGAATAAAAAACAACCTAATCTCCGCAACGAAAAATCGTATTAGGCCTATGTTTCGGATTATATAAACGAATCATTAGATAGATACAAAGCCAGCATGAGCAACAACATATTCAAAATTGCCGGTTTTCTTAATAAAAGCCTAAAAATTTAAAACGAAAACGTAATCAACTACCTCTATAGGATTGAATAATTCATCGTGACCCATAAGAAAGAATAGAAGTTTAACTACCTCTATAGGATGCTATCTACAAAGAAAAGACGCGGAAACCAAGAATAGTTGAATAGTGAAGAAATTCTTTAAAAAATAGGTTAAATGCTGCCATTAGTCCCTGTACTTTATAAAAGTTGTGGATTTGGTCCCTATACATTCACAAGTTTATTTTCACATTTAACAGATGAATTCTACAGGGTTTGGCTCCACTCTATTTCTTTTCATCCTTTAGTATCCAATGCATGTTTAATCAACATTCACAAGTTTATTTTCACATTTAATAGATGGGTCCTAGACATTCGAATGGTGATGATCATTGCATTGGATATTAATGGATGAAAAAGTAATGTAGTGAATCTTAACCCTAATTTAATTTGGTCATTTTTAATCCTTGTACTTTTCAAATTTTAAAATTTCAGTCTTCACCAAACGATAACTACTAAACTCATTCATTAGGTTCTGCTATTTCCAAAATCTAATGCGGCAAGCATATTATCATATGTGAAATACTATGTTAGCTGTTATTTCTACATATTACTCAATAAAAATTTAGTTAATGAATTAATGACTATCATTTTCGTCAAGACTGAAATTTCAATATTTGAAAAGTATAAGGACTTAGAATGATCCAATTGGAAAATATGGACAAAATCTGCAACTATACGAATAGTATAGGACTAGTAATTGAATTTAACCAAATGGATTTAACTGCTACTATTTGGGTGAGGACTAAAATTTTAAAATTCGAAAAATACAGTGATTAAAATTGACCGATCCGAAAAGTAAAAGGACTAAAATTGATCAAATTCAAGTACAATGACTAAATCCAGAGCTTTCACAAAGTACAGGGACTAATAGCAGAATTTAACCAAAAAATTTAAGAAAAACATAATGTGTTGATTACCTTGTATGCCTACGTCCCTTATAGTGGACATAAATTTCTCAACCCCACGCTTTAGAATTGGGTTGTAATATGCAAATAAAGCAATCGGGCAAGATAACTGTGGAGCCACCTGCACAACTTAAAAATAAATAATTAGAATATAACCCTCAACTTAAATTATATATACATATATATAACGATATTTCTATACGCTTCCATTATTTCCATTTGTTGATACGATGGCACTGAGTACTATTCATACCTCCTTCAACATCGAAAGAATTGCATTCAAGTTGGTTCCTCTTGCCAAAGAACGCGTAGCCGCAGCCTAACCAGAAGAAACATGACTAAGAGATTTGAAAAATTAAATAAAATGCATGGACAAACAACTAAACAGTTAACAAACCTGGATTACGGGACCGTCAGCCAGAGGATCAGAATATGGTACACCTAGTTCAATTATGTCCGAGCCACATGAATCAAGCACCTTAAGAGCCTCTGCTGTCGTTGAAAGGTCGGGATCACCAGCTGTGATGTAGGGGATGAATGCAACCTTCGGACATAGAATGCTTATAAGTCATATTTTATGTTTTTAGAAAGTTCTATAACAAACCATCGAATATTATTAAGAATTTTCTTCAACAAGTTCCGTCCTTTTTCGAGTAGTTTATAAACCGGCAATCAATAGCCAAGGCATTTTATACTTCCAAGTTACAAGTATAGAATTCATGTCATCAAACATAGACATTATTCAAACTTATAGAAACAAAACAATGCGTAGTAATTTGGTTCAACTTTAAAAACTTTCATCCTCTCTTGATAGGTTTTCTTTTTCTAGAATATTCAAAATAACTAAGATTTTCTTTCATTAAGCACAAAATTTATATTCATCAAACAGCCACATCTTCTATCTAGAATTTCAAAAACCTATCTGTTATACCTACAACTTGCAAGCCTACGAACCCGTAAGTCAATACCTTTGACTAAGGACACCTTGCGAGCTAGGATGCCAGCGAGCACAATCCGATGAGACTATATGCCAGACATGGATAGGATATTTGCCATTCACACATTACAAATATCCATTCCCTGGACATGACAGCCCATGCCAACAGCAAGGCATCAGTAGGTTGGCTAAATTCCAGTGAGTCTGGAACCAATAAATGGACGACACATGGCACCTTGAAAACTATCAAAAACAACCCCTTAACGGCTTATTGGCACCAGGAAAAAGGGCCAAGACATTCTTTCTTCTAGCACTCTCAACTCTCTCCTCTCCAATCCTTTCCTGACATCCACATTCCGATCATCTCAACCTTCTTACGGCTCTCCACTCACCGAAAGAACCCTCACAAACCACCACAACCTTCTCCTTGCATCAACACTATCTAATAAGGGAATGAAAGCCAACTAAACTCTGGCTACCATACTGATAAAACCCATGAAAAGAATCGATTCAACAATGCCTATGATCTTAACAAGACAAAAGATTCCTCTAATGCAGCTTAAATTAAACTCAAAACACAGAAAATCTCAAACAAAAACAGACCAACAGAACATGAAGTTTGAATATATAAATATATATATATATCATAATAAGACCATAAATCAATTTCTGCTACTCAACTTATAGGACCAAAGAAACGCTTACTTTGACTTGCTGCAACTCAAATTAAACTCCAAACCCAGAAATATCACAAACAAAAACAAACCAATAGAACATAAAATAGTATTTATATCATAATAAGACTATAGATAAATTTTAACAGCAAAAAAAAAAAAAAGAGAGAGAGAGAAATAAATACCCATCAATTAAAAAGGGGAAAATGCTTACTTTGCCTTGATTTTTCAATTTAGAGAAGGTTTCAGAAATGCCAAGAGTTTGAGAAGTAGCAAGAGCAGCCATGGGAGTGAATCTCTTAGTTGAAACTAAGGGTTTGAATGAAGGAAAGCGAGATGGAGAATGGGTATTGTGGTTCTTTAACTGGAAGAATCCCGCTGCTGTAGATTTCAAAGAAATAGCCATTACTGTGTTCTTTTTTGATAAGAGATTAAAAGGGTTTCTTTCTATCCTTTTGCTCTCTGTATTAAAAATAGGCTCTAATTTTTATGAAAAAATTTGTTCAGATTTAGGTCATTGTATTTGTCCCATTATAATAAAAAAATTTCTAGTTTTCTTTTTACCATTAACGGAACAAAAAATTTTCTCCAACCAAATAAAGGAAAATCTATAGTTGCCTAATTATGAATTTGGGTTGGTGCAATTTAAACTAGGTAAATGTTTTTTTTTTCCCCAAAATTTTACTGAGAAAATTGTTTATGAACTTTTTGTTGAGAGGGTAACATGTCTCCTATAAATTATAATAAAAAAATTTAAAAAGTATATAAATAAATAGGACATTTTTGTCAAATTTTAAAGTATGGTTCTGAAAAATTCACAATATGTGTCTTGAATGATTTCACAAATTGGCTTAGAGTTTGACAAATGTATTATAAATTGTAGTAAAATAATTAAAAATTTTAATTATATAAATAAAGGTGACACTTGTCGCACTCTCAATCCGCTTGTAGAATTTAAAAAAGTCTATTGGCCTGTATAAAATATTTACACATTAAAGTAAGGGTTAGTATTTGGTATATTTGAAATATAATCTTTAACTTCACAAGTTGAGTTAAAAATTTGTCACATGTCTTATTTCTTATATATATATAATATTTTAATATACCTATTGACTACTTGTCATCCGCTAACCCCGTGAAATCTAAAAACATCAATAGCAAAAAGCCAAATACATTCCCTTAAAATAAATCTAGACAAACTTACACATGATGAAAGAAAAGTTATGAAATTTTTTAAAAAAATTTAAGTTTACATTAATGATACAATCAAAATACAAATATAAATCTCGAACTAGAAGAATTGAACTGGGTCCAAAGATGTTTGAACAAGTAAAATCAAATTATTACATCACAAATAGATTAAGAACTGAAAAATTCCAAACAAAGCCGACTAACTCATACTAAAACCCACACATGAACTCATTATACTTTGTGTATATTGGAATTTAAATTTTTTACTTTTATTTTCAATAATTTAGTCCCTCTATTTTTAAATTTAAAATTCTCGATCCAATTATTAACCCCGTTAAAATAATTTTATTGAATTTGTTAGTGCAATGTATTGAAGTAATTAAAAGAATATTCGCTTAATGTGTATATAATCAAAAAAATTGATGTTGTGATAAATCTAAATTTAATAGAGGAATTGTAAAGGTAATAATAATTAAACTTACATTCTTAAATGGAAAAGTAGAGAAAAAAAAATCAGTAGAAATTGACAACTCTTAAGCGATGATATTATTATTCAAAACATTACATCAATGCAGACTTAATACTATCATCTAATAACACCCCTTGTACAAAGTCCGGAGGTGTATCAAACAATTGTAAATTTGCAAATCTCGTGTTTGCATACTTATCCATATAGCCGGCTACAACATTTTGGGTTCTCGAAACATGACGAACTCATACTTTCCAGCTACGCCCTAACCATTGATGTATTAATCGTAACTCTGCCAACTTGCTGTTAGCTGCACCACCAGCCAACAATGACTCAAACAGAAGTGCGTTATCACACTCTAGTTCTATTTGTCGAAAGCCTTTTTTCCATGCTACACATAACCCTTCCAACACGGGCCTAGTCTCAACCTTGAAAATTAAATTTCTTGAAAGAAAAACAGAAGATTGAATTTTAAATGCACAAAAATACATAAACCTAGAGCATAGTTTAACTTTTTTTAAAAATATAATAATAACTTTTATAATACAAATTTATTAGTAAAAATTCAGTATTTCATTCATTCATTTCATAAAATTGATTAAAAACTTTCTTGAACTTGAAAATATATTGTTATTATATCAAATACTTGAGTGAATTTTTTTTTATGTTATTGTAAAAAGAAAGAGAAAATTTTTAATAATGATTCTAATGCAATTCCATTATTTCAATTCATTTTATTTTTATTAATGGATTACTTTTTACTAATTTATTGCCTATAAATTATTCAAACTAATTTTTTTAATATAATTTGTTAACTATCTATTTTCAAGTTAACAATTTTATTAGAAAATTTTAACAATGTTATTTAACTGTATTAATTTCTCGTTTGATAAATTCAAAAAAAATGTTAAAAAATACAAAAAATTAATTATCAAATTTAGATTATAAAATATGTTTGATAAACTACTTAAAAATAACTATATAATTAGTTTGATTGATAAATATAAATTTTAAACTATAAAATTTTTTATCTTATATTATCCTTGATTTTAAAAAATACACGAGTTTAGTAATACTTGACTCAAATAGTTTGGAAATTTTATAAAACTTTTCATATTTTAATATTATTAAATTGCACTATTACCTTAATATATATTATTAACCTTAAAATTAATTATTGAACCAAATTTAAATACAAAAATTAGTAAACGGGTTTAATCAAGCTGGAACTCAACTCCAAATTTTGAGTTGAATTCAAGCTCGCCTGATTACGCCCTTTAGCCCAAACACATTTTCCACGCTTTTAATGCATTGGCTTACTTATTTATTAGGTAAACAAAAAACACAAATACATAATGTGATAGGCAAATTGCAATATACAAAATACAGGTTAATTTTGATACAATACGTAATGTTATATATGGACATTGGTTTTATATAAATTTATACAAAAAATTTAAATTTGATTTAATTTTTATAAACTATTAATACAATTTTTTATTTAACATTATTTAGAGTTTATATGTTGCATACACAAATAATTATATTTATTAAATGTAAAATAAATTTGGCATAATGATTTATTTGGCACTCTAAGGGTGGGTTTGGATGGGCGGTGCGTTTACCTGCGGTTAGTATAAAAACAGCGGTGGCGGTGAGATTAGATACTGTAGCGGTACTGTAGCGTGAGACAAAAAGTAAGCTAAATGCACCGCACCGCACTCAATCGCCCATCCAAACCCACCCTAACTTTACAGAAAAATTCATTTTAGCCCTCTATTTGATTTTTTGCATTTTTAGCCCTTAAATTTACGTTTTTTTGTCAAATCACCTCAAAATAGATGAAAAAAATAATGTTTTTAACTTTGTTGATCTGGCATACATGTGGATTGTCACATGGATGACTAAGCATTTAATTAATTTTAAAAAATAAAAATACAAAAAATCATTAAAAAAATCATTAAAAAGTACAAAAATTATAAAAAATATTTTAATATTTTAAAAATTTTAAAAAATTAATTAAATACTGGCATGCCATCCTCGTGTATGCCACGCCAATAAAGTTAACAAACGTTAACTTTTCTTTTCCATCTATTTTGAGGTGATTTGACAAAAAATGTAAGTTCAATGGCTAAAAAGGCGAAAAATTTAATGGAATTCTAAAATGACTTTTTTTATAAAGTTAGAGAACCAAAAATGTCATTATGCTAATAAATCAACATATTTATTTCTTTAAATGTACACAAATGAAAAAAAAAAATTCATGTGCATATTTGAATCACAATCAAAATTTCATGGACGTAAATGAATCAAACCAGAATTCATGTATCAAATTACATATTAAATTAAAATTCATGAGTAATTTTGAGATTTACCCCAATTATTTATTCATCTATCACTCATAGTTTTTTGTTGCCTTTATTTGAAAACTGGTCCCTAAAATATAACCTAATTCTCAAATTAGTCCTTAAAGTTAAAAAAAAAAATATTCCAAAATCGCGTACAACAAAAACTTCTCATGTTTCATGTTTCTATAGGTTGGTCTTATTTTTCAAACTAATTTAAGATAAAAAACGATAATTTATTTACCACATTTGACAAAGAGATATATATTATTTTATAAATATAGTTCTTATTTTTTGTTTGGAAATTACAAAAGAGGGTGCAAGTTGCCCGATTTGAGCATGGCAACAAGGAAGACGATATTTTTTAATAAATTTATTCATCAATCGTTTTCATATTATAACTAATTTATTATTTGTATTAGACGTGATTTTTACGCAAGTGATATGATAATAACATTTACTATTCACTATTAGATTTCTGTTAATTTTAGATTTCTTCAAATGATGTGGATTGAGTCTTATGGTCCGTTTGTTTGTCAGTAAAATATTTTTCAGAAACTGATTTACTTTTCTGAAAAATGATTTACTAAAAATATTTTCTGGTGTTTGGATGAATCTGTGTAAAATATTTTCTGTTGTTTGGCAGATTTCCTGAAAATATTTTCCGAAAAAATTGCTTTTACATATATTAATAATATTAATAAATTTTTATATTTTAAATTGTTTTTACATGTATTGCAATGATTTATTTATAAATAAATAAATCAATTTTTTACATATATTGCAATGAAAGAACAAGCCATGCGAGTATATATTATACATGGACTCTCGTTTGAGGGCACTAACAATAAAATCCATTTTAATTGCTGAATTTTAAACAAAAGATGAG
This sequence comes from Gossypium sturtianum, assembly GCA_025698515.1. Lineage (NCBI taxonomy): Eukaryota > Viridiplantae > Streptophyta > Magnoliopsida > Malvales > Malvaceae > Gossypium > Gossypium sturtianum. Next base: position 9,895,576 of record CM046950.1, on the reverse strand, counting down.
TTAGGCACACTATATACCAATATCCAAATCCATGTAACATGAACTATAGTATATAATTCACTAACAAATTGAAATAAATAACAGAAGAAATGAGAAATAAGTAAGATATATAATAAAAGCAGTGGACTTAAAAAATTTGTAAGCTCCAATTGAATGCAGTTTTAAGTTAAAGCCCTGTGTTATGTACAATTTTTAAACATATCATTCAACTACACAAGTCATATGGACCAGAGGCATCTCCCCCATCTTCTGCATAAGTATAACCGTCAATATAAGTTCTAGAATGGCAACATTGGGTCTTTTCATAATTCTCCATACATTCAGCCCCTATGTTTTGGTTTGAACTTTGAACCCCATACAGAAAAAGCAACATTACAATCATCATAATTATCAGCAATATGTATCATAACTACAATCATCAGGACCCATCTCACTTGCATCACTACTAGACAATGGAGAAGAAGAAACTGGATTGGGTCGGTCCCCATATCTGTGTAAAGAGATAGATGAACTCGGCATTGTAGGAGACAAGAAGCTCACTCACGATCCGAAAAGGCCAAGCCCGTTATTCCAACTTGATCATCACCAATCAAGCGAGGGGGCAAAAATACTCAGTAGGTTGACCAAAAAGCAGTTGAGCCATCCCACTTATATATGCGAATATCATATAATCGAGCATACTCATCGATCCTACAAGCGCAAAGAGATTTGGGTTCATTGGATCAATTGCAATATCATTGAGCTGGATAACTGGGCTAATTAGTATGAACCCTAATTGAAATTCCAACCAAAATTTAATGTCCCGGATCATAACAACCAAGCAACAACAACAGGGAACAATCAATTGAGAATAATAACTATTATCCATAAACAAAAAAATAATTATGCAATTCAATACCTGATCTGCTATTATATGCTAGAGTTAGTTACTGTTCATAGGAGGTAACTAAAGGTAAAGCACTGCTGAAATTATGATAAATTTTTGTCACTAGTTTTCCTCTAAAACCTACTTACACAGACAAGCACACTTCGAAAACAATTTCCTTATATTTTGACAGGAAACTCATCTAAAACTATAGTCTATTAACACAAGAGACTCAAGCATAGCTCATCTCAAGCCTATAAGTTACATGCATAATCAACAATGCGTAGCAGGAAGGCCATCACTTCTTAAAACTTTCACCAGTGAGGATGAGGGTTCACTAACCCTATCATCAAAGCACATACCCTTCATGGCAAGGTGAGCACACCGATCTATGACCTTATTTGCTTCTTTACCAACTTTCTTGAAATCAAAATCAACAAATTTCCTTTTCTGTTTTAGTAAATATTGTATGTATGGTTGAATTTTCCAAGATTTACCAAAGACACTATTCTCTTTAAACTCCCTATACACAATATCCGAATCGGTTTCAACAATAACTCTATTACACTATTGATGCACAACCCATTTCACCCCGCCATAATCGCCAAAAGCTTGGGTTCCTCCCCAACATCAACATTATCTTTTTAGCTATTCCTGCAACCAAGTTCGCATTCTCATTTCTCACAATCACCCCAATAACATCATCTCCTTGTCAATAAAAGCCCCATCACAATTAACTTTAATCCAACCATTAAGGGCCTCTCCCATCATTCTTTGAGTTTCTTTCAATACATTTACGAGGATCACACTTTCGCCCCTTAAAAACTTTTGAACATCTACTTTTCCAAATATGCGGAATTATTTGAACATCCAATTAAAATTTAGACTTGTCTCATAAAGCAGATCGAGCTTTTTTTTTTTCTTTCTATTTTACATTCCCATTTGCGGAATTATTCATCCTACGGATGTTGGGGCATAATGAAAAGCCAAGTCTTCATAAAATTTATATACATGAGAATTATGTGTCCATGATTGAAGCGCGCAATTCTTGGTAAATAGAGGAAAAAATGGCACAAACAAGAGCTGGGCTGATTAGTATGAACCCTAATTGAAATTCCAACCAAAATTTAATGTCTCGGATCATAACAACCAAGCAACAACAAAGAGGAACAATCAATTAAGAATAATAAATGTTATCCATAAACAAAAAATAATTAATGAGTAGAAATTTACCTTGATGAATCAGCAGAGAGAGAAGGCAGCGAGAGATGATGAACCAGCAGAGAAGACGAGGCAGAGATGATGAAGTGACAAACGAAGAGGAATTCTTCGTTAGGGTGAAGAGAGTGAAGAGAGGAGCTGTGGAAAATATCTTACGGAAAAGAAATCGGTAAGACGTTTTCCAGAAATAAGGAATTGATTTTACCCGTGTCTGGAAAATGTTTTCCTTTAGGAATTCATTTTCCACCAAACAAACGCTGGAAAATTTGGAAAATGTTTTCCGAAAAACATTTTCCACCAAACAAACAGACCCTTAGTCCGGTTGGTATCGTCATTTTTGTCAATGTAAGAAGATGTGGGTTTGACTGCGCTAAAGCGTATTATCCTTCTATTTATGAGTTGAAGATGAGTTATAAGTATTTTTAATCATTATATAAAAGGATTTCTTAAAATTATGAGGTTTTTTACTAACTAAACTCAAATTATAAAACTTAGTTGATATATTATTATTTAAAATTATGTATGGAATATAATTATAATATTGAAAAAAATCTTAAAGTTAAAACTTAACAAATCATATTTTTACATTTATTTTTAAATATTTTATGTTATTTTAAATAGGGGTGAGCATTCGTTCCAGTCGAGTCGAATCGAGTCAAAAAAATTTGAGTCGAGTCGAGTTAACGAATCCTATTAGTTATAGTTAATGTTGCGTTTATATGGACTGATTATTTAACTACATAAACAATATAATGGTTTTGTTTTTAACTTAATGGGTAAACATTTATTAAAACGATGTAATTGTGCCTTTTAACTTAATGGTTTTAACTTTTTAACTTTAGAAAAGGTAAACATTTATTAAAACGACGTAGTTTTGCCTTTTCTTATTTGGATAACTCAAATTGTGTAATTTCTATTCGAGTTAAACCGAAGAATTTATTTTTTTATTCGAGTTGGTCCGAATAACTCGATTAACTCGAATAACTTGAACTATTTAATTCAAAATTTAAATTTTTTATCGAGTTTTTCGAATAAAATCGAATTTTGCTCATCCTTAATTTTAAATGAATTTAAATTTAAATATGAAATATTTTAATAATTGATATTTAACTTTTAATTTGAATGCTGATGTTGAGAAAGAAAGAAAAAAAAAAAAAGAGAGTAAGGAAACAAAATTCAAACAAAAAAACTAATGACCAATAAAATGAAGAGTAGATAATAAATAAGTGTAAAATATTTGAAGGATAAAATTTCAACACATTTTTAATTAAAATTTTTATCTAAAAATTATTAAAAATATTAAATAATTTTCATCTAGTTGACTAATCAAATAGGTCTAACTTAAATTTTATATTTATTTTTTTGAAACAAAATTCGGATTGGGCTTATTATAAATTAAAACGAACTTACAAAAAGGACCACAAAAGAAAAGGCCCGAATAAAACCTAAGCATTCAACACAAAAACAGACTAGAAAAAGAAAGACGGCCCTAAAAAAATAAAAGACTAAAAAAAACAAGCAGAAAAATAAACAATTCACAGGCCCTAAAATTCAAAAAACTGATAAAGAAATGTAACTCTCTAGAGCCATATTAATGGCTACTCTGACGCCTGCCCAATCTGAAAAGGGGATCACCGAATAGTCCCATCAGCTTCTTCCTTTTCCAACGCTCTTTCGGTTTCCCAGGAAGGCCGTTCGTCTGCCACTTGATACTCACTTTCCAGCCTTTCAATATCATTTCTCCTCAATCAATCCATCAAAAAATCAAAATGATATCTCTCCCTTTATCCTCCCACATACTGCCCTCAGCATCTTATCTCCACTTTCCTCCATGTACAAATTGTTGAGCCCTTCAAAAAACCAATCGTTACCTCTCCCTTTCTCCTCCCGCATACTGCCCTTTTCGACTTAACTCCACTTTTCTCCAAGATTAAACTCCAGAGCCCTTCATTTCCTTCTCTTTCACCTTCTCAGCGAATGCCGGAATACTTCCAAGCAGGTAAATTTTTTCCTTTCTCTTAATGGTCTCAGATGCAATAATATGCGCTAGTCTGTTCGCCACTCGTGGAATATGTTCGAATATGCAATCTTTAATTTTTCCACTTATATGATGAATATCTTGAATAAAAGCCCCGATCATTGACTTATCTTCATTTTTTTCTTTGCATTTCTTTATAATCGTTAATGCGTCCCCTTCAATGATGAGACTTGGCCACTGCATGTCGATGCCGAGTTGAGAAGCTGTCCTACATGCAATTGCTTCAGCAGTAAAGGCAGAATCCACCTTATGATGGATCTTGGAGAAAGATAAGAGGACTGAACCCTCATTATTTCTGGTGACTATACCCACTGCTGCTTGGCGAGTTTTACCATCAAAGGCCGCTTCAAAATTCATCTTTATAGTTTGGTTTGTTGGGTGCTTCCAGCTCTCTGCTTCCTTAGGGACCGCAGGTGATTTTTCTTTTATGCCTTGGAGTTCTGATATATAGCTTTGAATGAAGTTTGTTGTTTCTTTCCCCGACCGACTAATTCTTTCATGAACTTGCTTGTTTCTGTCACCCCATATAGCCCACAGCGCACAACAGAATACTTCGCGTCGAGGGGGGTTACATCGCTCGAAAACTAATGTAAGCCACTGTATGAACTCCATCTGTGATTCTTTTAGTATTTCTGTAAAACTGAGCTCTTCCCAAACTATTTTTGTAATAGGGCAGTCTCTAAACACATGGTTGTTAGTTTCTGCTTCTTTTCCACATCGCGGGCAAGTACTAGTATTGGAGATCCTGCGGAGATGCATATTGACCCTTGTGGGGAGGTAGTTCCATGAGATTCTCCAGATAGTAATTTTAACTTTTGAGGGAAGGTTGAGTACCCACAATTTCTTGTAGAAATTTCTGTAGATGGTTTGTAACGCATAAGCGCTAGGATCTGTTGCACTACCATGTAATAGTTTATAGGCACTACGTACTGTAAATTCACCCGAAGGCGTTGTACTCCAGGCTAATATGTCGTCGTGGGCCTCCTTTGCAAGAGAGATGCGAAGAATCTTCACAGCTACATCTGTCGGGAAGGTAGACACTATTACTTCTTCTTTTCATTCCCTAATGCTTTCGTCAATGAGTTCGGCAACTTTGAAATCACACAAATTGTTAACATAAGATGATAATCTGGCATTATTAAAATCTGGAATCCACGAATCATCCAAAACTGAAATTTTTGACCCATTTCCCACTTTCCAACACAAACCATCTGATAAGACTCCTCTAGCTGCCCATATGCTTTTCCAAGTGTACGAACAATTATTCCCCAAACGCGAATTTAAGAAACTTACATTTGGAAAATATTTTGCTTTGAGAGTTTGTGCTACTAGTGAATTAGGATTTGTAAGTATCCTCCAGCCTTGTTTAGCTAGCAGTGCCACGTTAAACTTTGTCAAGCTCCTAAAACCCATCCCTCCCACCTCTTTTGGTTGACACATATGTTGCCACTGACACCAATGAATACCCTTCTTCCCATCTGCTTTTTACCACCAAAATCTGGCCATAATCTTTTCAATCTCTCCACAAAAGGAGCTGGGAAGTAAAAAACATGACATGGCATAAGTTGGGATAGCTTGAAGTACAGATTTTATGAAAACCTCCTTTCCTCATTGTGACAAAAATCTATTACTCCAGCCTTTTATTCTGATCTGAATGTTATCTTTAAGATTCTGAAAAGATTTCTTTTTTCGTCTACCAACCATGTTTGGAAGCCCCAAATACCTTTCCATGTCTGTTGAAGGTCGCACTCCTAGAATTTCTAGAACCTGCCTTTTACACTCTTCTGATGTGTTAGAGCTATAGAAAATTGTGGACTTATTAAGGTTTATGCACTGGCCAGAACATCTTTCGTACTCTTTTAGGATCCCTTTTAGCAATTGTGCTCCTTTGTTCGTTGCTTCCCCAAACAATATACAGTCATCTGCAAAAAGGAGGTGAGAAATTGTCGGCCCTCTTCTACTCGCCTTTGCCCCTTTTGTCAGATCCTCTTTCAAGGCTAATCTCATTAATGCCGACAAACCCTCACTACATATTAGGAAAAGAAAAGGACTAAGAGGGTCTCCTTGTCGCAATCCTCTGGTAGCTTGAAAACCTCTTCCTCTCTCCCCATTAATGTTGATAGCAAATGAAGCTGTGGTTATGCATTTCAATATTAGTGCAATCCACTTTTCTGCAAACCCCATCTTCAACATCACTTCCTTTATAAAACTCCACTCAACTCTATCATAAGCTTTGCTCATATCAAGTTTGACTGCCATGTATCCTTTCTTCCCTGTACGTTTTTGCTGAAATGTGTGAAGAATTTCATAAGCAAGAATAACATTATCAGTAATTAACCTCCCCGGGACAAAAGCACTTTGAGCTACATCTATACAACCCTCAATCACACCTTGAAACCTAATAGCAATTATTTTTGCCACCATCTTATAAAGTACTGTACACAAGCTAATTGGCCTGAAATTTACCAAATTGGTAGGATTTTGGGCTTTTGGAATGAGTATGATATCTGTAGAATTTAGCTGTTCCAGACTTTGGTCATTGTTGAGAACTCCGAGACAAAAATTAGAAACCTCTTTACCTACTATATGCCAGTAGCGCTGAAAAAATATTGCCGGAAAGCCATCTGGTCCTGGAGCTTTTGTTGGCCCCATCCCCTTTAGTGCGGAAAAAACTTCTTCTTCTGTATAATCTGATAGTAGAGCAGCATTCATATCTTGTGAAACACTAGCTTCAATACATTGTAGTAAGTGCGACAAATCCCCGATCCCACTTGATTTAAAAAGACTCTGAAAGTATAAGGTAGCAACCTCAGACATCCTCTTAACCTCCGTGGTCTCATCTCCATCATCAAGTTGTAGTCTTGAAATAGTGTTTCTCTTCCTCCGAGATGTGGCAAATTTATGAAAGAAAGACGAGTTCTTATCCACTGCTTTGAGGCAATTTACCCGTGCCCTCTGTTCCCAATAAATTTCATCTTTATCTATTTCCATATTTAAGTTGATTCTGGTTTCAATAATTTTTTCTATCGTATCATCATCTCTTTCTTTTTCTGCTAACAACTCCAAGTCCTTTGTCAGCTTCTTTTTCAACCCCTCTCTTTTTCTATGTACAGATCTCGCCCAAATCTTCAGATGTTCTTTCAACTTTTCCAATTTCTCTATGATTGTGCCTGTAGATGAATTCCAAGATGACTTTATTTCTTCCTCTAGAGAATTTTCCAGAATCCACCACGCCTCAAATTTGAATTGTGAAGTACTACCCCGTGTGCTTTCCCCTAAAGTATTCAAGAGTAGCGGACAATGATCAGACAATGATTTTGGTAGATGATGAATAGTACCTGTCAAAAAAAGGCACTTCCATTTATCATTTGCAACACCTCGATCGAGTCTCTCTTTTACATTATTTTCTGCAAAATTTCCTCTTTCCTAAGTAAACCATACCCCTGAATGCCCTATATCTTCTAGCTTACATTCTTCTAAGGTCTCCCTGAAAACCTTTATTTTTCTTTCGTCCCTAGGTAGCCCTCCATCCTTCTCGAAAGAGTACAGTATTTCATTGAAATCTCTTTTTACTAGCCATGGGTGACTTTGATCTTCTCCCAGTCTCCTAAGAAGTGACCAAGTATCATTTTTTTGATTAGAATAAGGCGATCCATAAAAGCCCATAAATCTCCATTCCTCTTTTACATTGTCCTCCTTAACCATTACATCAATGTGGTTCCTCGATAAACTTCTTAAGGTGACAATAATTTCTTCCTTCCATGCAAGACATAATCCTCCACGTGAACCTTCAGCTTCAATCTCCAACCCATTCATAAAGCCACACTTTCTCCATTCGTTTCTTGTCAATTTTAGTCTCCATTAAGAAGACCATGTGGGGATTCTGCTGCTTTAAGAAATATCGCAGCCTTCTCACCTTTCGTGGACTCCCCAATCCACGAACGTTCCAACTTATGCTTTTCATTGCGTCCGGTCGGCTTGCCTCCTGGCAGCCGCCGATCTCAATTGTTTTGGACCATCATCGTGCTCCATATCTTCAAAAGAATCTTCTGAAAGAGCTTCCCCATTGTACTTCTCTCCTTCTAATTTTAGCCTTTTTGTTTTATCTTCATGAACTTTGTCGTCACAGCCATTCACAACACCCTCTTCTACAGCCTTTCTCTTTCTTGTGATGTCACATGCCTTACTCTTCATCAAATTGTGAGCTGATTCTATTCTTTTCCATCTTGCTTTCATAGGTACAATTGAACTTGTTGGTTCCTTATCACTGCTAACATTCATCTGATCATCTTTCATGATTTTGCTTTCGTCACTCTTTTTGATTCCCGAATCCTTCCACAGTAACGTATTCAGCTGCACCTCTTTTAATCTATTTTTTGCACCAATTGTGCTCCTTCCTGTTTGAACACCAGCGCCTCCTGTATACGAACATTGGGTTTTCCCCTTTTTCAAAAAGGAATTGAATTTCATGCTTTCCTTCCCCACTAAATTTGATTCTGCTTTTAGAGCTGACGTGAAAGGAGGATCAAGTCTTATTTTTTCTTTTCCTGGCTGATCAAAGTCTTTACAATCCATAATTCCATGCCCCATTCTACCACAACCAAAGCAGAATATAGGTAACTTCTTGTACTTAAAAGAAATCCATGAATTATTAATATTATCAATTGAGACAAGAATACCTCGACGAAGGGGTTTCTGCACATCGAGATTAATTCTGAGACGACATAACTCATCATTTATTTCAGATCTAACCACTCCACCAAAGGAAACACCAATGGCATGCAATAAATCTTTCTTATCAAATTCTGGTGGACATGAATTCAACCTCAACCAGTATGGTGAGGAAACAAGTCGAATCTGCCCTCTAGCTGTCGGCTCAATGATCCTCTCAAAAAGGATTAGATTTTTTCCTAAATAACCACGGCCTCCCCTCCATAACCACTTCCAAATCTTCTTCCAAATCAAACGCAATTAAATATAAATTCTGCCCCACCGTTTGAATTTCAAATTTACTTTTAGTCTTCCATAAACTTTTCATCTGAGACTTAAAACTTTTTGGATTATACATCTTCTCTGTCCAAATTGTACAGATCAGAGACGGCTTCTCACTTGGAATTACAGTCGACCCTTTAACGGATAACTGTACGAGTTCCTCTGCCAGAAGGGAGATCTCATCTCTCTCCGATTGATCGTCACCACCGCTATCTGCCATCCCCAGCCGCAGAAATTACTGCACTCTCTAGGACTCTTTGCAGATCACTCTTGGTGACCTTAAATTTTATATTTATCATTTCTATTAAAGACAATATTTTAAGAAAATCTAATCGTTATTTGTAAATAGATAAATTTTAAAATTATACATCAACTTTGATTTCATGTGCAATTTGATATATGAAATTTGATTCGGTGTAACTACGCACATGAAACTTATATGAAAATTTATTTTTGATTGAATTATACACGTTTAAATAAATAAATATATCAATTTATTTTTATACTGAATAAACATAATTATATGAATATGCAATATATAAATTTAAATTGATGCTATGTCAATAATTATGTTAATAGTTTATGAGAATTGAGGCAAATTAAAATTTTATATGTACAAATTTGAAAAGTAGAAAGACTAAATTTCTAAAAATAAAATATAGAGATTAAAATTTTAATTTATAAAGAGTACATGGACCTATGATGTATTTTAACCAAAGGAAAAATATGGGAGCCTGAAACTGAAATTCACTGTTCCCACTTCACATTCTCCCAAGCTAAAACTCGCTAATCATAAATAAAAACGTCGTCGTTTTGATACCACCAACTACCAAATCACATAGACAAAACTAGAGGTGATCATGGGTTGGGCTACCCGGCCCGGCTCGACGGCCCGCCTGAAAAATAGGAGGGTTCGGGTAAAAATATAGGCCCGAAATATGGGTTTGGGCAAAAAAAAACGAGGCCCGTTTAGAAAACGGGCCAGGCTCGGGTAAAACTTTTTTGGCCCAAGCCCGGCCCGGCCCGGCCCGAATTATATATTAAATATATATTTTATTTTTAATCAAATATACTTTTTAAATTTACATATTTTTTATTTGTTTTTTTGTTTTAATATTTGTTTTAAAAATTTTTATTTAATGAAAAAGTTAAAAAAAATTACATATTTTTTATTTGTTTTTTTTTTGTTTTAATATTTGTTTTAATCAAATATACTTTTTAAATTTACATATTTTTTATTTGTTTTTTTGTTTTAATATTTGTTTTAAAAAAATTTATTTAATGAAAAAAGTTAAAAAAAATACATATTTTTTATTTGTTTTTTTTGTTTTAATATTTGTTTTAAATTTTTTTATTTAATGAAAAAAAACTAAAAAAAATTAATATGGGTCGGGCCGGGCCGGGCTCGGGTTTATCAATTTTCTTTCGGGCCGGGCTTGGATAAATTTTTAGGCCCATATTTCGGGCCGGGCTCGGGCCTAAAATTTTGTCTGGGCCTAGCCCGAACTCGGCCCGGCCTGGCCCATGATCACCTCTAGACAAAACAAACAAACAAAAATAGTCTAATTTTGATTTTAATCCCTGAATTTTTAGATTTACTAATCTAATCTAAATTTAAAATAATTTTATGTTCTGTTTTTATAATATTATTACTATATCCAATTTGATAATACAATTTTATTTATTATAACGAATAAGTTATACTGAATATTAGGATTGATAAAAATGGTAACGATTCATATTGTAAGTGGTCAAAAGAGTCGTTGAGGATGATGGTTTTAGAGTTTTGAATATGGTATTGGAGCTGAGGAGGGGCGAATACAGTGGGTAAGTAGTGGCCTTGTCTCCACAAAATAGAAAATTGCAATTCATCCTTTTATAAATGGTCAAATTATAAACTTATTTGGCAAAATTATACTTTAGCTCCCAAAAAAGTAATATATACATTCAGCCATTTAAAATATGAGGAAATCATAAACAAATACGTAATAAAATTATATTTTGAAATGTCAATAATTTATTATTTAACTCCAATCTCTCCTAAAATAAATTCTAAATTTGAGAGCTGTGTGGTTATACTTATGTCCCCGATATTTGAAGAGATGATATTTATAAGAGAAAGAAGTAGAGGCGAAGCAAAAAAAATTATAGTGGAGAGACCGAATTTTGATTAAAAAAGTTCAGGGACCAAAATAAAAAAATTACTATTTATTAACTAAGATTTACCAAATTTAAAGGCCTATAGAGACAAATATACCAAACCAATAGGGGCAAAGGCCTCTACTAGCCCCCTTGATGCTGCCCCTGGAAATAAGCCAGAGCGAATTCCTTATTAAATGATTGTCTCATTAATAGAGTGTAAGTTATACCCAAGTTAAGATATGACTTGAATGTATCGTGATGTGAGTATTTTTCGAGGTTATTAACTTGAGAGGTGAAAATACTAACGAGATTAGATCTAATTTGTCTTCCATAATGTCATGGGAATGCTCTTTCCATGACACAATATACTTAAGTGTGCAAGTATAACAAATTTATTATTAATTGAATACGATTGACTAAATTCTACGTAACCCTAAACGTGTGATCAAATAATCATTAAAAAAAGTACATACATCACCAGTTTAACAACAATAAAACCAATTTAGGCCTAATATAAAAGTTAAAAACCCGAATAATCTCAAATTAGTATAGTTTCCACCCATGCTTTGCATTGGGTTAATTATTTATTTTTTGACCAAATTATAGTATAAAAATTTTAAGTTTACAATTTGCTCAAAGTTTTGGTATTATTCGCATATTTAGAATTTAATCTCCATACTTTGATTTTTAATAATTTAGTCTCTCTATTTTTCGCATTTAAAAATTTAGACCCATTTGATAACACCGTTAATATTTTTTTTTTTGTGTTGGCGTAACATTTTAAAAAAATGAAATAAACTTGATATCCTCATAACAAAAAAATAACATTTATAACAAATATGAATTTAATAAAGAATTTAACGGTACTAATAGTTCTTAAAAATTCACACAATCATTTTATTTAGAATAGAATATTCAAACTAATTAATGACATTATAAAAATTGATATATTAAATTATGTCAAAATTAAAGTATATAGATTAAATCTCAAATTTGAACCAAATATTTTTATAATTAGAAAAATAGAAAAATTAAAATTAAAATTTACACAATATTCTTATGTTAAAAAAAAAAGAAAGGAAAAAAATGGACAGGTGTCCATTGTGGAAGGCCTTACGCCTTCCTTTTATACATAGTTGTATAGAGTATAGCAAAAAATTAGACCTTAATTTCAACATAGAAAAAGGAGTAAAACCATAATTGGACCGAAAAGGTTTTTCCACACAATTTTGATCGAGCTCCAACCCCTTTTCATTACATAAAGAGGCCAAATTTTTTTACAAGGATAACAAAAAAATACCTTTGAAAAAAAAAATTCCCTCTTTTCCTTTCTGTTACTTTCGCAGAACTGAAAGTAAAGAACAGAAAAGAAACCCCAAACCTCAAAATTTTCTCTTTCTCACGTTGATAGAAGGATTTAAGCTAGAAAGGCAAAGATATGAAATAATTTCGTGTTTTTTGTTTATAAATATTTTGTTGGGTTTTCAATTCTTTTTTCGCCATTTCTTTTGCATGTTGATGATCTTTGGTGGCTTTAACTCGGTACTTGGACTCACTTCCGCTACTACTTCTTCGGGTTTCACATGGCTAATAACCCCAACGAGGCTTCCGCTGATGATTTCCTCGAGCAAATCCTCGGATTCCCTAACTTCGCGCCTTCTGAGACGGGTTTGGCGGGACCCGACGGTGGACTGACAGGAACAACTGCTGGTGCCGGAACGCCAATGTTTCTACAGCTCAGCTCTGGTGATGGAGCCAGTCATCTCGGCGGAATCGGCGGCGGTGGAGGCGGCGCGTTTCCCGGACAGGTTTTTCCGTTGGGGTTGAGCTTAGACCAAGGGAAAAGTGGCGGGTTCTTGAAGCCGGAGGAAGGTTCTGGTGGTAGCAGCAGGCGGTTTCGCGATGAAGTCGTTGATGGCAGGGCTTCCTCAGTTAAAAACGTAAGAAAAAAAAACCCCAGTAATTTGTCAACATTTTTGCCTGTGTTTCTTTGATTCCATAAAAAGGGTAAATTTTTTTGTTTATTTCAATTTTAAGGGCCATGAAAATGACTGACAGTTTGATTCTTTTTGTTTATAATTGTACTAAACTTATGCTTTTTCTCATTTGAGTTTAGCAGTTGGGTCTTTTGTTAACGGTTCGTTTTCCCTAAAGAAACTGGTTTTTAATAGGTTTTCATTAACATCATACAAGAGAGTTCACTTATTTGTTGAAGCTGTCAAATTTCACAACAGTGTCTCATTATGTTTGAAGTAACATGGAGGCTCTGAATCTAACTCGTTAGATTGTATTTTACCCTTTTACTTAAAAAAATAAGCAAATCAGTCCATGTATGATAAATCAAAGACTAAATTAGTCCTTTCAATTACATTTTTTATCCATTTCTGCATATAAAAAACTGGCGTGGTTGACGAAATAACCAAATAGTTACCTATGGCGTGTGTCACGTGTATCTCATGACAATGTACACGAATCAGTTTTTGATAGTAGAAATGGATGAAATTTTTAATAGAAGGACCGGTCTGCTCTTTGATCTAAAATACATGTACTAATTTGTTATTTTTTAGTAGGAGGAGTAAAATGTAATTTGACTCTTAGTACAAGGGTCTCCATGGTACTTTTACTGATTTTTTGCTATCATATAGAGTTTATTCGTTTTTGTAATTTTGTTACTTGTAATGTCAATTCAATCTAGACTTATACATAACTTTCAGGTTTTCCATGGTTCACCAATGCCGGCTACCGTTGCTCCATCACCGCATCCACCAACAATGCGTCCAAGGGTGCGGGCTAGACGAGGACAGGCCACGGATCCGCATAGCATTGCTGAACGGGTAAAAAGCTTAATTTATTATTAATAAAACGATCACAGCAAACACGAGACTGATAAAACATATCAAAGGGAAAGGCATGGTTAAGTTAGTTTCATAGCTGGAAAATTTTTAACAAGCTAGAAACCGGATAGGTTGAGTTGATGCTTTTCTTTTAAGTAGTGATAAATTCAATGATATAAGGTGTTTTTTATATCGATAATTTTGTTAATCGGTTGATGTGCACTGAGAAAGTTCGTTCCACCAAGAAACAGATTAATCATAAGATGTAGTTCGGACATATAGAAATATAGATTGCTGCTTTACATTGTGAAATTGCAAAGCCAACCTGCTCGACATGTGGTTGCAATTTCACTAATTGTAGCTGAGCCTTTCTATTTTCTCCCTTGGTACAGTTGCGGAGGGAAAGAATTGCCGAAAGAATCCGAGCATTACAGGAACTTGTTCCTAGTGTTAACAAGGTCAGTTCTTTTCTTTTTTTGCTTTTTGTAATCATTCCGAAAATGTACTCATGAAGTGATTGTGCGAGTTTTGTATAACCTTGCAATATGGCTTTATGACCAACCTCGTGATGTGGAAGCTTTAAAACTGTCATAACTTTATTGTCTATCGAGGGTTTCTCTGCTTCCTTGGGCTCATTTCCGAGCTAACTTTATTGTTTGTTAGTCAAATTATGTTGTTGCTATAGCCTATAGGGATCTCTTTGAGACATGGGTGACTACGATAGATTTGTGCGTCTCGGGTGTTAAACAATGAGAAATTTTAACGATGTATAATATATCTTCGTGACATGTTTCTTTATGCAGACTGATAGAGCGGTCATGCTCGATGAAATTGTAGATTATGTCAAGTTCCTGAGGCTCCAAGTTAAGGTATTAGCTTGGGTTTTTTTTCCCTTTGGGATTTGTTTACGATGTCATATGAACGTGTCTCGTCGTTTTAGAAGTTTTCCTCTGTCAATACACTCGATGGTGATTGTTGGTTGATTATTTAACAGGTTTTGAGTATGAGTAGGTTAGGCGGGGCGGGGGCAGTGGCACCGCTCGTTACAGACATCCCATTATCATCGGTTGAGGTAATAAGCATGCAGCCATTCATATATATGCATATCCCACATTTCCTTTCACAACATATTTTTATCGAGCTTCCTCTATTACATATACACACCAGGACGAAAGCGGCGACGGTGGAAGGAACCAACCGGCATGGGAGAAATGGTCAAACGACGGCACCGAGCGACAAGTAGCCAAGCTCATGGAAGAAAACGTAGGAGCTGCCATGCAATTCCTTCAATCGAAAGCTCTTTGCATTATGCCAATCTCACTAGCCACCGCCATCTACCACTCGCAACCACCGGATACCTCTTCTATCATCAAGCCCGAAACAGATCCCCCTCCATAACCCTAACAAACAAAAAATAAGGGTATGCATCCCACACAGTCCATCCTATATGTCCTACACTATGAGGAAAAAAAAAAGGTAAAAAGATTTCTTTAGTCCCTCTTAATTTCGAATTTGGGTAAATTAATCCCTGTAAAAAAAAATTGAAACAATTTAAGTCTTGTCAATTTTGAAAATGAGCAATTAAGGACGATTAATTATAGTACATAATTTTAATTAGTATAATAACAGATTTAGTTCTTGATGTTTATATATTTTGTTAATTTAATATTCACATAAATAAATATTATAGGTTAAATTTATTAAATTAAGATCAAATTGATAAATTATATGTAAAACTGATGAAAAATATTAATGCCGTAATTGATAGATTTAGTTGCTCATTTTTAAAATTGACTAAATTAAAAAGAATTAATGAATTATTATTTAAAGAAAAAAAAAGTCCGCAGATGCCATGGCACTTGCTTTTTAAAATTTTCAAACATAGTTTAATGTCTGCCTAAAAAAAAAAATACAGGAAGGGGGGCCTTTATGTCCGGAGTTGTCAATGGTGATCTCTTTTGTATTCAATGGTGGGGGTAGTGGATAATGATGGAAGAAGAGGGCACTCTCATAGTGGGGGCTTTAAATTTTTTTGTTAGTGGGATTGTCAGACCTGCAAATATATATATATATATAGGTATTTTGGGAGAGGAATTGCAGTAAAAGGTAGAAGAATGGGGGTGATGTCTGCCCATTAAAAAAATGGTTGTAGCTTTGAACTCCAACTGATACTTTGTGATAATGGACTTTGTAACTTTGTTCCTATAAAGTAATTTGACTTAACCTTTTTTCTTCTTTCAACTTGTTAATTGATTGTTATTATAATGGATGTTCAATCATTGGTCTGAGCCACCCTGTGGGGTAGAGACATCAGTGGTGGGTTGATTTGGTAATTTTATGTTTTATTGACAATTTAAGTTGTTGAGCTATTAAAATTATTGTTATTTTGGCTCTCTCTATTTTCACTATTTATATTAATCAAAAATCTTTTTCCCCTTTTTATTTTACAATTCAATTTTTTTTCTCAGAAAACTATGAATCTTGTCCTTCAACCTTGATCATTAAATTGATTTAGATTTAAAGTATATTTTTTTATTCGTAGATGGATACCGATTAACTATATTGATTATCGAATCCTCATGCTAGTTAAATTTTAAAAAGAAAAAAACTTTTGAATAATTTGATGATCATTTTGTAACTTTTTGAAGTTGAGTAATCAAAACGTGAACGTAATAGTTTAGTGACCTTTGGTCGAGGTAATGAAATTGAATTGATGGTCGAATTGTTCAAACTATGAGTTCGACATGTTCAATTAAATAAATTATTAAAAATTCAAAAAAAAAATAACAAGATCAATTTAATCAATTTTTTAGTTCGGTTCAACCACTTTGTGTCAATTCGCAAATTAATCAATTTGATACCTCTTTTCGAATTAATATCTTAACTAATTTCTACTTAAACTAATTTGATTGACTGGTCCGATTTAAACAACCAGGGCTAAATCTAATCTTAGATCAATGATACCTTATCTTATCCCAAAAATTATAGTACTTGAATTGATAGGTTTAATTTTTCATATCAACCAAATCAAACAATAACGGTTAAATTTTACTTGAATTAATAGTTAAAATTCTTATCGAACACTGATTCGTTGAAATCCTATTATCCCCTTCCCATCCCAAATGAAGAAACAATTAGATACGTACATCAATAATCAATTATACACACATTGGACATGCAGTAGTTTTTATTACAATGAAAAAGCACCAAAAATTAAAATTTTAAGTTACACTTTTATGGGTTTAGAGGGACAATCCAGACTCCTCATCTTCTTCGAGGGATGAAGTGTAAACAAAGTAAAGAGCCCATATCAAGCTGAATACACCAAACAAGATCCACCCAAGAAGGTTGTTGCTCAACCCAAAGGGAAGTCCAGTTCCTTCGGTGGACATTCTCTCATCCACCAGAGCCATAGCCGGTGAGCTTGACATGACTGCTGCAGCTAACAGCGATGCAGCACTCATGCCAACGCTAGAGCTATTCTTTTCCTCCTCCTCCTTCATAGAACACATCACTTTCCCTTTCTTCGCCATTGTTGGCAACCCTGAAAGAAGAACAGAAAAACGACTATTAATAGTTATGTTATTAGTCATTGTATTTTATAAAAAATTATGAATTTAATCATTGTGCTTTAATTTGATCAATTTCGCTTTTGTATTTTTTGAAATTTTGGAATTTTAGACTTAACCCAAACATTAGTAGTTAAATTTAATTACTAGTAATGAACTATGTACAGTTTTATATTTACTCAATATTCTCCAATTAGATCATTCTATAAATTTATATATTTTTCAAATTATGAATTCTTGATACAAATAACAACTGATAATCTATTAATAATTTTTTTAATAAATAATATGTGAATAACAATATGACAATTTTCGTAAAGTACCCGAGTTTAATAGCAGAATTTAACCCAAAAACGAAATCCCAAAAACTTACCAATGGCAATTGGGGAGGTGAGCTTGAGTGATGACGGCTTGTATGAAAGAGAAGCTGCAATGGTGATTGATGAGGTAGCTGAAATGGTTGCCATACTTTATTAGTTCTTGAATTGAGGAGAAAGAGAAACCAACTGCTAAAGCTTGAGGTTGCTGATTTTGGCTGCAATGGCAAATGTGTGTATCAACAATGATAAGGTTGCCATTAGATTTTGATGATATCTCTTATCGATATACACCCAATAAGGTTTGTCCACATGGCACAACATCCACCTATAAAATAGATACTGATGAAGGAGTGGGGCCTCATCACCACAAACACAGTAAAAGGTCAACATAATGTTGGCCTGGGACCCCAAAATAAAATAATAAAAAGAAATAATTAAATTTTATTTAACAAAGAAATAAAAATAATAATTAAACTTAAAAATTAGTAAGGACATATCTGTCATTCAATTTTAGAGTTGGGGGAGAGAAGAGGAACATGCTGTTGGCCAGCACCCAAAATTTTAAGGCTTAATGATAAATTTGGTCACTAACATTTGCATGTTGTCAAAATGGCTCTAAATGTATTTTTAAATTTTTTTTACCATCAACCTTTCTAACAGATTTAATGAAAGTACTATTAAAAAAGTTAACGGGCATGATGTGAAATATTTTTAATAATATGTAATTTATTACTTAGATAACTCAATAAGATAATTACATGTGTAAATAATAAAAAAATAATAGATTAAATTAAAAAATAACTCTTAATTTAAAGAAAATAAACATAATTATCTAAAAAAATTTAACTCAGTAGAAAAACTTCTTAGTAAACAAACGTATGAAAGATTAAAACCTTGAATTTATTCATTAAATCTGTTAGAAAATACAGTTTGGAAAAAAAAATCGAAGGTTGATGGTAAAAAAAGACTCAAAATTACAATCAGGACTATTTTGACAAAACATACAAAAGTTAGTGGCCAAATTCATCATTAAGCCAAATTTTAAAAAACGTTACTTTTTTTTTTTGCCATCAGTAAAATTTTACTTTTTAGAATTCAATATTAACCTGTTAAAAATAAAAGAAATAATTAAATTTTCTATTAATAAAAATATAGTAATTAATTTTAAAAACTAATAAGAACATACATGTCATTCACTATTTAATAAAAACGAAGATATAATAATTAATTTCAAAAATTAGTAATGGCTAAAAGCAATATACCTTGGGCCGGCTTATTGCTAATTATCCCTTATTTGGGCCACCATACTAGTTCTTGGGCCCTCAGCCTATTTGTGTGGGCTGATAACAAACCACTACTTAAACATATTAATTTAGGTTAAAATATACCATAAATCCTTGTACTCTTCATAAAATTGAAACTTAGTCCTTTCACTTTTATTTCTAGTAATTTAATCTCTATACCATTTAGATTTTAAAATTCAGGTTCAACCGTTAATACTATTAAAAATATTTTGTTAAATTCGAATTCAATACATCATTGTTAATTTTTAATTACATGGCTACTAAATAAGTTTTTTTTTTTTTTTTCAAAATGTCACGCAAACTAATTTAACAAAAAAATTACAGTGTTAACAATTGAACCTAAAATTTAAAATTCGAAAAATAGAGAGACTAAATTTCTGATAATAGAAATACAACTAAATTCTAAATTTATGAAAATACTTAATTTATAACACATTTTAACCATTAATTTATTGATATGATTCACAAAAACAATCTAAAAAGAATAAATCTCATAAATAAACTATCATATATATGTTTCCCCACTCATATCAAGAACGTCTAGGTTTAAATTCAGTGGAATTAACATTTTCAAAAGAAAAAATAGTGGAATTATTGTGATGATATGAATTATGTACAAAATGTATATACCTCCAATACAGCAATCCCTCTATGAAATTTGACCATAAAATTTGACTCAACCCCTAAAAGATTACAGCCGTAATAAAGATGGGAGAAAAAATAAGTTTACATTTACATGAAATGATGGTTAAAGAATCAGATCAATTGAGATGCAACTTGTAATGTGGTATGAATCAAAGAAATCTTCACTTTGTATGTTGTGATCGTCAGTCATTGATATTGCACTGTTGAAAGTAGGGATTGTCGTACTGCAAATGTTGGGTCCAATAGCCTTTGTATTTAGTGATTCCGATTTCCAACCAGGGTTTCATGACCCCATCGTAGTGTAAGACTCTGGCGTTCTCAATATCATCCGAACTGAGATCAGTGTTGGAACCTAGCCCGAGCATGTGCCATCTCTTTTCTAAAGGTACAATCTGGTTGTAGAAGGTAATCCAACCTATGGGCAAACTTCCTGCCTTCCATAATGGCCTTTCAAGTCCCTGTAACACAACGACGAGGCAAACAAGCATATGATAAAGGCATGCGATAAATCTTGACAAAAAGCTTTGAAATAACATTCTTATAGATTCACCGGAATAGAAAAACACGGCACTAAAATGATTGTTAACCAACAGTAGAATCAAAGATTAAGCTCATACCAGTTGCAAGTAATCACGGTATAACCCGGATAAATTTCTTTTTCTCCATTCTTGGAGATCAAACAAATTCATGCCGAATGCCCATGTGCAAACACTGGCATTAAACCTCTGTTCCAAAAACGGGTCTGAAAAGTTCACAAACATATGCATTGCACGATAAGAAGGTTCGCTTTCTGTACAAGTCTCCACTGCTGCATTTACTTTTCCCTTCATGTCAACACTCCAAATTTCAGTTAAATCTTTTTTCACTACGATATCATGATCAAGGTGCACGATCTTATTCAGTGCTGGAAAGATGTCTGGCAGATAAAACCGAAGATGGTTGAGGACGGAAGTATATCTAGGATCCCTGGACTTTTGTTCTGCCAATGTTGAAATGTACTTGGTAGATAACCAATCAAAATCTTCTATGCACTGAACATGGATCGTAGCTTTGCCTGGAGGGTTTAATAAAAACCACATTGAAATTGAAGGGAGGTTGAGAAAATCAGTCACCACATGAAAAACAATTTTCTCTGGTTCCTGCATAGCCAATATTAATCATCAGGGTATATTACAACAACCAATATGTAAACCATAGGCTTATTTTAGTGATGCAAAGGTGAAAGAACTCCATAGCAACTTTGGAAAGCTTATGCCACCGAAACTCGAATCATTATAATCCATTATAAATAATAAATAAATCATTTACTAGTAGTGTAAAACACCAAAGCCTTCTTGCATGATCTAACACTAAGGTGACATCAAAACTTGATGAAAACTGATGAAAAAAAAAAAAAAAAAAAACAGGCGGAAATGGCGAAGACGGTTTTACCTTTGCAGAGGAAATTGTGGAGTTAACAACAACAGCACAAGCCAGAATATTGTCAGAGAATACTGAATAGTGATAAAGGTCTGGATCAATCAACTTTTCTTGGTTAGGCAACTGCCTGTCCTCTGGTTGAAGGAAAAAATATTCACCCGTCAGCTGCATGGAGAGGCAGTGAAGGCCTTTAGGGGTAGTCCTTCCAGCAAGTTGAACAAGATATGACTCTTGATTCCTCTGAGACCGAATCTGTTGTTGCGCATTATTAGCCATGGCACGAAGTTTGTTAGCCATCTGAGAGCAGTGAGGGTATGCACGATTCGCTTTGCCCAATGCAGACTCCATCAATCTCATTTTCCGATATGCACTGAAAAATCAACTGTTCTTCAGATATAAAATTTAGTGGAAGCAATTTAAGCCTAAATCTAAGCTTAGTTAGTGAATGGTAATCAAGAATTCAAGTTTATTATTGAATATAATGCATTGGTAAGTTTTATCTACTTTTTTTTTACCTCCGTGGTAAATCAGAATCCTTGCTGGCTTCACCAATTACTTGTTCGATCTCTTTGATTCGATTTCTCAACTCTTTCATCAAGTGAGAGTTTGTATTTGGTGGTTGAAAACTTAAATATGCTTTTGCTCTAACGAGCTGATCTCTCATCTTCCTTACCTTCTCATCCGCCCTGCGAGGTTGAGACTGCAAATGCTGATCAGGTCCGCCTGTTTCTTGATTAGGTTGCTCCTACATCCAATAAATAAGTGTTAACTATATGTTATAGATGAATTCAATAACTATATGTTAACCCCAACCCAACAGGGGAAAAAAGCCCTGTTTGTAAGCTTCAGGTTCTAATGGCAAGATTACAGAAGAAATTTTTGGTCACAAGAATGACAAATGGAATTTGTTCTGGTATTGCTCGGATTTAAAGATGAGTGCTTCAATGATTTTTACATTACAAGCAAAGCCACAAACTGAATTTGTGACACAAAATGATACAAGGAGGAGGTCTGGTGCAATTTTGAAGGCTGATAATTTTACCAAAACTATTTGGTGCCAGAAAAACAGAACCTGTCTTTATCATATAGATTCACAATAATAATATAGCAACAATACCATCATCTGCTATCCCTCACAAGACTAAAACTATATGTTACTGCAACATAATCTAAAAACTTACATTCAAATGAATAGCAGCTTGTAATACTTAAGATACATAAACGCACCTTTTCCGTGAAGTTCACCCCTTCCGTACTCTGTTGAATTTGATGCTTCTCTTTTCCTTCATGAGTAGTTTCAGAATTTAGAAATGGAGCAACTCAGAATCACATTTGTTTTAAAAGATTCAAGAACAGTACATGCAACCCAAGTAATACTCACCATTTGTTTCTAACAGATCATGATTCTTATCAGAAATGTGACTAACTACTGAACTAAAATTCTTCTCTTTGAAAACAATAAGTTCTGGACCTTTTAATTCTTTAGCACCTTCCTAAATAAGAAAGCGACAAAGATTGATAAGCATAAACTGTTAAAATCATTTCAAGATAAAATGCCCATAGCAAAAATGTGAGCTAAAGCCATAAATCTTAAAGCTACCTGTTCAATTGCATTGAATCTTAAATTATCTGCCCTATGCTTCTGTATCAAACCAAAAAAAATAAAATTACAAATCTACCAAAAAGTTAAAAAAAAATAGAACAGATTCAAGTAAGAGAGATCCATACAATACTAGCCAAATCCTCAATGAAATCCTTCTTGCCTGTCGTCACAGAAAAAAAAAAGCGAAGAAAACAAGATCAGTCAACATCTCAAAAGTTAAATTAAATTAAATTAAAAAGGAAATCAAATAAATGAAAGGCCAAAAATATTATATTATAAATGAAAGCAGATTCGATTAGACAATGGATGCTAGCTTAAAGTTATACATATATTTTTCAGTAAGCTAAGACACAAAAATTACCGCTAAGTAATCCTCTTTGGCTTTCTTGTCTGATCAACTACTTCATTAACGATAAAAATGCATTCGAATTTTCATGAAAAAAAAAAAAAAGATTCAAAGATGATTACCGATGGAAGTGAGGGTTTTGAGTCTGAAAGAAACCACCACGATTGGAGCCAGTACAGATAAAGAAAGCAAAGAGAGGATCACAATCCTCAGCCATCGGCGATACTTCTTCATCAATCGATAAAATTTACAAAAAAAAAAAATGGCAAATTTAAAAAAAAAAAACATACACACACACTTCGCCTGGTGAGTTTCCTCTTTCCTTCTCTTAATCGTTCTCCAATAAGCACATTTCACAAATTCAAATCGGCAACGATTCGATGCTTAAGTTACAAGGAACCGAAGTTCAAAAAATTTAAATAAAAAAAAATTAGGGCTTCATTTTTTGCTTTTGGCGCTTTTTCCAGAGGGGAAAACCGTACCTTTGGAACTTCGTTCACGTTTTCGGTTTACGGTTCAACAACATGAGGAAGGAGACTTTTCCTCATCGTTTTTATTCTTTTCTTTTTTCCGATTTTCTTGGTTTTTTTCAACTTTTAATTTTTTTTCCATTTTTATGATTTAGAGAATCAAATTGTTTTTCTGATCTGGAATTCTGGAATCATACTAATTATTAATTAACAAATTAACATATATATACATATACTCTGGCATGACCTGGGGGCAAGGTGTTTTGAACTCTCACAGCTTTGACTTCGCAGATTTCATATTATATACAAAGGAGATTTGAATCGCGAGAAAGACGAGGGAGAGAGATGGACATGGTGGTGGCTTACTCATTGGTTAATGATGTGGATGATTAATATTGGCCGTTGATTTTAGCCATCACTATGAACGAGATTGAAATTCTTTTAGAAGATAAATTGTAGCTTAGCTGTCCAAATTAATTTGGGAAATTATTTTTGAACAATTATAAAATTTAATTTTCAATAGCTGTACATCAAATAATTATAAGAAGATTGTTACTTTTTTTTTTAATTAAACTGTATCGGTTGTTAACTAAGGAAACTGTATCTGTTGACAAAAAAAGAAAGAAAAAAAAAAACCTGTACACGCCAACTTTTAGGGTAAACTGCCTAGTTAGTCACTCGATTTTTAGGGTATTTTCATTTTGGTCACCAAAAATGAAATCCTTGCAATTTCATCACCCAACTTCTAATAACGGTTATACCTCGTAAGTTTAGGGTAAACTAAATTCAAAATCATTAAACTATTAGTAAGTTTACATTTTGATTACTCAACTTCAAAAAGTCAATAAATGGTCACTAAACTATTAAAAATTTTCATTTAAGTCACTGAGATGTTAAAATCGTCATTGTATGACTTTCTCCATTCTCGCCTTTGACACCAATCAAAAGGGTAAACCTCTCTTCCTCTTCTACAATTTCGTTTTCTTCATGAAACAACTTTGAATGTCCTGAATCTGCGAACCAATTTCCAAACAGCTTTCTTTTTCGATATCTGATACCGATTATTATATCAGCTTGGATCTAAGATATGTTATTCTACTAGTCAATGAGCATTGTTCCACTGCATCAATTGTTGAATTGTGGTTCAAAGCTCGCCAGCTAAACTTAAAAAAAAAAACTTAAAAATTTAGTGACTAAAATAAAAATATTCAAATAATTCAGTGACTATTTTATAACTTTCAAATTTGCTTAACAAACTAATTATGCAAATTTAAATTATACCATTCATTATCAATCCAAAAGATGGTGTATGTTTTTTTCTTAATCAGCTAACAAGTATTTACTAGGGATATTAAAATTTTCATCTTCGTTGTATTATATGTGTAAAAATAAATAAATTATAGTCGATTGTATTTTTTTTTTAAATATTAACTCAATTATATATATATATATATATATATATATATATATTCAACTTTTTTAATAAGTGTCACTTGCACATGAAATGTGTGTCCTAACTCCCCAAGGCTCATGCCAACTACAATTGCCAATTAACGAGCAGTCATAAAGATTATTTTATTGGAAAAAATAATATATTAAAAAATATATGTGTACTAACTCATTATTTTGGTTGTCAAAAATAATAATAATAATAATTAATTATTTAATAGATTATATTGTAAAAGCATAGGTTTTTAATTTAATATTTCAAATAGGATTATTAAGCCCCGCTACGCCGGGATTTTTAAATTATTTTTAATAGATTTTTTATTTATTGATCTAACTTAATTTTAAATTAAATTTTATTTGGTAATAATTAATTATTTAAAATTTTCTTTTTAAATTGTAGTAATATTAATATATTGTATTTTATGTTAATTATAAAAAAAATTATGATAGCTATTTAGAATTATTATACAAATAATAAATTAATATGTGTTATCATGAAATTAATCACTTTAAATAAATTAACAAAAAAATTTATATACGATATTATTAAAAGAGATAATCCCAAATTTTAATAGGATTAATATTTATGGACCTTAAAATAGATATGAAAAATATGTTGATTCTATAAAAAATAATTTTAAAATTTAATTCTAATGAAATAAACTCTTTTCTCCTTTTATCTCATTTTTATTTTCCCTTCTCCCATAACCTACAGTGAAAGAAAAAAAAAAAGTACAAACATGTAAAGTATTTTTATGTCTTTTACTTTCTATATCAACACGTGTGTTAACATGCAATCAGCTAATCTAAATAAGTCAGTAGAAAAATAAAATAAATCTTAAGCTTAAAGACCAATTTAAAATTTAATAGATAGTTTAGGGGCATGTCATAAATAAGCCTTTTCTCTTTTATCTCCTTTGTAATTTTCTTTCTTCTTGTAACTCACAGGTAAAAGAAAAAAGTACAGGTGTCGTTTTCTCAAGCCACCGTATCTACAGTGCTTCCATGTCTTCGTCGTTTATACTTTATACTAGTATTATATTATGCCTCCCGCTACGCCCGGGGAATTTTAAATTTTTTTAATTTTTTAGTACTAAAAACTTTTTAAAATAAATTTTAATAAATTATTATTTTAGTTTTTATTTATTATGAAAAATTAAAATGTATTAAATTATTTAAGGTTGGATAAGATTTCAAATCAACAAAATAAATTAATGCCTAAATCAATAATTCTAAATATATCGTTTAAAAATAAATAAATTTATATTTTAACAGGATATGAATACTCATTATTCTTAGTCGTACCTACAATTAACCTAAAATTAACTATTTAAATACATAATAAACAAAAAATGGCAAGTAAATCGTTATAATTTATAAATCCAAAATTAAATTCAACTTTCTTAGACTTCATCATGACTGGGCCAAGATTCATCTGAAAAATAACGGAGTTTAGATAAATATATAGATTTGAAAAATAGGTTTTGGCATAAAAGTAAGATTCGTTTAAAAAATATGTTAGATCTCGGATAAGCTTTTTTGGCCCGAGCTAGACCCAAAATTTGCGAAAAAAAAATTGTTTGTTTGTCCACTATTTTATTGTCATTTTACCATTATATTGTTATTATATTGTTGTTATTGTTTAGATATTAAATAACTCGACTTTTTTAAATTTATTTTCGATTTGTTGGGAAATATTTATTTTAATATTTTTAATGTATTTAATGTATTATATTTTTTAAATTTATTTGTATATAAAAAATTTTAATACGAGCAAGTTGGGTCGGGCTTGAGTTTTAGCTTTTTTTATCCAGGTCGAGCTTGGGCAAATTTTTAGACCTTTTTTTCGGGCCGAACCTAAAATTTTGTTATGCCCGACCAAACCCGACCCGATCCATAATCACCTCTAAACTTTCTAAATATATAATCTTAAAATGAATTAAAATTAATTATTTATACTTTTTAATAATTGGGTCGACCCCGAAAGAAAATTTTAAATTAATTTGTGAATCAACATTTACAACAATCAAATTAAATATATTATTTAAAAATAAAATAATTAATTAATTTTTTTCTAATATGGATTTTGTAGAAAAATCATTTAAATGTTTTCTATAATTTATTTTTAAAAAAATCAAGATAAATAAATAAATAAAACACACAATTTTTTGTTTTATTGTTTTCTCTTTTTTCTCCCCTTCTGTTCCCTTTCTTTTTTACTTTGTCCAATATTGAAATATTTATTGAGCTGTTTAGTTTAAGGATATGACTTATTATTTTGTCAGTCATATTATATTATTAGCCCTTGTATTACGCATAAGTTACAAATTTAATCTATATATTTTAAATTGGTTATTTTTAGTTATTATATTTTTAAAAAAAATTGAAATTTTAATCACGGTCGAAATAGTTATTGTTAAATCCATATTATGGTATTTTCAAAATTTTATGCAGTATATATATTTTCACGCCTGTGGTCATTTCAAGTTACTATTTTCATATAATATTCACAAAAATATCATCTTATTTTAGTTATTGGATTAAATGGCTATAGTTTTAAAATTCACAATATATAT
This sequence comes from Gossypium sturtianum, assembly GCA_025698515.1. Taxonomy (NCBI): domain Eukaryota; kingdom Viridiplantae; phylum Streptophyta; class Magnoliopsida; order Malvales; family Malvaceae; genus Gossypium; species Gossypium sturtianum. The sequence continues at coordinate 9,867,783 of CM046950.1, read as the reverse complement.
ATATATATATATATGGACTAAAAATGATCAAATTTGAGAAGATTAACTAAATCCACAACTTATGTATAATACGAGATTAATAGTAGAATTTGACCTAATAAATTTAATTGATACTGTTTAAGTTTGCATTGAAATTTTAAAATTCAAAAAGTTCAAAGACTAAAATCGATCAAGTTAGAGTATATGGACCAAATTCACAACTTAAGCATAATACAAGGACTAGAAGTAGAATTTGACATATTTTTAATATATTTATAAATAATTAATAAATATAAGGAATAAATATCAAAACTATATATGATCTTTAATTCAACGTGCAATGGTGTTCGTGAATTTTAATTTTGTACAATTTTATACACAATTTTTTTATTTGATTCAACTTTCGCAAATTACTAACGTTATATAAAAAATAAATTTACATATTCATTTATTTAAAGGTGTATCTATATTTTAAATTTTATGTATACAATTATACAAAATCAAAATTTATATATTAAATTATAAATTAAATCAAAATTTATATATAAATTTGATGTTTGGAATTGGAAGGAAACCAATGAAATTATAAACGGTGACTTTTAGTTGTAACCGCCTATGAGTATAGTTGGACACCTATTTCACGTGAAATAAACTATTATTTTCTTTTTAGGAAAATAAATTCTATTTGTTTTTTTTAATTAACTCATAGAAATATATATAGAATAAAGCAGTTGGTGACTGATGGTAGTTGGCAACATGCACTATAGCGGCACACTGCACATGAATCTTGGGAAATTTCTAGGAAAAGCCCCCCATTGTTTAATGCTTATGCCAACCAATGCTGTAATGTTTCTCAGTTCTCGGATATGTTCAAGGATCGAACTATTTATCCAATATGATAGAATTTTTTGTATGAAGTGTTCAATTGGTTAACCGACCCGAACTAGCATTAATTGAATTAATCGAATTTTTTAAACCTTTAACCGTTAATCAAACCGAAATTTTTTCAAAAAAAATTAACCGAACCGAACTTTTTCGGTTAATTCGGTCGGTTAACCAAATTAACCAAAATTTATATATATATATATATATATATATATATTGGTTAAAATAATTATAAAACATATACAAAATTAAATGAATTAACCGAATTTAATATATGTAAAATGTATATAAAAAATATATATTTTCGGTTAATTCAGTTAATTAACCAATTTCGAACCGAATTAACCATTAACCGAACTCCCAAAAAATTATTAACTGACCCCCAGCCGAATTAATTTGATTAATCAACCGATTAACCGAATTAACTCGGTTCAATGGGTTAAATCAATTTTACTTAAAATTTGCACACCCCTAATTTGTAGTACTATTTTTCTTTTGGTGTTGATGCATACCAAATTAAGTGCATTTCAAAATACTACTTTAGTTATATTATTATTTTTAAATATATTTTCACATATAATTTTTCATTTCTTAATTAAATATATTAATACATGTGCAAATAAACCGCAATTATATACTTAAGAATATATATATATATATCTTTATATATTAATATTGTAACATCCTAGGAAGGGCCTATGCATTTTTCAGATCAATTGTATGAAATGACAAGTCTTAAGTATTATGAATAAATTTTTGATACTTTTGGAAACCTAGAAATGAATGAAAATGGAAATGAAAATGTACATTTTTGGAAACCTAAACATTTTTGGAAATAATCCAAAAATGGAAACTTGAACATTTTGGGAAACTTGGATATAGGAGAGAAATAAAGGAGTTTTATTCACATAAATATGTTAATAATAAGAGATAAATAAAGGAGTTTTATTCACATAAATATGTGAATAATAAGAGATAAATAAAGGAGTTTTATTCACATAAATATGTGAATAATAAGAGATAAATAAAGGAGTTTTATTCACATAAATATGTGAATAATAAGAGATAAATAAAGGATTATTTTCTAATGAGATAATTGAGGAGATAATTGATGGATTAAAGGCTTTTATCTTTTAAATAAAAGAGATAATATTATCAAAAAGAGGAGTGGTGGTCAAGTAAAGGACTCCTAGGCTGATAACTTTGGCTATAAAAGGAGGACAGGAGGGCTACTCATCAACATTTGCTCCTTCTTCCTCTCTGCCGAAATTCTCCCTAGGCAAAACCCCTCTCTGCCGAATTTTCATTAAGCAAAAATCCCTCTTTTTCTTCTATTTTCTTCTCCGTTCTCTTTGTTAAAATTTGAATCTTTGTGGATTCTAAGAAAGAGGGCAATCATCCACAACATCAAAAGGGGATCTTTCGGGAAATCTAAGGATCTAAGGTAAGGATTATAAATATAAATATGTGGTTAAAGATTATGATTCACGTTTTCAAAGTTAGATCTAATCTAACACGAAGTTATAGGATTTCAACAGCTTATAAAGGAATCCTCTTGATTTGGAATCCCATCATAAGGTAAGGGATATTCGCCAAGGCATAATTTGTTTAAGTGTTTTCCATTATTTCAAAAACCAGAAGACCGACATGGTTACATACCTAGTATTAGCCGATTTCAAGGAAGAGGAATTCTAGCAATCTGTTGGGACTTGATTAAATCAATTCGGCAACTAGGTAAGTAATTCTACTTCTAGTAGGATTTGGTTTTAAGACCAAATAGGTTTATTTATATGTTTTAATTAATGGCCGAATATAGGAGTGAAAGATCTAGATCGGTAGAGATCGCTCTACGGGAATTCACGGAAACTATTAAGCGAAAAAGGTGTGTACTCTTACTAACTTTCAATAAATTGCATGGCAATCATTAGATATGTAAATATGTAACAGTATGTGAATGTGGCTAAGCACCACAAATGTGGTAAGGAGTACCTGTGCACGTTTCCTACTTTTGATAGGATTTGTGAATGTGATATATTTTGAACATGTGATTAGTAACATGAATGAAAATTAAGTATGTGAAATATGTTATGAAATAATTGGGGCATTCGGGATATTTGTGGAGGAAGAAAGTGAAGGTGATGACTACGAGTCTCACCAACGTAAAGTGGTGACTACGGTCACATAAAGTGAAAAGTGGTAACCGGTTACATCCGAGTGAATACGAGTGTCTAATGACACAACATAAGTGGCGATGAGCACGTCGATTGCAAATGGCGCGCCGATGGTGTGTAGCGGATGGAGGGTCGACTTAGTAGTCCCCCATGCATGTACAGAGTTGGTACGGGTGGTGTGTAGCGGATGGACAAATAGGTTTGGATTTGGGTTGCATCATCCTTTATTTTGTATGAACATGATATTGATATGACTTGTATGCCTGATTTGTTGGAAATTAGTACTATGTACACATTGAGTCTGTTGACTCACCCGTTGGGAATTATTTTTCGTGTGATGAGCAAGTAATGGACCGGGTCGGGCAGGAGCTAAAGGTGGCCATGCATCGCTTGAAGAAATTATTTGGAATTTGGACTTTATGAAATTTTAGTACTTTAAACTTTATTTTGGGTTTGAATGATGTAATAAGGCCATAAGGCCCAATTGGATTTTCTTTATTTCTGTTTATTTTTATTTGAATATGATACAATTTATGTTTGATTAAAGATAAGTAAATTTATTTCTTTTAAAATAATAAACCCAAAAATTATTTTGTCACCTTATTTAAGTTAGATTTCGAATTTATTAAATAGGTTTCAAATTAAGCCCAACCCAAAACAATTTTTTTAAATTACACAAATTTTCTCTAAGTCATTTAGAACATTGAAAACCGATTTATTTAAGGAACATACCAGATCCGGTTGGGCTCGTGGGTCAAGGGTGTGGGTGTTTTGATTAGTATCGAGCCCAATTTTAAAACTCTCGGCTTTGTGGGCTCGGGCCCAAAACGTTTTCAATTCGAGCCCAAATGAATTTCTTTGAAATAAGCGGGTTTTATGGCATGGCACCTAAGTCTCCGACCCATGATCCACGGTAAGTACCTTTAACCATCGTGTGATTATGTGAATTATGAATTGTAAAAGGGTAGAAAAGGCATGGGCGTAGAATAGTGTGATAGGAACTTGAACCCTAGGATTAGACTACTCAAACACTTGAAACTCATAAGACTTAATGAACTTAACAAACCTATGACTAAGTTATTAAGCTAGGGTGTGGCAACCCCGCACGCATGTCTAGGATTGGATCAGGAAGAGCACGGTATTTAAGCGATCCTAGTGACTCACCTCCTCTTATTTGGTATCCTACCCAGTGCGTAGCTTCAGTTCGCCCTAACTCGGAAGGCTCGGTGGTGTGGCAACCTGCGTGCGCATGTCTAGAAAGGTCGGTGAGAGCTTGGTATTTAAGCGATCGCGTGACTCACCTTCTCTTCATTCGAATCTGCGTCAGTGCGTAGCTTTGGTTCACCCTGACCAAGAGGGCTCGGTCATAGGCTAAACACAAAGAATAAAACCCGAAAGGGACTTAGCCGTTTTTCTTTTATAAAAAAATAAAAAAAATGTATAACCAAAATTTAGTTTTAAAACTCTTAGAAACTTATGAGAACTATTTTACAACATTTTTTTCTAAAAAAAAAAAAAATACCCTTGGTTTATAAAATGACCAAACCACCCATAGTTTTAACAAAATTTCATTACTTTATCAAATGTTCAAAAACCCTAATTTGTAAAATATCAAACTATCTTGATTTTGGAAAATTACAAAATTGCCCCTAACTTACAAAATTACCAAAACGACCTTGATTTCCAAACTTTTTGCAATATCATTGCTTTGAAAAGTGTAACTCTCAAAGGAACCCTCAATGTTTTACAATCTTGGAAAATATCCCTAACTTAATAAATTTTACAAATTTACCCTGATTTTTGGAAAAATTATCAAAATACCCCTGAGATCAAAAATTACCGAAATACCCCTGGATTTCAAAATTCTTCCAAAATTTCCCCAGAACTTTAGAAGTACCAAAATACTTTCGTCAAAATCACCAGGGAACTTTTTATTTTTGAAAATTTACGAAAATATACCTGTAGGATAAAATTACGAAAATGCCCCGGGTAGTGGAAAAGCAAAATAACGAAAACAACAACAAGAATTACAACGTTTCTTTGAATGAACGAAAGTTCATATTTGTTGATGGATGAATGAATGAATACAAGATTGTATGCATGTATGAATACTGAAAGAACCACTCTTAAACTCTTCTTCATAAGATATCATCATGGGTAATAAGTGAAACAAGAATACTAATACATAAAATTCCTTAATCGGATCTCGTCGATAATGAGCTCAAGAGGACGTGGTCGTCGTGGGAAGAGGTAGAGGAAGGATGATCTGTTAGATCGGGACAAGGTTACGACAATGAGATACCACCACCACCATCACCCCATTTGTCAATGTTGAGCAAAGCAGGCTCGCATGAGGAAGATGCCGTGTCGCAGGTGTCTTCTGAGTTTTGGAATTGGTGGTGGTGCAGAAACAATTCAGAAATCGTAAGTGCGTGCACTCGAGCGGCTCCGTGCTAATGGAGTGAAATATTTAGAGGAGTATCGGAGTGGCACCCAAAGATCTGGTGATGATCGGTTGGAAGCAATCGAGCGCATCATGGATGAGCTCGACTTGACCCCGAGGAGAAGTTGAAAGGGATGACGGCCTTTCATTACGCGATGAAGCGTATCAATGGTGGTTAACCGTCGACGGTGCCACGGCGGAAGATTCGACACGGGAATATGCTAAGGAAGCATTTCGGAAGAAGTATGTGGGAACCGGTATATAGATGAGCAAATGAAGGCTTTTCTGGGGTTGGTACAAGGAAGTAAGTCATCACACGAATATGAAGCGAGCACTTGAGGTTGAGCCGATATGCCCGGAGGAGTAGTGGCGTCGAGCATGAGCGCGTGTTCGTTTTGAGGACGGACTTAGGGACGATTTGAGACTTTGATAGCACACCGCATCGGGAGCGGGAATTCTCTCGCCTTGGTGGAAAAGGCTAAAGTGGGTGAGGAATTAAGGACGCCACCAAGCGGTGTGGGATTGTAAATAAGCCCAAAAGAGGTTTTGGGCCATCCGGAAAAGGCCACAAGAGGCCCAGAGTTGACAGCCACAAAGTCAACAGTTTGTACAGTGGCAATTTCGCCCTTGTGAATATTGTGGAAGGAAGCACGGGGAGAGTGTTGGAAAAGGCGGGACGATGTCTCAAGTGTGGGTCCAAGGACCATATGATTAAGGATTGCCCCAAGCTATTAGATGAGAGCCAACCAAAGGACTCGGAATGCTAACCAGGTGGTAGAGGCGGACAGCTGACCTCAAAGAGGTCGTGGGTCGCCAACAGAGGTAGTGGCGAGGCCGTGGAGCTCAGGGGTCGAGGTGCGACTAACGCCAAGCAAGGCAACCGGGTTTGGTTTACGCGGTTCACCGGAGGGGAAGAGGAGACGCACGGATGTTATAACCTGGTTCGTTCTTTATTCATGACAAACCCTATTTTGCTCTTATTGATGTGGGCTCAACTCATTCCTATGTTGCATGTAGTGTGGTTGAAACACTAGGCCTAGACTCGAACTTTCGATAGGCGGATAAGCGTAGTAAGCCCCTTTAGGCCAAGCGGTGAGGATAGATAGGATCTTTCGGAATGTACCCTAGAGATTCGGGGAGCGAACTTTGGTGACTTAATGGAATTACCCTTCGGAGAGTTTGAGCTTATACTTGGAATAGATTGGTTAGTAGAGCATCGAGCCGTGTTGGATTGTGCGGCTAAACGTATGGAACTAAGAACCCCGGAAGATGAGGTAGTAGTGATGATCGGAGAAAGGAGGAACTACTTGTCTAACGTAGTTTCGTGCTTTGAAGGCCGAGAAAATGGTTAAGAAAGGATGTAAGGCATTCTTAGCCTTCGTGAGTGCGTTAAGAGGAGAAGAGGAAGGTGTTAAGGGAGTTAGAACAGTAAGGGATTTTGAGGATGTATTTAGGAGGAGTTGCGGAATACCCCAGATAGAGAAGTGGAATTTGGAATAGATTTGCTACCAGAACCGCGCTCCTGTGTCAATCGCTCCCTACCGAATGGCACCAAAGGAGTTAGTGGAGCTCAAGGCTCAAATCCAAGAGTTGTTGGATCGTGGGTTCATTCGACCCGGTGTGTCTCGTGGGGACCGGTTCTCTTTGTGAAGAAGAAGGATGGAACTATGCGGATGTGCATAGATTATCGTCGATTGAACAAATGACCATCAAGAACAAGTATCCTTTGCCAAGGATAGATGACTTGTTCGACCAACCGAAAAGGGCATTTGTGTTCTCAAAGATCGACTTAAGGTCGGGGTATCATCAAGCGAAAGTGAAGGAGGCGATATTCATAAGACCGCTTTTAGGACAAGGTGCGGTCATTTTGAATTTGTGGTGATGCCGTTTGGGTGACGAACGCACCGCCGGCGCGTTCATGGATATGATGAATAGGGTTTTCCAACCCTACTTGGATAGATTCGTCGTGGTGTTCATCGACGACATTTTGGTGTATTCCAAGGCGGAGGAGGAGCACGATGAGCATCTCCGAGTTGTGTTAGTAGTGTTAAGGAAAAGAAGCTTTATGCCAAATTCAGCAAGTGCGAATTTTGGCTCAAGGAAGTGGCGTTCTAGGACATGTGGTATCCGCGGAAGGAATAAGAGTGGATCCTAGGAAGATCAAGAAAGTGTTGGATTGGAAACCACCTAGGTGTGGTGAAATCGAAGTTTCTTAGGCTTGGCGGCTATTACAGAAGGTTCGTGGAAGGATTCTCGTCGATAGCCGCACCTTTGACAAAGTTACTAAGGAAGGAAGTACCGTTTGTGTGGACGGATAAGCAACAGGAGAGCTTTGAAAAGCTTAAAAGGTCTTGTGAAGCTCGGTGTTAATTGTACCGAGGCGAGTAAGGACTTCGTAGTATATTGTGATACTTCGCACACGGGGTTAAGGTGTGTGCTAATGCAAGAAGGAAAGGTAGTCGCTTATGCATCTCGACGATTAAGGCCGCATGAGGTGAACTACCCAACTCATGACTTGGAACTCATGGCAGTGGGTTTTCGCCCTCAAAGTTTGGAGGCACTACCTTTATGGAGAAAGGTCGATGAATTTACACGGACCACAAAAGCCTTAAGTATTTGTTGACTCTGAAGGAGTTGAACTTGAGGCAACGAAGGTGGGTGGAGTTATTAAAAGATTATGACTATTCGATAGAATACCATCAGGGCAAGGTGAATGTGGTAGCCGACGCCCCTAAGTAGGAAGGTTGTGTCGGATTTAAGGGCTTTGTTCGCTCACTTAAGTTTGTATGATGACCAAGCCTGTTGGCGAGTTACAAGTCAAGCCAACCTGGTGAAGGAGGTGAAAGAGGGACAATTGGCGGATAAGGACTTAAGTACTAAGTTACAGCAAGTACTGCAAGGAGGATTAAAGGATTATGGCGTCAATGATGAAGGAGTACTTGTGCTACAAGGAAAAGGTTTGTATGCCGAGGGATAAGGAGTTGAGACAAAGGATTCTTCGGGAAGCGCATGGTAGTCCTTATGCTATGCATCCCGGAGGCATCAAGTCGTGTATAGAGATCTAAGGGAACAATTTTGGTGGTCGGACACAAACGAGAGGTGGATTGAATTTGTGGGGAAATGTTTGACATGTCGCAAGTAAAATTTGAACACCAAGTCCCATCAGGATTGCTTCAACCAATTGAGATTCCCAATGGAAGTGGGAAAGAATTACCATGGACTTAGTTAGTGGGCTTCCCCTTACGCCCACTAAGAAGGACTCGGTATGGGTGATAGTGGACCGTTTGACCAAGTCCGCACATTTTATCCCCGTGAGGATCGACTATTCCTTCAAAAGTTAGCCAAGTTATATGTGGCGGAGATCATGAGGCTACACACGGGTACCGATGTCGATCATCTCCGATAGAGACCCAAGGTTTACGTCTCGATTTTGGAAAGCACTTCATCAAGCATTAGGCACTAAGCTAGACTTCACTACGACTTTTCATCCACAATCGACAGGCGATGCGAGCGGGTTATACAAGTGTTGGAAGATATGCTAAGAGGTCGTGTGATGGATTTCGAGGAAGTTGGGAAGATTACTTGCCTCTGTTTGAGTTCTCCTACAACAACAATTGACTATCAGGCAAGCATTCGGATGGCACCATACGAAGCATTGTATGGAAGGAAATGTAGAACACCAACTTGTTGGACCGAGTTAGGAGAACGCCGCGTTTGGGGTCAGAGTTAGTGGCGAAACCGAGAGAATGTGGAATTAATTCGCACGCGGTTGAAAGAAGCTTCCGATAGATGGAAGTCGACGCTTGGACCTTAAGAGGAAAGAAATTGAGTTTGAAGTAGGAGACCAAGTGTTTCTAAAGGTCTCACCTTGGAAGAAGGTTATGCGGTTGGTCGCAAGGAAGCTAAGCCCAAGGTTTATAGGGCCCTATCAAATCTTGAAGCGAGTTGGGCGATGGCATACCAATTGGAGTTGCCACCGAGTTGCATCAAATGCACGACGTATTTCATGTGTCCATGCTACGCCGCTATCGATCGGATCCGTCTCATGTGGTACCTGTTGAAGAAGTGGAGTTAAGGCGGATCTATCCTACGAGGAGGAGCCGATTCAGATCTTGGAACGTGACGTGAAAGCACTACGAAAGAAGTCGGTACCTTTAGTCAAGGTGTTATGGCGCAATCATGGATCGGAAGAAGCTTCGTGGGAGCGGAAGAGACAATGCGACAAGCAATACCCTCAACTGTTTAGTTAGGAAATTTCGAGGACGAAATTTTATTTAAAGAGGTAGAAGCTGTAACATCCTAGGAAGGGCCTATGCATTTTTCAGATCAATTGTATGAAATGACAAGTCTTAAGTATTATGAATAAATTTTTGATACTTTTGGAAACCTAGAAATGAATGAAAATGGAAATGAAAATGGACATTTTTGAAACCTAAACATTTTTGGAAATAATCCAAAAATGGAAACTTGAACATTTTGGGAAACTTGGATATAGGAGAGAAATAAAGGAGTTTTATTCACATAAATATGTGAATAATAAGAGATAAATAAAGGAGTTTTATTCACATAAATATGTGAATAATAAGAGATAAATAAAGGAGTTTTATTCACATAAATATGTGAATAATAAGAGATAAATAAAGGAGTTTTATTCACATAAATATGTGAATAATAAGAGATAAATAAAGGATTATTTTCTAATGAGATAATTGAGAGATAATTGATGGATTAAAGGCTTTTATCTTTTAAATAAAAGAGATAATATTATCAAAAAGAGGAGTGGTGGTCAAGTAAAGGACTCCTAGGTGATAACTTTAGCTATAAAAGGAGGACAGGAGGGCTACTCATCAACATTTGCTCCTTCTTCTTCTCTCTCAGAAATTCTCCCTAGGCAAAACCCCTCTCTGCCGAATTTTCATTAAGCAAAAATCCTCTCTTTTTCTTCTATTTTCTTCTCCGTTCTCTTTGTTAATTTGAATCTTTGTGGATTCTAAGAAAGAGGGCAATCATCCACAACATCAAAGGGGATCTTTCGGAAATCTAAGGATCTAAGGTAAGGATTATAAATATAAATATGTGGTTAAAGATTATGATTCACGTTTTCAAAGTTAGATCTAATCTAACACGAAGTTATAGGATTTCAACGAGCTTATAAAGGAATCCTCTCTTGATTTGGAATCCCATCATAAGGTAAGGGATATTCGGCCAAGGCATAATTTGTTTAAGTGTTTTCCATTATTTCAAAAACCGAAGACTGACATGGTTACATACCTAGTATTAGCCGATTTCAAGGAAGAGGAATTCTAGCAGCTGTTGGGACTTGATTAAATCAATTCGGCAACTAGGTAAGTAATTCTACTTCTAGTAGGATTTGGTTTTAAGACCAAATAGGTTTATTTATATGTTTTAATTAATGGCCGAATATAGGAGTGAAAGATCTAGATCGGTAGATCGCTCTACGGGAATTCACGGAAACTATTAAGCGAAAAAGGTGTGTACTCTTACTAACTTTCAATAAATTGCATGGCAATCATTAGATATGTAAATATGTAACAAAGATGTGAATGTGGCTAAGCACCACAAATGTGGTAAGGAGTACCAGTGCACGTTTCCTACTTTTGATAGGATTGTGAATGTGATATATTTTGAACATGTGATTAGTAACATGAATGAAAATTAAGTATGTGAAATATGTTATGAAATAATTGGGGCATTCGGGATATTTGTGGAGGAAGAAAGTGAAGGTGATGACTACGGTCTCACCAACGTAAAGTGGTGACTACGGTCACATAAAGTGAAAAGTGGTAACCGGTTACATCCAGTGAATCTGATGTCTAATGACACAATATAGCGGGCGATGAGCACGTCGATCGCAGCGATCGCCTTCGATGGTGTGTAGCGGATGGAGGGTCGACTTAGTAGTCCCCGCGTGTACATGAGGTTGGTACGGGTGGTGTGTAGCGGATGGACAAATAGGTTTGGATTTGGGTTGCATCATCCTTTATTTTGTATGAACATGATATTGATATGACTTGTATGCCCGATTTGTTGGAAATTAGTACTATGTACACATTGAGTCTGTTGACTCACCCCGTTGGGGAATTATTTTTCGGTGATGAGCGAGAATGGACCGGGTGGGCGGGGAGCTAAAGGTGGCCATGCATCGCTTGAAGAAATTATTTGGAATTTGGACTTTATGAAATTTTAGTACTTTAAACTTTATTTTGGGTTTGAATGATGTAATAAGGCCATAAGGCCCAATTGGATTTTCTTTATTTCTCATTTATTTTTATTTGAATATGATACAATTTATGTTTGATTAAAGATAAGTAAATTTATTTCTTTTAAAATAATAAACCCAAAAATTATTTTGTCACCTTATTTAAGTTAGATTTCAGAATTTATTAAATAGGTTTCAAATTAAGCCCAACCAAAACAATTTTTTTAAATTACACAAATTTTCTCTAAGTCATTTAGAACATTGAAAACCGATTTATTTAAGGAACATACCAGATCCGGTTCAGGCTCGTGGGCCAGGTGTGGGGTGTTTCAAATATAATAAACTGTAAAATTATTAATTAGGTCAAATAAATTAATTTAATGATTATAATTTATTTTTAATGTGATTATATAATGATGAAAACGATTAATACAAAAATATAATAAATATTGTTTTGAATTTTGAAATATCAAACTCGTATCAATCGATAGGGTGTTCAAACTTCGGTTAAAACCGAATTAATCGACCGAATAGATCTAATTCGGTTAATCGGTCGGTTAAAAGTTTTTTAAAATTTTGGTTAATGATTAATTCGGTTCGACATCGGTTAATTAACCAAACTTAATAAATAATACTATATATTATATGCATTAGGCTATTACTAGTTCGGTTAATTCGGTTAATCCAATCAAATGAACATTACAAATTTATTTATTTTTGATATGTTTTATACTTGTTTTAACAAAAAAAAATATATAAAGTTATGTTAATTCCGTTAACCAACCGAATTAACTGAAATATTTCGGTTCGATTAACTTTTTTGAAAAAAAATCCGGTTCGGTTAACGATTAAAGGATTAAAAAGTTCGATTAGTTCGATTAATACTAGTTCAGTTTGGTTAATCAATCGATTAACCATTTGAACACCCCAATCAACCGATGCGGGTAGCATAAGTCAAAACTAATTGAAACATATCAAAGCAATTGAAGTGCATAGAAAATTTGACCAAAATGAATCTTAAATGATTTGATATCGATTTAACATTGAAACGATAATACATTATCAAATATTATGATATTTGTCGAAACCTTTTTTTGAAATAGACTTTTATTTTAAAACAAAAATGGGAGTCGCCACCAATCTGTTTTAATTAAGTGTGATCGGATCACCTTAAGACTTTGTCATTTTAATAAAATGTTAGATTTATTAAAATTATTTTTGGTCTACAAAATCCAAGAAATGGGTTCGGGAGTCGGTTACGTATGAGGAAGGATTAGCACTCTCATAACGCCCAAAATTGGTACCTAATTGATCACTTGATGTCTTAGTATCGAGAATTAAAAATTCAAAGAAAATTTAAGATACGATACCCTGCTTGCATGATTGCAAACTAAATTGAATTTTATGGAAAGAGCCTTCTTATTTCGAGTCAATCGAGAAAAGGATCATGTCCCGTAAGTTAGGGCATGATATCTCGAATCCTCAAAAATAAAGATTCTCGTTATTTGATTATTACCTAAGTCTTATGTAATTTGAATTTTAAAAGGATGCTCATTTATCTTGGTTCAAAGAGAAAGTCATACCCCATAAGTTAGTGTACTATTTCTCGAATCCCTAAACAAAGAACATTACTTCGATTTAGAAAAATTCATTTTTTAAGCATCGGGTAAAAATGAATATAACGTTTAATGCAAAATGCGGTTGATTTATTCAAGTGTTGGCACAAAAATAAACGAATATTTAAACATGTTGCATAATATGAAAATGACAAAAATAGTATAGAATAGCTTACGTGGTAAAAAAAAATGATAACAAAATAATAGCAAGTGGTAGTTGGAATAATTTTTAGCCGATTAATAATACTATTTAATAATGACAATAATAGTAAAATAATAAGTGGAACATTAGTAATGACAAAAAATGGTAAAATAATAAAAAGTATGATAATGCTCTGATCATGTTTGTGTAATATTAGTGATGACAAAATAAAATATTAATTAGCAAAAATAATCATTTAACAATAACATCAACATAAAAAAATAAAAACTAAAATAAGAAAAAAAAAATACAAGTTATGTAAATTAAAGGATAAAATACAAATAAGGAATTAAAAATACTAAAAATTGAATAAATAAATAAAAGGCAAGATTAAATAAAAAGATTAAATCGAAACCATAATAAAATTTTAAGGGATAAAATAATAAAAGCAGTAAATAAAAGGCAAAATTAAATAAATGGGGGATTAAATTGAAATTAAAACAGAACTTAAAGCATAAATTGCGAAGTAAATAAGGAAAAGGGAAGTAAAGGACTAAATTGAAAATATAACAAAATTTAGCGCCTAGATTACAAGGAAATAGAATATAAAGGATTAAATTAAAATGGAATATAAAAGTTTAGGGACTCAGAAGGCAATTATCCCAATCCTATTTACACGTGTCCTTCCCTCAGAGGGTCAACAGTGGGTCAGGGGACTAAATTGGCAAGAATAAAATAAAAATGATAAAAATAAAATAAATAAAAATGAAATAGGACAAAAATAAAAAGAAGCAAAAAAGCGGAGGGACCAAAATGGAAATTATCCCCTCCATGCGAAAACACGCGAATCCTGGGGGATTCGAGTTGGGCATTTGGGTCGTACTTCAAAATGATGCCGTTTTGGGGCTTCTAAAGCCAGGCCGAAACGTCGTCCCATAGAGGCCCTATATAAGTCAATTTTTTTTGAAAAAGTTCACTTCACTCCAGCGTTTAAAAAAAATTCTCTTTTTTTTTTTTCTCTGAAGGCGTCTCTAAGTCCTGCCATAGGGCCGTTGTCGCCCCGCCATGGCCACCGGTCATCGGCGACGGCGATCGTCGCCTCCAGTGGCCAGAGTTTAAAAAAAAATCGCTTTTTAACCCTTTTTAACCCCTGGAAGCCAGATCTGAAGGCTAATGCCTTCTAAAATTAGAAAGAAGGGGGGGGGAATCTCGGCCTTGTGCGCTCATCGAACCCTCAGCAGAACCCTAGTGGGCTTTGAGGTATTCAGGGGCTGGAGATGATCTCCGACGGCGGCAGAAGGCGAAACGACAAATAAAAAGGGTATTATATTTTTTATTTATTATGCTTTTTAATAAAAAAATAAGAAAAATAAACTACCTTTTTGTTTTCTTTGTTCTTGTTATTTCAAAATCTCGTTAAAAAAATATATCTCAATGTTATGGCTTTTATAGCCGATTACATTTTTTTTCTTTTCTTTTTCGTTGTTTCTACTATTTCTATCCTCTGTCTTGTTTCTTCTTTCTTTGCAGGGGTTCGTGGCAAGGTCAACGGCGCTGGGAAGTTGCGCTTTGCCATTTTGGTGCAATGCTGGCAGAGGATGCGTTAGGCCTCGGGTGGTGAGCATGCCGACGTGGTGGGGCACGGCGCGAAAGGGGACTTAGGATTTAGGGTTTTCTGAAAATTTTTAGGTTATGGGCTTGAGCTTAGGTGTATTGGATATTTAGGGTTTTGTAAATGAACTTGGCTATTAGGCTTGTAACTTGGATTGTTAATAGACTTTTATTTATTTGTTTAGGCTGGATAAAATTAGCCCGTTAAAATATTAATATTAATATTAATATTAATATAATACATATTTATATAGTAACACGAATATATTAATCCAAATTTAGTATGGTATGAATAACTTTATTTAAGTTTATATATTTGATTTTGAGTATAACCAAAATCAAACATTAAAAAATACAATCAAATTAATATTAGAATCCGAACTAAAATAATTTTCAACTATGAGCGTTACTTGTTTTTCATTAAAATTTTATGTTTTTAAACAATTGTTTAAATTCTTACAATTTATAATTTTGGATTTCTCATACCTAATATATATTTTCAATTGCCTCGGGAGGATGCGAGATGTACGGAAATTAGAGAAGAAAATCAGCACTTCTATCATGAGCTTCACTAAAAAAAACTTAGGAAAGATTTTTATCAAAATATCTAATGACTTATCAATATTTCTAATAAGGTAATATGATAAATCGTTAAATATTTGAGAAAAAGCTTTTCCTAAGTTTTTTTTTTAGTGAAGCTCGTGACTTATGGGTCAAAACTTTTATGAGTAGAGTTATTTTTGTATATGTCAAAACTCTTATTAGTAGAGTTGAAATGTAAATAATTTTTTTTTTATGTATTTTTTATAATTTGAGTTCGAGAGTGGTATTTTTGATAAAGCCTTCGCAATAATAATAATTTTAGGATTCAAATTTAATCCAAAATGTGTGGAGAAGAATTCTTATAAATATTTAATTTTTTTTCTTTTATTTAAATTTTTTAATAATATAAAAATTAAATTAATCAATTTAATAGTAAAATAACTAAGTAATTGCCCAAGAATAGCAACCTTGTTTAAAAAGACCTTTGAGTAACCAAAGTTACAAGAACATCGAACTGATTGCCAAGCAAATTAATTCACCAACATTGCTAGACAAACGGGTCAATGAACAACCTTGAAGCAACCCCAAAACCGGATATAATTGGTCTTTGGGACTTCTTAAGCAAAATAAAACAAAAATAAGTAAAGCTCAAATGCTGAACCTGGGAGAATGTTAGACTTGCATTAAATACATAGACAATTATCTTAATGTGGTTTCGTCTATTTTTATTGTAGGAGAGTTATCAATAAAAAAATTATTTTATCGTTACAAGAGTAAATATCAACAATGTTATCAAATTGAACCTATTGATGATTATATTATATCTGTAGAAGCTCATTTTGCCCGGGCCCATGTAAATCAAAAAATAAACCAGAGTCCAATTTTTTTTTAAAAAACAGTCATTTTACAATAATCAGACCCCAGACCCAATTACATTTAACCCAAATTACTAAACTAACACCCAAAACCATTACCCAAATACACCCTGGCCCAAAAATACTAAAGACCCATTAAAACCTAAACAGACCAGACCCACACTCAAGGCCCAAAAAGCCCAACGCCTAAGCAAAGTTTCAGACCTAGGGTTTCAGAAGAAACCCTAGGCGCCGCGCACCCTTTTCCAGCTTCGCACCGCAAGCACCCCAACAGGAGCCAGATCGTCGCGCCGCAAATCTCGCCCCAGTGAGTTCCCTATCGTCACGCCGCCATCTCCGTCGCAAGATCTCCGCTTTCGACCTGCAAAAGGAGAAAGAAATCGCAGCAACAAATGTATTTCCTTTTTTTTTTTTTTTTTTTTTTCATTTTGGGGCTATAAAACCCCAAAATCTGTAAACGAAAAGGGGACAATAGACGGAGAAAAAAAAACATAATACATTTCTTTTAACAAAGGTGATTTTCTTTTATATAATATTCTTTTTTATTTTTTTTATTCGTACATTTGCGCGCATAAACACTAGTAAAAAGGTACAAAAGGAGAAGAAATTACCTTTTGACGGGCTTGAAAGGTGTAGGTTTCGCCTCCGCCACCGCTCATGGTGGCGCGTGACGTGCGTGGCCTAGATGCTGGCAACCAGAATCCAGACGAGCTATGGGGAACCCGAGAGAGAATTTCTAAACTTTTTTTTTTCAAAACAGAGTAAAAATGATTTTTTTTTGTTTAAATCGGATTATATATTAACAATAAAACGCTGTCGTTTTTGCCTAAACCAATAGGCATTGAAACGACGTCGTTTAAAGGAGAAGACCCGCGCGTTGACCTGGAGACCCGAACAGGATCCGCGTGTTTTCAAAAAATGGGGAATTTATCCTTTTAGTCCCTCTAATATTTCATTAGATTAAATTTCGTCCAATTCAATTTTTATTTATTTTAAATTAGCCCCAAAACTTACACTCTGTTTCAATTTGATCTTCAGGGTACCTTAAAGGTTAAAATCAAAACGACGCCGTTTTAAAATTTGGCATAATATCCATTTTAACCCCTGTCATTTAGCACGTGTTTTATTTTAATCCTTTCAGTTCTTTTTTAATTGCTACTTGACCCCTGTTTTCTTTGTTTTATTTTATTTTTATCCTTTTATTTTATTTTATTATCTTATATTATATTAAATTGTCCATATTATTTATTATTTATATATTAATATATTAATGGTATAAATATATATGTATTTTTATAATTATTATTTATTATTTTTATTTAGCTCAAAATTATTTTCATTAGATATTATTTTTATATATTATATGTTTTTAAATTGTATATTATATAATATTATATCGTATATTATTTTTAGCTAAAATTTATTTATGTTATATAATATATTCTATTTATATTATTTATTTTTTATATGTAATTTTATATATTTATTTAATATCACTATATACTATTTTTATTTTATACATTGTTTATATTGTCTCTATCATATGTATGTCTTTTTATCTATAATTTAAGCTTGCATTAAATATGTTCATATTTGTTTATGCTTCATCATGTATTTACAATTGCTTTAGTGTAGGAATTATTATTTGTCACATTTTATATTATTATTTCTTTATTGCCTACTTTAAATGTTAATATATTATAATTGCTTTTAATATTTTTGTTCAATAGTTTATAAAATACAAATATTGTCACATGGATTATTGGTTTTTGCAAAATTAATACTTTATCTAAAAGGTTTTTAAAATAAGGCAATGTTTTGGTATTTAGAAATTCGGAAAATAATGCCCAATCGTGCTGGGTGTTGATTTTCCGTTTGGCTAAATAGCTAAATATCCCTTTGACAAGTTTTATAAATTATGAGATAATCTTAGTTACGAGGGTTTAAAAATATCATGTCCAATCGTGCTGGATGTGATGTTTATATTCTTTCGGATCGAAGAATTCTCAAATTTTAAATCAAATTGTTCGAAGTTTTTTTAGAAATCATATTTTTAAATATTTTTAAGTTTCAAACATTTGGACATGATTTTATTGATTAGGTACCAATTTTTTGGGCGTTATGAGGGTGCTAACCCTTCCTCATACGTAATCGACTCCCGAACTTATTTTCTGTTTTTCTCGTAGACCAAAATTAAATGTTTTAAATAAAACGTTTTACAAGGTGATCCAATCACACCTAAGTAAAAAGGGATTGGTGGCGACTCCTATTTTCGTTTTTAAAAGTCGATCCCCATTTTTCAAAACCCGATTTTAAAAATGGTTTCGACAGTTTGGCGACTCCACTGGGGACCAATAAGAGAGTCAAGTCGTAAAATCGATAGTTTCATGTCCTTTTGTTCGAATTTAAAATCCGATTTGAAAATTATGATTCTTTTACCACATATGGTTCTATTCTCATAATATATTTCTGCATTGCACTGCATGACCGTCGTGGTCGTACCTTTAAATGGGAGCGAGAAGCTATGCCTTCGTGAGGTTTTCACCTCCGCATGGGCTAGTGGATTGCTTTCGGGATACATCTGTACCTATGTCTTCGTGAAGTTTTCACTTCCGCATGGCCATAGGGAAATGTATTCCCCTGAACCAAACTCGGTCCGTATGAGCCTATAATGGGTGAGGATCGAGGAATCTGCTGGTTCAGGTACCTTAACTTTAGAACTAAACCACATATAGTAAACCCTAAGAACCCACCTTAGGGAAGAGCATGTGTGCCGAACTTTAGTAGTCACCCTGATAGGTATTCTAGGTTATTTATTTTTCCTGTGCTAACGTATTTTTTTTTGTTTTGATTGCATTGCATTCACATCATAGAAAAGAGGTGTTGATTTCAAATTTGATTGCTAAATAAAAAAGTTGGTCATAAGAAAATGGATTTTTTGACAAAGTGGATTATAATACGGTTGTCCGAATACAGTCCAAGTGAACACAACGAGAAAAGACAGATAGTCCGTGAAAGAATACAAGACTTTATCACCCAAGGATTCAAGTTGACAAAGACTATTCGAGGATTACCACATCTCGGCTTTCTTGAAGAGGCTAACAAGTGAACAGGAGTCGCGGTCCAGATCAAGCAAAAGGAGATAGAGGAGGCATCTATTGGAAGTTTGCAAGATTTGACTTTTGCGAAGAAGGGGATTGATGTTTTCACTTGGGCTATAAGGACAAGGCCGTGTATGCGATCCGTTTTGTGTAAAGAAATCTATTTTCTAGCAAAGTTTTCTCATCAGAATCGAATTCAGAATCAACGCCTCTCTCTCTTTGCATTCATGCATTTGTATTACATAACATCATATGCATTCAAGTCTATAGAGAGAGTCTAATTAGTTTAAATTATAGGAGAGAAAGAAAAAAATCTAGAAATTTGAACACTTACTTACAGTACACGAGCTAAGTCAAGGAAAATGGACCGAGGAGAATGGAGCAATTCCAAAGAAATATGCAAGACCGGATGGCAAAGCTTCAACAAGAGATGAGGACCGGATGTTGGAAGCCCAAAAAGAACATGATGGCCCAAATGGCCCGGATCTTTGAGTGGGGCAATGAACAATAGAAAGGGTCTCATAATAAATGCTAATGACAATGAAGATTTTCCTCGGGGTTCCACCCCACCGCATGAACAACCTTAGGAAGAGTATGCCCAAAGACCACACCATTACGATTGGGCCTCAATAGGGGCAAACTGATAATAGACCGCCTATGAACTTCCAAATGGGTTGATATCTAAAACATGAGATAACCCCGCCAATCTGTTATCACGATTTGGACATAGCGAGAAAAAAAGGAAAAAGAATTGAATCTTCAAAGAAATTGAGAGAATCATTTGCAGATGGTTGGAAGAAAAGTTCGGGCTTTGGAAAATCTTGACCATCATCGGGTATTGGCGCTAAGGACTTAAGTTTGGTTCCAAATTTAGTGCTTCCTCATAAATTCAAGATGCGAGTTTGAAAAGTACAATGGGACTAGTTGCCCTGAAGCCCACATCACTATGTTTTGTAGGCGGATGGATAGTTACGTGAACAATGATCAACACGATTCATTGTTTCAAGACGATTTGGTGGGAGCAGCGGCGTCTAGGTGGTACAATCAACTCAACCGCGCTAACATTAGCTCATGGAGAGACTTAGCTCAAGCCTTCATGAATCAATACAACCATCTCACGGACATGACGCCTGACAGAATTACTTTGCAAAATATGGAGAAGAAACTAAATGAAAGCTTCAGGCAGCATGCACAAAGATGGAGAGAGATTGCCATGCAAGTTCAGCCACCACTCCTAGAAAATGAGACTACAATGCTCTTCATTAATACCTTGAAGGCTCCATTCATTACTCATATGATAGGAAATACCACCAATAGCTTTGCAGATATAGTGATGGCAGGAGAGATGATTGAAAATGCCATAAAATGTGGAAAGATCGAGGTGGGAGAAAGTAACAAAAGAATGGCCACAAGGAAGGGAGAAAATAAAGTGGATAATACAAGCATGGGGTGCTCAAAGTCGATTGCTGTTAAACAGCCAAAAACAGTGACTACTGGGTATCAAGGTTCATCAAGGAAAGAATCTGGCACAAGGCAAAGCAATGAGCAACTCCAGTTTACACCAATTCCAATGACATATAGGGAGTTGTATCAAAGTCTATTTGATGAACATGTGGTGGCTCCTCATTACATGGAACCAATACAACCCCCGTACCCCAAATGGTATGATTTTAATGCTCAATGTGAGTATCACGCAGGAATAACGGGTCACTCAATCGATAATTGCATGGCATTTAAGAAATTGGTTGAAAGACTTATTAAAATAGGGGTTGTAAAGTTCGATGAGTCGAGGAGGCGATGATAATTGAAGGAGGCGGGAGAGTTGTGATTCCTTGAAGAAGTCATCAGAAACCTAACAATCGGGGAATCAAAACACCAATGACATATCCAAAGAGGGAATCGGGGAATAAAAATTTCTAGGTCCTTATATACTTGGGAAGTTTTTGAAAAATGGAACTGTGGAAAGGATCATTGTATTTTTAGAGTGGATTTAGAGTAATATTTGAAACATGCTTGTTGTCTTGAGCCTAGAGGCAACAAGAACTCTTTTGTGAAATAGGCTTATGTTCAAATTTTATTTCAATAAGATGCATCTGTTTGAGCACATATTCTTTTATATTGTATATTCTTTTGTTTTTAGAATATTCTTTCATTCTTTATTCATGACCATACCAATAATCATCCTTAGAATCATTTATTCTTTGGATTTGTTAAGCTTCGTACCTAGGTACCCGGATATCAACGACATGAGCGATGTTATTCTGACTCCCTTTTTAAATGAGATATGGGTCTAGGGGATCTAAGGACTTCGAAGATGACAAAGATTGTAACCTACCTTCTGATTTGTTAAAGATGGTAGAATAAGATGAAAAACCGACCTTACTCTACAAAGGGTCATTAGACATTGCGAGCCTAGGAAAGGAGTGAAGATTGTAGCCTAGCTCATCACAGAAATAAGGAGAGACATTATTGAGTTATCTTCGAGAATTTAAAGATGTTTTCGCACAATTATATCAGGACAGGCCTTGGCTAATAAGAAACAGGCTAAACAAGAGGATGGGGCACTGTTGGTCTACCATAGAAGGGGATTATATTAGCCATACTGCAAACACTGAATTGAAGGAGACAAGATTCATGTGTCTACTCCAGTTCTTCACAAATTTTTCATATGTGGGGCATGGATGTGATGGGGCCAACCTCGTCAAAAGCTTTTAGTCAATATCGACTCATCGGCATAGTTATCTTTTACTTCGCTAAGAGGGTGGAAGTAGCTTCATATGCCAATGTTACAAGGTCGAAGTCATCAAATTCACAAAAAAAAAGATTAAGATGCTAGCAGAATGCCATAAAGGATCGTGTTTACAAAGTCAAAGTTTACAGTTTATCCAAAGATTAGGCAGCATATCACAGTGCAACAAAAGTTGCCAAAAAAAAGAAAAAGAAAAAGAAATGAAAGGTGGCTAAGACTTGTAAAGATTGGCATAAGAAGCTATCACTACTCTCTATGATTATCAAACGTTGGCTAGAATATTCACTGGGGCAACATCTTGCCCATTATGGAATTGAAGCATTTTTGCCAATTGAACCTAATCGAAGAAGAGGTTAAAAGTTATCCATCACGATCGGATGATGTGAGCTTACGACAAAAAGGTTCATCCAAGAGAATTCCACAAAGGGAACCTGATGTTGAAAGAGATTTTTCTTCTACAAAACTATTTTAGAATAAAGCATATGCCAAACGGGGAAGGACTTATGTAGGACCTGTTCTAGAGGAGCATTGATATTGACCGAGATGAATGGCAGAGACTTGCCCAATCCGGTGAATTCAGGTTTAGTCAAGAGATATTTTACCTGAAAGAGGAAAGACCAAGGTGAAAACCCGAAATGGGTGCCTCGAACAAAAAAAAAGAGAGAAAAAAAGAAAAGAAAAAGGAGAGGCCGAAGCGAAAACCCGCAAAGGGCGCTTTGAGACTAAAGGGGATTTGAGTTGAAAACCCGAAAAGAGGCGGCTCAATTTTGACCAAAAAAGTGGGGCATCTGATAGTCTTGCTACATTTGAATTAACAATGAGGAAGTATGTTACACCTTGGGGGCATCGACAAAGTACTCGGATCCACTAAACACATATTGAGCTTAAAATGGTCCTCAAGAAGTTGGAACAAAGAAGCTCAGACTGCGATATCTGGGGCACCTAGTTTCCCATTTTACCCATTTTAAATCTTTGATTACTTTATTCTTTTCAAAGAAACACCCCAATTAATTTTATTCTATAGCCTTTGCTATATTTACTTTATTCTTTTTAAAGATATACCAATCAATTTTCATTTATTACCTTGGTTATCTTTGATTAGCTTATTTGTTTCGAGCTATGCTCCTGATTAATTTCTTTCTTGTCCATTGCTGTAATCTTTTTCAAGCATTTTATATTGAAATAACGATTAATGGACTAATAACACTTTCATAAAAGGAGTTTCGCATATTAATCTAGAAGCTTCTAAATAATATGAGAATCTGAAAGAGGACTATTGTACAGAACTCACCAAGCCTAAGGGATTGGAAACATTGGAAAATGATTATCTCTTCGGATTCTTATTGGCTAGGACAATTCTGTTGGTAATACTACATTGACAAATGACGAACAAGGTCAATCCAAGTGTAAAAAGGGATCATTGTCGGGATACCCTGCATTCATTCAGACACATATATCTGGTCATTACACTCAGGGAATGGTGTAACAGATTGAAAGTGATACAAGTTCTGTACCTCTGAGTGGTAACAGAAATATGAAAGAAACCAAATGTCATTCCCCTGGAGTTGCAGTGGGAGATACCAACTTCATGTCCTAAGATTCAAGCGGGGCTGACTCAGAAATTACATTGGGGTAAGCTGGTTGAGCAGAACATGATTGATGAACAAGAATGAAAACAAATGAGTGACAACACCCAGAATAGGAATTATACTCATAACATTTTTGTATCATAGCAAATTTCATTAGGAGCATTTGATTCATTCAGGTCATTGCATCCTAATCCTTGAAATAGGAATTATTTTCATAACATTTTCACATTCATATATCATAACATGTCTAATTAGGACCATTTAATACATTTCGATCAAGGCATCCTAATTATTAGACATAAGCATATACCCATTTTACAGGTTATGTAGCAAGGTAGAAGATAGCGATCGCCATTCACGAGTTTGCGGGAAGCGGATAGAAGACATTAGTCCGGTGATCCACGAGTTTGCGGGGATTATATTAAAAATAGCAGATCGGCAGATCCACGAGGTTGCGGGGAGCGGATCGGAGACACCACCCTATCTCACGACCCGGTAGTGGAATAGGTCGAGAGATTGTAGATCTTGTCACCCTAAGCGTTATGGAACCAAGATCGAGCGGCAAATCTTGTCTCCTAAGCGATGAGTGGAACGATTTAAGCCACCAGCCCTATCTCCACGACCAGTGATGGAATAGGTCAAAGATTGTAGATCTTGTCTCTCCTAGCGATGATGAGGACCAAGATCGAGCGATAAATCTTGTCCCCAAGCGATAGTGGAACAAATTTAAGCCACCACCCTATCTCACGACCGGTAGTGGAATAGGTCAAAGATTGTAGATCTTGTCGCCCTAGCGATGAGGACCAAGATCGAGCGAAAAATCTTGTCTCCTAAGCAGTAGTGGAACAGATTTAGGCCACCATCCCTATTTCCCTGACCAGCAGTGAAATAGGTCAAAGATTGTAGATCGGGTCTCCCTAAGCAGTAGTGGACCAAGATCGAGCGACAAATCTTCTCTCCCTAAGCGATAGAGGAGCGATTTAAACCACCGATCGGCATCCCACGAGTTTGCGGTGGGAGCGGCCAGAAGATACGAGCACTGGCATTCCTGAAGTTGCAGAAACAGATCGAAGGCGTTTTAGTCTTATCTCCCTAAGGTTGCAGCGGAGTAGACTAAAAACAGAAGATTTTATCTCCCTGAAGTTGCAGTGGAGCAAATCGAAAGCAGAAGATCTTATCTTCCTAAAGTTGTAGGAAGCAGATCGAAGACGTTTTAGTCTTATCTCCCTGAGGTTGTAGCGGAGTGGACTAAAAACAGAAGATTTTATCTCCCTGAAGTTGCAGTGGAGCAAATCGTGAGCAGAAGATCTTATCTTCCTAAAGTTGTAGGAAGCAGATCGAAGAAGTTTTAGTTTTATCTCCCTAAAGTTGCAGTGGAGCAAATCGAAAGCAGAAGATCTTATCTTCCTAAAGTTGTAGGAAGCAGATCGAAGATGTTTTAGTCTTATCTCCCTGAGGTTGTAGCGAAGTAGACTAAAAACAGAAGATTTTATCTCCCTGAAGTTGCAGTGGAGCAAATCGTGAGCAGAAGATCTTACCTTCCTAAAGTTGTAGGAAGCAGATCGAAGACGTTTTAGTCTTATCTCCCTAAGGTTGCAGCGGAGTAGACTAAAAACAGAAGATTTTATCTTCATGAAGTTGCAATGGAGCAGATCAAAAGATAGTGGATACTGCCTTCATGAAGTTGAAGCTATCAAACTCACTGAAATCAAGATGAAACTCCAATGCCGTTGAAGTTGCAGTTCGGATTGGAAGTCATTTGAAGAAAGCGAGGATCAAGAAGTCGGGGCTCGACCAAGACCGGGCAAAATTGGTCCTTTTATTATCTTTGCTCTATTCTCGTTACACGACAATGAGCAAAGAAGGGCAGCTGTAGAAGCCCATTTTGCCCGGGCCCATGCAAATCAAAAAATAAACCAGAGTCCAGTTTTTTTTTAAAAATAGTCCTTTTACAATAATCAGACCCCAGACCCAATTACATTTAACCCAAATTACTAAACTAACACCCAAAACCATTACCCAAATACACCCGCCCAAAAATACTAAAGACCCATTAAAACCTAAAGCAGACTGGACCCACACTCAAGGCCCAAAAAGCCCAACGCCTAAGCAAAGTTTGAGACCTAGGGTTTTGAAGAAACCCCTAGGCGCGCGCCCCTTTCCGGCCCGCACCGCAAGCCCCGCAAGCACCCAACAGAGCGGATCGTCGCGCGCAAATCTCGCCCGGTGAGATCCCTATAAATCACGCCGCCATCTCCGTCGCGAGATCTCCACTTTCGACTGCAAAAGGAGAAAGAAATCGCGACAACAGATGTATTTCCTTTTTTAATTTTTTTATTTTTTTCATTTCGGGGCTATAAAACCCCAAAATCTGTAAACGAAAAGGGGACAATAGACGGAGAAAAAAAAACAAAATACGTTTCTTTTAACAAAGGTGATTTTCTTTTATATAATACTCTTTTTTATTTTTTTTATTCGTACATTTGCGCGCATAAACACTAGTAAAAAGGTACAAAATGAGAAGAAATTACCTTTTGACGGGCTTGAAAGGTGTAGGTTTCGCCTCCCGCCACCGCTCATGGTGGCGCGCGTGACGCTAGCAGCGTGGCCTAGATGCTGGCAACCAGAATCCAGACGAGCTATGGGGAACCCGAGAGAGAATTTCTAAACTTTTTTTTTTCAAAACAGAGTAAAAATGATTTTTTTTTTTGTTTAAATCGGATTATATATTAACAATAAAACATTGTCATTTTGCCTAAACCAATAGGCATTGAAACGGCGTCGTTTAAAGGAGAAGACCGCAGCGTTGACACGGAGACCCGAACAGGATCGCGTGTTTTCAAAAATGGGAATTTATCCTTTTAGTCCCTCTAATATTTCATTAGATTAAATTTCGTCCAATTCAATTTTTATTTATTTTAAATTAGCCCCAAAACTTACACTCTGTTTCAATTTGATCTTGAGGTACCTTAAAGGTTAAAATCAAAACGACGCCGTTTTAAAATTTGGCATAATTTCCATTTTAACCCCTGTCATTTTAGCGCGTGTTTTATTTTAATCCTTTCAGTTCTTTTTTAATTGCTACTTGACCCCTGTTTTCTTTGTTTTATTTTATTTTTATCCTTTTATTTTATTTTATTATCTTATATTATATTAAATTGTCCATATTATTTATTATTTATATATTAATATATTAATGGTATAAATATATATGTATTTTTATAATTATTATTTATTATTTTTATTTAGCTCAAAATTATTTTCATTAGATATTATTTTTTATATATTATATGTTTTTAAATTGTATATTATATAATATTATATCGTATATTATTTTTAGCTAAAATTTATTTATGTTATATAATATATTCTATTTATATTATTTATTTTTATATGTAATTTTATATATTTATTTAATATCACTATATACTATTTTTATTTTATACATTGTTTATATTGTCTCTATCATATGTATGTCTTTTTATCTATAATTTAAGCTTGCATTAAATATGTTCATATTTGTTTATTATTTATCATATTTGTTTATGCTTCATCATGTATTTACAATTGCTTTAGTGTAGGAATTATTATTTGTCACATTTTATATTATTATTTCTTTATTGCCTACTTTAAATGTTAATATATTATAATTGCTTTTAATATTTTTGTTCAATAGTTTATAAAATACAAATATTGTCACATGGATTATTGGTTTTTGCAAAATTAATACTTTATCTAAAAGGTTTTTAAAATAAGGCAATGTTTTGGTATTTAGAAATTCGGAAAATAATGGCCAATCGTGCTGGGTGTTGTTTTTCCGTTTGGCTAAATAGCTAAATATCCCTTTGACAAGTTTTATAAATTATGAGATAATCTTAGTTACGAGGGTTTAAAAATATCATGTCCAATCGTGCTGGATGTGATGTTTATATTCTTTCGGATCGAAGAATTCTCAAATTTTAAATCAAATTGTTCGAAGTTTTTTTAGAAATCATATTTTTAAATATTTTTAAGTTTCAAACATTTGGACATGATTTTATTGATTAGGTACCAATTTTTTGGGCGTTATGAGGGTGCTAACCCTTCCTCATACGTAATCGACTCCCGAACTTATTTTCTGTTTTTCTCGTAGACCAAAATTAAATATTTTAAATAAAACATTTAAAAGGTGATCCAAACACACCTAAGTAAAAAGGGATTGGTGGCGACTCCCATTTTCGTTTTTAAAAGTCGATCCCCATTTTTCAAAACCCGATTTTAAAAATGGTTTCGACAATATCAAACTTGTTAATACTAGGTAGAGAGGGTGGTGATGATAAGAAAGTTAATTCACTTATGATAGGTAGAAAACTATAGTATAGAGAAGGGAGATAAAGGAGAAAATGAACATTATTTGTGCTATTAGGGTTGCTCAAAAAGAGAGAAAATCCTTTATTTATCACACACTGGGGTATTTGTAGGCAAGAGGGTTTCTTGTCTAGTTACGTCATGTCACTGACAATTTTAGTATATGACTAAACATGTGGTTGACTAGGTGGCAAAGTCATTATACACTGATTTGTCGTGTATGACTTCGAGTGGTTACTAGATGGTCTCCTCTTGAGGAGGGTGCACTCGCTAATAGTTGGTAGCCTAAAGATGGATGCTCTTCCTGCGGGTAATGTGAAGCATACGGGTGGTTGGTTCTTGAGTAATCATTTAAATGAGATAAGACAGGAGGCTTTCAGGTAGGGATATAACAAAACTAAAATAGAGAGTAAATACTAAATTTTAGCAAAGGACTAACACTATGATTAGACCATTATTTTAATTTGCCAATATAAGATTTATACAATTACATTGTGCTAAGGTCAACGGCTTCAGCTTTTGCAAACTGTGCCCATGTTTCATTTGCCATTCAATTCAGTGCATCCGATGTGTTGGTGTAAAACGCAGCGTTTTGCTGAATTTTCTCCATTTAGGGCGGCAAAATTAAATTACAATCGGTCCCACAAATTGCTTTTCTTTTTGCTGCCGTGGCGAGTTTCTATTGGCTTTTAATGACACTTGACCGCAATACTTATTCTATCCGCCACCATCCTAAACAATCGATAAAATTCTCTCTGTATCGCGTTGAGTGTGAGTGACGACGAGGACGAGGACGCTCCGTTTTGCAGATTCTCTCATCCCGTAATTCGATTCTTCTTCGATTGACGGTGCAATGGTTTACGTAACATCGTGGGACGAATTCGTCGAGCGAACCGTGCAGTTGTTCCGTGCCAGTCCTGAATCTGTATGTTAACTTTACGCTTCATCTTTTCCTTTTTTTCTCTATTATTAATATTGTTGTCGTTGTCACGGAATAAATGGTGATTTTGCCCGATCTGTTTTTCTGGATTTGGATTGGGCGTGAGCTAGACGCGGTATTGCATGAAGTACCGGCATTGCGATGGAAAATTGGTTTTGAAGGTTACTGATAACAAAGAGGTATGTATGAATTGAATTTGCCTAATTGTGTATGTTGTTGGCTTTGTGTGATTCAATTCTCGTGGTTTAGTGTTGATTTATGTTTAGTTGCTGAAGAATTAGGCAGATTTGGATTAATTAAGGCAAATTTATGAGAATTTGAGCATGGATTTGCAGATATGCGTTGTATGGACTAGACAACGTGCTTGAGATTATGTCTATTTGTAGCTCTCTTGACGGAGGAGCAGCAATGATTTCCTTCTTTTTCTATTCTTCACTTGTTTTGTTGCTTCTTAGTTTCCAGAGTTGTCAAGTGAACATTCTTTTTCTTTTAACAGTTTGCATTTTGCCTTTCAATCAGAGACTGAAGAATTTGATAGCTTTTAGTTGAGGGAAATTAAAACTGCAAAACTCTTATCATAGATAGCGGAAGACCTAGGTTTCTTCAAGTAGCCTTATGAACCAGATCTGTGTAACTATTTGGTAAAGTTGGCACAAACATGCTGTCTTGTTAGTTTGCTATCTTTTTTTTGCGGCCATGTTTATATAGACTATACGGAAGAAATAGAAAATAAGCTCGTTTCCTTTTTCATTGCCGGCTCCAAATTAGAGAAAATGCTAATACATTTGACTATTTCGCTAGTAGTAAAAAAGCAGGAGTGAATCTTGTAATGACTTAATGCTACATTAGTCCTTTTTTGCGAGAATTGTAGAAGGGGAAGAAAGGCAAGGAAAATTGCATTAAAAGAACATCAAGGAAGCCCTTCCAATGAGTTTTCATTAAGGAGGGAAGTGATACAATTTGGTGTTTTGAGAAATTTTCTATTTATATGGACAAAATGTTCCTCGTAACTCTTGCCTTGTTTTGGATCTTCAAAATCCCTAATGGTTATGCTTGCTTTCCGTCTTAACTGAGTTGCTCAGTTGTGTTTATGATGTGAATTTTTGGAAAATCACATCCCAAAAGCTAGCTATTGAGGTTGGAGAGCCTAGGTCCATATGAACCCCACTAGGAAATCCCATACTTTCCTACATGGGATCTAAGTCTCATGCAATTGGGCACATAACAATTCACCACTCTCTGCAGTCTTGATGCCCATGTGGGCTGGCTTTGCACTAGCTTAATTTAGCCCCAGACGAACATTGCAATACCGACATCACCACCTGCACTACACAATTGCAACTGAGAGATGTGATGATTGACTCTGATACCAATTGATATGAAACTTTGGAGAACTAAACTCCAAAAGCTAGCTATTGATATTGGAGAGTCTAGGTCCATATAAGCCTCACTAGGAAATCTCATACTTTCCTACGTGGGATTCAAGCCCTATAACTTGCAATTGGGCACGCGCTTTACAATTTAGGCAAGTTCATTTCAAGTATTAAACTGATTCCTTAAACTCACAAACTGTATAATCCCTAACTGAAATAGTGAATTGAAAGGTGATGATTGGCATATAAGTTTAGAGAAAATATTCTATTGTATGGACAAAATTTTCCTTTGCGACTCTGGCCTTGTTTTGAGATCTTCAAAATCCCTAATGGTTATGCTTGCTTTCTGTGTTGCTCAACTGTTAGCTAAGTCTGGCAATTGGCAACTTCTATGCTGATTTCTTTAACTTACAAACTTTATCTTCCGTGTTGCTTGAATATCTCAAGTTTGAATCTATAAGTTATAGACCTATAATAGCATCTGTACTGGACGAATGACCCAAAGCAGTTGAGGGATTTCTTCTAAAAATCAGTATAATCTGTTTTGTTGTGAAAATATGAGACTAGTTCCTAGTGTACATGTACTTTTTTGTGGTTTTTCATTATTTCACATTCTATTGTGTTTTTGGCATTGAGTTTTAGTAATTTTTATTGTTTGTTTGAGGGAAAGAGCTTGATCAATTGTAACGTATTGGATTTATGACTTCTGGATTTGATGTTACCCTACTTCTTTCATGGTATATGCTATGGGGTTTCTCATTATAAACTATTTTATTTGCTGTTAGTGCCTTAAGTTCAAGACAGATCAAGCACAGGAGGCCAAGAAGATGGAGAAACTGAACAATATATTCTTTACCTTGATGGCTCGGGGACCTGATGGTATTGTTCTTTATTACTTCGTTTAAAAATGACTGATCTTTCTCGAATTTGTAGGCAAAAAAAAAAAAGAAAAAAAAGGCAACTAAATACATGTTACTTTGTTGACATAGAACGAAAAACCTTCAAGAACTTAATTGGAAAAGATTCTAAAGCTTGTCCGTGGTCCAATGGAGTTCATTTATGAACAATATTCTCCAACATTTTCGTTTATTTATGTTTGGTTTTGTATGTGGAATTTCTAACTAGTTATCATTTTTCCTTGTGATGCAGTGGACATGTCAGAAATTACAGGGAAAGAACATATCGAAGCCCAACCAGCAAAGAAGGGAAGAGGAAGAAAACAGTAGCTGGACTTTCTGCTTAACACATGTGGTTCTTAAACAAATACTATAGGACCCTCTGAATTTTAGAGAGAAATCGTGACTTTTTATGAATTGAAAATGCTGAGATTGTCAAAATTTTCCTGGAAAATTTATCATGTTTTCTGGATTCCATTGAATGAAGAGATTCACTTTCTGTAGATCATGATACAATTTTACCATTCTCTCTCCCTTTTGGGTCGATATTGAAGCTCTAAACTCACCACTAACCAAAGAAAAAAAAATCTTTTAAAAGGGTTGTGGACCATCTGTGTTTTTACTTCTCCAGGATGCTGAAATCGCCATGATTATTGAAATTTTTACAGGATTCTCCACCTGAATCTTTTGATATCATGCAATGCTACCAAGTTCAACCCTCTTCACCCAATAAATCTGCAAAAGAGGTAAAATCTCTTTCTCTTTTCAGTATTTGGGCCAATAACTGTATTTGAGTGTACTTGAGTGTGAATGTGTAGTCAATTTGTTGGCAGCTTTGGGGTTTTTTATTCCTCAGCCAAACCCTTGAGTTTAGGCTGATAAAAGAAAGAAACTATTCTAAAACGTCATGTCTTAATAATTATGGGTCTCTTTTGGTTGATTGATGGTGTAGAGATCGAGGCACAAGTGTGACAGCCTCCGTTAAACTCGTGAGGTTTGTAGTTGGTTTTTAACTGTGAAAACACTAGTTTGGTTTCTACATGTTTGGATACTAGGAATGTTTTTCTTTTAAATACTGAAAAGATAATTGACACAGAAATTAAATAAGAAAGTAGTATTTTTTAATTAACCTTTTTAATAATAATTCCGGTGACTTAAAAAGTTACACTAGCTATTAACTCCCTAAAGTATGTAAATCATGTCCCCGTGGAGCGCTTTTTATTTTTTAGCTTAGAAAAATGAAATAAACTGATAATTCTTCCAACTAATAAAAGAAATGTGTAAATTACATTGGTAGGTACTTAACTAGTGGTAGTTTTAAAATGGTATAATAACTTATTTAACTCTTAATGATTATATTTTTTTTAAATTTGGTCACGTTATAAAGAAATTAATCCTCATTATTTTTAAATTATTGCAATTTGGTTTTGATTTTAATAAAATTATATTTTTTTTAGTTGGGTGATCATTTTAAAATTTTTTATAATTAGATGATAAAAAATAAAATTGATAATTGTTAGTTGACCACCATTCTAGTTTACCCTAATTTTACTAGATGGAAATATTAGTTTAAAATATTATGTGATATTTTGAAGTGAGGTAGTATATTCAATTAGATAATTGTAGTTTAACTTGAACTTTTGTGCTAAATAAAGTATAAAATCAAGTGGGATTAAATGCAATATGGAGTTAAGCTAAAATGGTTCCATTGGATATGTCATGTTTAAATTAATATCAAATAAGTTTATCTTCAAATTCTACTATTAGACACTATATTTGTTAATTTAGTCTCTACTTTAATTTAATCATTTCTAGTTTCTATATTTTTGGAATTTACAAATTTTAGTCCTAACCAAATGATAACGATTAAATTTATTTAAGTGAAGTTCTGTTATTTTACAGATTTAATGTGTCAAACATATTATCATATGTGTAATGGTCTGTTTGTTATTTTTACATATTACTCAAAAAAATTAGTTAATAAATTTAACGACTATTGTTTGCATTAAGGTTAAAATTTTGAAATTCAAAAAATATAGTTGTTTAGAATTATCCAATTAGTGAATGTGAAATAAATCTATAACTTTAGGCATAATATAGGACTAATAACATGATTTAACTTAACATATTTAACTGTTATCACTAATTCAGGATTAAATTTTCAAAATAAAAAAGTACAAAAATTAAAATTAATTAAATTAAAATATAGATATTAAATTCATAATTTATATAAAATACAGAGTCTAATAAGCATAACTTGACCTAAAATAGAAGAGTTTGTTCTAACTGTTGAATACTTTTATCTGTACGAAACCGTAAAAGAAATATGAATTGGTCAAATTTTTTGTATATGGTACCAGTAAAACTAATATGGCAAGATGAAGGTGGTCCAATAATGGATTCTGCCTCTGCATGATATTTTCGAGGCATATGTTTAAAATAGTTTTTTTAAAATAATTTATCTGTTTTTTTTATATAATACTTAGAATTATTTATAATTCTTTCTCAACCCGTAAATAGAAAGATAATGTACTTCAATGCACTTGAATTTACATCCTCCTGCATTAACAACAATATACTTACTAATTAAACTAAGACTCAATAGGCTAAAATAGAGATTATTTAATAGCCATTAACAAGTTAGGTTATGAATAGTTGGATTAGTTATAATAGGATTAAACAATTGAGATGATGAAATTATATGCGATACTGGTGTAAAAGAAAAGAAATAATATTTTCAGGGGTTGAAGAATAATTTTCCAAAGTGGACCCATCAAGTGAGAAAAAAACAAATTGAAACCAAATGGGTGGAACTGGAGGATATATGATTGACTGAAATAATGAGATAGTCTCAGTCCCTAGCGTTTGGTTGAAGTTAAGACTTAAACAAAATATTTCAATGTCCCATCAAAATCTTATAACAATTATTTGTGGGAGACGCACAGACAAAGGCAGCCCACTCTTTCATAGGTAAATTTATCATCAAGATACTAAATTATTAATAAATTTACGTTTCAATTATTTTATTTTAAAATGGTATAAAATAATTTTTAAATTATTTAAAAGTTTTATTTTAAGCCACTAGATTGATAAGATCTTTTTTTTTTTTTTAAAGTTTGATTAGTAAACTTTAAGTGACGATTTAACAATTAATGCAATAAATTAATATATATTGATGAGTAGAACATATATTAAATTTAACAATTAATATCGAAAACAAGAGAAAAATATTATTTAAACTTTAATTTACAGATTCATGATTGTACAAAAATTTTCAATTAATACAAGCGATATAAATAACTAACTACTTTATCAGAATTCAATTAGCAAACTGTTGAATACAAACAGCTCAAAACTAGAGCCAAAGCAAGGTAAAGAAAAATCATTAGGCAAAACTCTAATGGTTCTCTGTACCTTAAAGAAACCTCAGATCCCAATGCGTTTTCTTTTGTCTGCTACTCTTTTTTACTTTCATTTGCTTTAAAGATAGATAACCAAAAAAACACACAATACTAAAAAGATAAAGGTGTTTTTAATCCATGCGCCATTGAAGAAAAAAGCTTCTGAAATCCCCAAAACTAAGCTTTTTACTCCCACCACCACTATACCTATTTATAATATTAGGAAAAATACTAAAAAAAAAATTGAAAGTTGGAGGGACAAAATATTCTTAATAAATGATAACTATGTGTTTTTGGTGGGTTTATTTTTTACTATATTATAAGCTGAGACAAAAAAAAAAAGTGCATTATTTCGTTGTGAAGGTGAGGGAGAATTTATCATTTATTTTATATCAAATAAATTGTGCTAGAATTTGACTAAATTAAGTATATATATATATATATGTTTCTCCTTTTTTTCTTGCTACGTATTTGAGGGATTAAACTGATTTTAATAAATATAATGAAAATCGGTTTAATCTCTCGAATATGTTTTAAAATCGAGATATATTTTTATTTTAACCTTAAATTTTAAATAACATAAAGTTTTAAAGTGGTTTTGTTCTTGGTATATATATCAACCAATGTTATACTAAAATGATCTTTTCGTCCCTTAATCCAAAAAAAAAAGAGAGGATTTGGATGAAGATTTGATTAGTTGTACAATAAACAGGCTTTTTAATTAATTTAAGAAGAATGCCATCGAAGATACTTTTCTTAAAAAAATAGGTGAAATTTCCTCTAAACAAAATTCTCTAATTTTACTTCTATTATTATTATTATTAGTTTAAGTTTTATTGCATAGATGAAATATATTTTGATTTTCAATTTATTTTATTTTCTGAATAATTATTTGAGTTTTTTTAAACTTCACATGAGGTTGAAAGTGTGATAAGTGTCACATTTATTTATATATTATTTTTTTATTACACCTTATAATGCACTTATGAAACCTTCGATCCGTTTGTAGAGTTTAAAAAACTCCACTGGTGGTGGGTTTTTTTACATTAATAATATGAAAAAAATAATTACAAAAATTGGGTGGAAAGCAGATTATTTACGAGAATAGACCGTTTTGAAAAGTAAAAGATGGTGTCGTCAATGTGTCGGGCGACATCACTTATAAATATAAGGTTTTAATAAAAATAATTGTAACCATTCACATTAGGTGAATTTTCAATCCTAGTCACTCTACCATTAAAATGTATTTGGTTACCAAATAAAATGGTGATATGGCTTTCTTTTGATTGGTATAATAATAAATTTAGCCCCTAATATTTTTTACACATTCTATCAAGTTGATTCTAATTCTAAAAAATTCAATACATTTCGTCCTCAAAGTTTACACATTATCAACTCGGTCTTTATTTTAAATATTCAAAAAATTATAATTATAAAAATATTAAAAATTATAAAATTATGAGATTAAAAAATGTAACAATTTTTTTATTAAATAAAATAAAACTATAAAAACTATAAAATATAAATATAAAACTAATAAAATATAAAATTTAATTTTTAAAAATGTCTATAAAAGAGTAAAATGTAGGGACCATACCACTTTTTTTTTTAAATAATCAAATTGGGTTTTATTAAAATTAAACACTATACATGAAGGAAAATTAAAGGGCCTAAATAAGTTCCAGGCCCAAATAATAAACAAATGAAACCGTAAGAAATCAGAAAGAACAAGAAGTCTTTGAGCTGATTTCAACAGCCCGAAAAATAAGAAATTGAAAATTGAAAACTAAAGCCATATTAATGGCACCTTGACTCTGCCCAATCAGAAAGTCTGGCAACGTCATTTCCTTCACATTTGCCGTTCCTTCTTTCAGACGTTTCCAGATACCAAAGAAGCTGTTCACCTACCGCATTTATTGTTCCATTTCAGCCTATTCTTTCTTCACATCTTCCCACTTTCAATCTGATATCTTTCTTCCCTTTTCATCGCTCCCCCTTTTCCTCATCATTTCTCCATTTTCAAACTGCCTCGCCCTTCTCTTCCTCCTCCTTCAATCGTTCAGCATATGCAGGGACTCTTCCAATCAGGTAAAACTCTCCCCTTCCCTTAAGTGTTTCTGTTGCAAGAATATGTGCCAGACCGTTCAATGATCTTGGGGTATATTCAAACTGACTATTCATAAGTTTCCTCCGTAACTGTTGTATATCGTGAATGTACGCCCCAATCCTTGATCTATCTTCATTTCTATTCCTGCATTTTTTATTACTGATAGTGCGTCCCCTTCAATAACTATTTCTACCCACTGCATATCCACACTAATTTGTATTGCTGTTCGACATGCTATTGCCTCGGCCGCAAATGAGGACTCAACTTGTTAGTATATTTTGAAAGCGATACGTAAGCGCACCTTTACTA
Source organism: Gossypium sturtianum (assembly GCA_025698515.1). Taxonomy (NCBI): domain Eukaryota; kingdom Viridiplantae; phylum Streptophyta; class Magnoliopsida; order Malvales; family Malvaceae; genus Gossypium; species Gossypium sturtianum. The sequence continues at coordinate 9,830,486 of CM046950.1, read as the reverse complement.
TTTACGCAATGACTCCCCATCGTCGACTTCTTAAGCTTATCATCATATGCTGCGTCAAAGTTAACCTTGATAACGTTTCGAAGAGGATGCTTCCATTTCTGAACTTTCGAAAGTGTCTTTGGTAACTTTTCTTCAACTCCCTTCAACTCTAAAATATAACAATTAATAAATCTTGCTGTCTCCTTCCCAGATCTGCTTACTTTCTCATGTACTAACTTATTTCTGTCTCCCCAGATCGCCCATAGAGCACAACAAAACACTTCGCATTGAGGAGGGGTAGCCATTTCAAAGACCCAGGTAAGCCATTGTGGGAACTCTATATATTCGTCTTTAAGAAATTCCGAAAAAAGTAACTCTTCCCAAACTGATCTTGAAACAGGACATTCTCTAAACAAATGATTCATAGTTTCAGCTCCTTGACCACACCGAGGGCAGATTACAATGTTTGACAACTTCATGTGCTGCATATTGATTCGTGTGGGTAGATAGTTCCATGATATCTTCCAAGTTGTAATTTTGATCTTAGATGGTAAATTAAGTAGCCAGAGTTTTTTGTAAATTTTTTTGTAGTCGGTCTGTAAAGCGTAAGCTCTAGGATTCATCTCAATGCTTTGTAATAGTTTATAGGCACTACGTACCGTGAACTCTCCTGAAGGCTTTCCTCTCCAAGCAAGACGATCATCATGGGATTCTACTGCTAGCGGAAAGCGACTAATCTTTTCAGCTATATCCTCCGAAAAGGTAGATCCTATCAACTCTGATTTCCAACTTCTGCTACTTTCATCGATTAAGTCAGCAACTTTACAATCGCTCAAATTATTAACATGTTATGATAATCTGGGATTAATTAAGTCTGGTATCCAAATATCATGAAGAACTGAGATATCTGACCCAGTTCCCACTTTCCAACATATACCTTCTCCTAGGATACTTTTAGCTGCCCATATACTCCTCCATGTGTATGAACAATTATTTCCCAAACTTGAATTTAAAAAATTCGTATTCGGAAAATATTTCGCTTTTAATACTTGTGTTACTAACGAATCAGTATTGTTCATAATTCTCCACCCTTGCTTAGCTAGTAAAGACACATTGAATTTTGCCATATTCCTAAATCCCATACCTCCCGGGACCATACCACTTTTAAATTCAAATATTATCGTTTTATTTTTATTAGAATATTATTTTTTTATTAGTTATGTTGTCAAACATATTGGTGACACCGTCTTTTATTATTCAAAACGATCTATTATCGTAAATCATCTGTTTTTCACCCTATTTTCATAATTACTTCTTTTCATATTATTAATATAAAAAATCCACTTACTGTGTATAAAATAATTTTCTTTATTTTATATTGAGCTATTTTTAGTTAATCATATATTAGTTGTGAATTCTAGTGGGTTGTGCTTCTAAATTCTTTTTTATTTTATTTTTTGTTAATTTGCTTTTTTTAAATAATAATCTGGAAAAATATTTGGTACATTCATGGTGATATTTTTAGACTTCACAAGTAAGGTTAGGGGTTAACAAATATACTATAAGGGTATAGTAAAATATTTAAAAAATAAATATTTAAAAAAAGACATGTGATAATTTTTTAAGGCTGCTTGTGGAACAAAAGAATTATACTGACAGTGCACTAAATACTAACCCATTAGTTAATGTATTATTTTAAGGGTTGGTATTTTATCCACTGCGAGTGGAGTTTTCTTAACTCCACAAATAGAGTTCAGTACATGACACGTACTATTTTAATTTATTTTTAATTTTTTTAGTATTCTCTTAAGACACATGGTGACATTTTTTTAATATTCACCTCTGCTTGTGGAGTTTTTTAACTCTACCGGCAGTTAACCAAATAATTTTTTTATTTTAAATTAATAATTCTAACATTTTTTAAATATTATTGTTGTCTAGGTTAACTTAAATGGTAGCATTCTTTATCATAAATAACTTACATGCCATACCTCATAAGATCAAGTCTAAGCATACACAATCTCTTTAATTTGCCACAGTTCTACCTAACCAAACATTTTGACGGGATCAAAACACATAAACAACTATACATATAGTAATTTTAAAATACATTTAAAGCATTATTTAATAGCAAAATCGAGTTTAGTTGGTTTTTTTTTTTTACAATCTAGTTTATCTACTTTCATAACTATGATTTTTATTTGGTTAAAGTATTTGGGAGGTTTGTTTATTATAAAGGCTGGAACAAATTAGTTTATCTATTGTTAAATGGAGCAATTTAGTCCTTATACTATTAAAAAGAATCAAATAAGTCCAAATTGTAACATACTTAACATTTATTGTATAAGAACTGTTTTGAATTTTTTTTTTCAATTACAGTTCAATTCCACACAAAAGATTCAGAAAGATAAAAATTTTAAAAATGTTAACTCAATTAAACAATAAATAATATATTATAAGTAGTAAATGTTAATCCTATTTCAATTTGACCTTATTAACTTTTTTAATAGTATATATCCTAAATTGATTCGTTTAATAATAGAGAAACTAATTTAATCAGATCCCTATAATACAAGGATATCCCGGTTACATTCACCACTTCTATTGATTTATTTATGGATAAATTAATTAGGAAGAGTCTTTGTAATAAAAGTAGAATTTGGGATTTGCATTAATTCTTGGATGTAAACAAGGTGTATGTGAAATACCCTTGGCTTTAATGCTTTTACCATCTTTTCCCCCCTCCCTTTTTGCTGTTCTCTTTCCCCTTTCCCTTTTCTATGGTTTGGAAATTATGATTTCAAATCAATGCTTTTGTCCTTAAAAACAAAAGAAAAGAAAAGAACATATCTTTTGTGTATGAAGACAACGTTTCTATATATGTATCAACACTAATATGTTCTCTCAAGGGGTAAATGTGGATAGAAGTTGTTTTAACGATTTATTAGATGGGTGAAGAGTTCTGGGCGGAGAAGATTAAGATAGAAGGAGTAGGTCGATATGAAGAGGCTGGAGAGTCTAAAGAGGTAGATAAAACTAATATTTATAAGCCACGTGTCTACATTTGATTGGTGAGCTTATCATTCAGCGGGTCTCTTGTTAGATCAATTACATGACCTAATGATAAATGATTAGTAGTCTTATTGAAGATGTCAAATAATGTTGCCTAGAACTTAAAAAAAAAAAAAGCGTGTATTGGTTGTATTAGAATTGTGTGGCTCATATAGAAGTACACTTCTTCTATTTGATATTAATTAGAATAATGTATTTCAACCTTACTACACTGTTTCTATTTTGAACCTGTAAATAGATGTAGTCTAAACTCCTCTTGTATCATTCGAATTCAACATTAGTGAATTTTATTCTCTTCTGCCCGTGGTTTTTTCCTAAATGAGTTTTCATGTAAAATCTGTGTATTCTTATTTTCAGGGTGAAATAACTTCCCTAACGAGGTGATCTTCTTGACAAGGTGTGACAAAGAAATCTCTCTAATAGGATCAAATGGTACACGTGTGACAACAATAAATCTAGTTCAACCAATTATTTCATGGATGTCACGTATCATTTTAAAAAAGGTTTAACATTCTATGTTATTTTTAACATATTGTTCACATGCATAAGATCCATTCAACAACATTATTTAAGTTAAAAAAACTAAAATTTAAAACCCCAACAATAATGTTTAAAAAAAGATTGTACATATCTTTTTCAAGCATAAACTAAAGTAGCCAACAATAGCACTACAAATGTGATGGAAGAATTGGTGAGATGGTCTATTTAAGTAGAAAAATTCCACAAACACATTGGCCCATCTTTATCAATTAGACTATAGTTGTGGTATATAAATTTATAGTATATTTATTATGCTTTTTGTTCTATGTTTTCTTCCACTTAAAGACCAACAAATGGCAGTTATATGTGTATGTATATAATTTGGCTCATTATATTGACAATTCAATTTGTCGAGTAGATTGGATAATGGACAATTTCTTATGTTCTTTGTAGATTTTTGGTCAAGATTTGGTTCATGAACACAATCTCCATTGCTTTTTGTAGTTATTTGCATGCTTTTTTTTTTCATAGCCAAATAAAGTATTAAGAGGTCATGGATGGAAAAAGTCTTCACTGTTTTTTTTAAATCAATTAAATTTTTATCGAAAATTTTATTTAATTTTTTTATGATAAAAAACAATCAATTAAACTACTCCGTAAATCGTTAAATTTTTAAGGTTGATTATATAACCCATTATATAATCCACGTGTAGTTAATGTTAACGTGTAATTTTGTCATGTCTGTAAATATTTAAAAAAAAAAAAAACTGTAAAAATTATTAAAATGTAAGTCTGTAATGAACTTAAACAAACAGATATTTAAATTCATTCAAATCGAGACATTCATTTTAGACACGATTTTTAAATAATTGTTAAAAATATCATAAAAACTATAGAAAATTATTTAAAGTCATTAGAAATTATTAAAAATATTTTTTAAAAAATAAATTTATAAATCTTGTAAAAATTATAGAAAATAATATACAAATTATAAAAAGCAACACATAATTATAAAAATCTTGCTTGTATTGAGTACAACTTATTTAACAGGGATGACGTAGAATCACAGTTTCATACAATATTTTCTCAATTTATTAATTATATGAAATTGCAATTTCTTGTATAATTTAAATCCGTATTAATTAAAAATATATGTGCATTTATATCAAAATAAATTAAGAAAAGATTTACAAATGATGGACTCAAATTAATGGTAAATTATACAAATTGTCACCCAACTTTCAAAATTTTTAACTTAGGCATTAACGTTTGAATTCGTTTTTGTTCTGACCACATGCCATTAAGTTGACAATGGAAAGTCTTTTTCCAACTGTATAATAACACCTTTAAACATCGATACTTACATATTCTATCAATTTGATCATAATTCTAAATAAATTAATAAATTTAATCCTTCACATTTACAAATTCTATCAAATTGATCCTTATACTTCATAACCAAAGCTTTCAACTTTTAAAATAGTGACATTTCACATCTATTTATTGTTTTATCTATGGTTGAAATTATCCAAATCGATACATAACTCTTTTTGTTTATATTTTTTAGAAGCTAATGTTAGAAATAATAAAAGATAAAATTTTAATATATAATATATAATAAAATTATATAAACAATTTAATATTTGTAAAATATAAATTTTCACTCTAAGTAGCATAATTTTTAATTTTTAATTAATTTGGTAAATGATTTGACACTAAATCAAATTATTAGTGGTACATATTGTTTATTGTGGGTTTAAAAATTAAAAATAAATAGAACACATAATAATCTCCTAATCAATTTATAAAATTAAAAAAAAATATTTTCAATGTAAAAAAAACAGGAAATTCAATTAATTCTTTCCCACTTTTTTCTTTCAAAAAAATTAAATGTTCATAAAATTTTATTGTATAAGTGTTGATTGAATAATATGATTTTTCAAATCTGTATTTTTTAACTCTGGGTTTAATTTCCAATTTCAATGACTATTTTTGTGTACTTTAAAGGAAATATCGTATAGTTAACAACAAAAGTAAATTTAAAGTGTTTTGTATAAGGTTTTTTCATTTTCTTTAGCTAAAATTTTACCAATCAAAGAGTTATAAACATTATATTTAGAAGCAAAATATTGAAAAAAGAAAAGGAAATAAAGTTTCAAGATAAACTCATTGGTATTAAGAATTGGCTCAAAAAACGACTTGTTAGTTGAGAAAAGTTTTTCTCAGAATGCCTCTGTTTTAAAAGTTAAAAGCTTTAGCTAGAAAGTTTGAGGATCAAGTTGATATGATTTGTAAATGCGAATGGTTAAATTTAATGAATTATTTAGCAGCGGGATCAAATTGACAGAATATGTAAGTATTGAGGACTAAATGTATTGTTATACTAATTAGAAAAAAGAATTTTCTTTATCAATTTAATGACGGATGACCAAAATAAAAACAAATCCGAATATTAGTGTCTAAATTAAAAAATTTAACAAAAATATAAACATAATTAGGTGACCATTTATAAAATTTATCATTTTATAGTTTAAATTCGTATTAATTAAAATATAAAATAAATTAAGAAAAAATGTGAATTTAAATTAAAATAAAATCCAGAGATAATTAAAATGTAGTTTATTCATAATAAAATTCAAATAAACTTACCATCAAATCTATATCAAACATATTTTGATATACAAATATAAATTTTTTTGACAAATTATAAAAGGACAATAAAATTTTAACAACAACACAACTAAAATAATTCGAATTTAGACTAGATGGTGAATAACTTAACCATCGGGCTGGGATTTATAAATACAATTAATTTAATATGCAATTATCTATCAAATTCACAATCAATCAATTCTGAATATACTAAATTTATTAAAGTAAATTATAAAAGTGGCTTGAAAAATACAATAAAATCATGTGCGGAATTATTTCCGCGTAATAAAAGAAGTCCACTGGAGAGAGACGGAAGAGACAGTTAAGTCAACAGCGGTGGGACCCACATTGGTCCCACGTGCCTTTCAGTCACCGACCTTCACGGTGACCTCCCGGTGCAAGATAGCGGTCAAAGACACCAGTACCCTTGGGGTACGTGTCAGATTTCAAAGTCACAGCAGAAACACGTGGAACCACTTTATTGGGTGACTCCAACAACGGCTATATAGGATTCTTCTTTCCAATACATAAGCTGGGCCCCACTATTGATGTAGACATTATGATTTCGACTTTAATTAAAAGTAGTATTAAAAATTGAATTACATTTTTATTTGAATAAATTAATCTTTGTAACTGCGATAAAAAATTGGTATTTGTATTTTTTACTTTAAAAATTTAGTTTTTATATGCATGCCGTTTAACTATTCTATCAATTATATTAATTTTTAACATTAATTTTTAGTGTGAATGACTAATTTATTTTTGGGTCTAACATATAGGGACCAAATTATTTATTTTTTAAATAAAAAAAAATATAATCTAACTTTTAATACTGAAATTTTCATAACACTTTTTACTTTTATATTTAAATTTAAATTTAAATATCGAATTAAACGTAAAAAAAATTAGATAAAAAAGTCCAAAATTTTAATAAATTCAGTATAATATTCAACAACTCATTAAGAAAAGAATTGACCTAAATTTGAATTAATTATTTACATATATTTCTAAATATTCAACAACTCATTGACCTAAATTTGAAAAACGCTTATTTTATTGAAAATTATGGAAATTCAAATTGGGTTCATAGTTAGACAGCAAAAAGCATAACTATATGCATTTCTTCGGTGCATGTAATGAGTAGTATGAGAAGTGCTTTTTTATGGGATTCTATATGTAATAATTAAGCTATGAAATATCGACTAGAATCCAAAAAGGTTATGAATAAGGGCCGTTTTAATAATAAAGAAAAAGTTACAATTAATTATGAGAGTTAAGTGAGATAGTAATGATTATTTTTATTTTAATCAATAGTTAAGAGTTCGATTTTCATATTGAATATAGAGTAATTCTAAAATTTGTGGCCAACATCTATTTCTTTAATGAAGGTACAAAATGTAAATACGAGGTTGATGAATTTTAAAAAATTAGCAACATTATTTATATAAATTAAAATAGAGATTATGTTTTTGATAATAGAGATTAACAATTTTTTTTTGTCAAAATATCCAATCCCAAGGAGTATTAATTATATATTTCCCAATTACACTTAAGATTATTCTAATAGTATGAGTGGAATAAGAAAAATTTTCACTTTTATCTTAATATTTAGTTCAAATTTTAATAATTATTAATAAATATAAAACTATATAGCATTAATATAATTTAAATTTGAGATTTTTTAACTTAAGAAAATTGAGAAATTAATTCTAACAGTTAACAAAGTTAAATTTTGTAGTTAAATCATAAATTTAAAAATCAAAAGTATAGGATTATATATGAATAAATTTTTGGATGAGTATTTGGTATATTGATAGTGTATTTTTTTATTTTATAAGTATTTTTAGAAAACATATTTTTATGTATTAATTATGTATTTATTCTGAGTATGATCATGCTAATTTGAGCTATTTATGATATTTTATCTTATAGGGACTAAATTGGAGGCAAAAGAGAAATTAAGGGCCAAATGCATGAAATTAAAGATAAAATGGGCCAATGTGCGACACAGGGAATAGTTGGTGCCAAAAGTGCAAGCATGGAAGACACAAGGGTTGAAATGCAAAAAGAAGAGATTTTATTCTATTAGACTCTATTTTGATTATATTAGGATAATTAATAATTAAGATAATTATTAGAGATTATTTAATTTTAGGATTTTATCTTTATTTATTTTTAATTAAATGTATTCATCTTTTGGGGAGTTTAAGTAGGATTAGACTATCTCCCCTAGCACTATAAATAGGGGGTGAGGTGACTCAAATTGATGTTCCCTCTTTTTCTGAAAAATACTCTCTCCCCAAAAGTCTTTTATTCTTTCCATATTTCTTTTTAATAAAATCTCCATTTTATTATACATTTATTTTCTTTTCCACCACAACCATGAGCCACTAAAACCCATCTAGCCAAAGGTTGCCGAAAATCCCCAAAAAGGGTTCTTGAGGCTTAGAATCCGTACTTAGCCTTCTCAACAGGGTATTCATCGTTTCTCCGCATTACGGGGCTGACGCTTCCGTCCATGTCCCTTAAAAAGTGATCATTTCAACGTGTGCAAAGAACGGCCGCTTTGTATATTTTGAGAAGGTTGTACAGTCGGTTCGTTAGCTTACTGCGTCAGAGGTTGGCGAGCCCAAGAGACAAAATGGCGTGGGATTCGCCATTGAGAAACGTTGATCTAGCATAAGATGATCCCACAAGAGCGATTGTTGGCTAGAGTCAGGTTCCACTAAACCGAAGTTTAAATCCTTGGAGCTGGTGGTCGTAGGCGTCCTCTTCCACTATAACTGGCTTATTCGAGTTGAGAAAGATCATCTAAAAGCCAAGGATTGAACCCAAGGCGGATCCAGACAACTGGAGGCTGGAATCTCCCCATAAGAATTTCCTTAACTCAACTCTATTTCCTATTTTTTATTTTCGCAATTCCAATTCGACTTCTCAATTCTGTTTTTATTTTATTTTCGTTTCCAGATCAAAACTTTTAATTCTGTTATTTTTATTTTTTTAGGAACGTAGGTTTTCTAGGGCACGATTCTGCCCAGGATTTCGAGAAACAAGCATTCGTATAATCCGGTCCTTGAGGATTCGACCCTACTTTCCCTTTACTGTTCTTTTTCATTATTTTGTAGGGAATAGGATATTTTTGGTGCTTTCAACGACGCATCAAATTTTAGCGCCGTTGCCGGGGACTGGCAACATACTAATCTTGTTTTTTTTGTTTTCTATGACCCGATCTGCTCCAGGAACTCTTGCGTTTGACTCAGAGATTGAAAAGACTGCGAAAGCTAATCGCAAGGAAACAAAGCTAAGGAAAAAGCAGTCAATGGTGGTTGAGACTCAAAGTAATCCACCGCCGGAAATCAGAATCGACGACGAAGCAGAGTCTAGGGTTAACGAAAACCCTACTCAGACTTTTGAAGGCGAAAAAGTAGAAATCAATTCACCTGAAGAAGTACTTGAAACTAGGGTTAACAAAAACCCGAATTTGGCACGTCAACCAATGGATCAAACAATTCGGCAACTGGCCGAAGCTCCGACAGAACAACCGCCATTGTGCATTGCATATTCTACTATGGATACCGATTTTGAACTGAAGTCAGGATTAATTCAGTTGCTGCTAACTTTCCGAGGGTTACAAAATGAAAACCCCCATAAACATTTGAAGGAGTTTCATATGGTTTGTCTGAGTATGAAACCTCAAGGCGTAACTGAGGATCAAATTAAATTGCGCGTTTTCCCTTTTTCCCTAGCAGGTTCAGCTAGGGAATGGTTATTTTATCTACCCCATGGATCTATAACTACTTGGGCTGATTTATCTCGTTTATTTCTCAACAGGTTTGTTCTAGCATCTAGAGCAGCTGAGCTAAGAAGAGAGATCGTGCGAATAAGGCAAAAAGAAGCAGAGACTCTTTACGATTATTGGGAGCAGTTTAAGAAGTTGTGTGCGAGCTGCCCATAACACGGTATTACAGAGCAAACTCTCCTCCAGTACTTTTATGAAGGTTTGAAACCAATAGAGATGAATATGGTAGACGCCGCTAGTGGAGGAACGTTGGTCAATATGACCCCTCAACAAGCAAGAGACCTGATCTCCATAATGGCTGCAAATTCTTAGCAGTTCCGAGCTAATCCTGAACCCCCAGAAGGGTTCACCAGCTAAGTAATTCTTCCATAGAAGATAGACTTGATAGACTTACTAATATTGTAAGCTCTCTTGTTGCAGAAAAAGGTAAACCAGCTCGACTATGTGGAATATGTGCTACACCTGAGCACGCAACTGATGCATGTCCCAGTTTGTATGATGACTTTATGGCTCATTTAGATACAGTGGGAAATTTTCCTGGCCCACCACAGAGGCGATATGATCCCTACGCTAATACCTACAACCAAGGGTGGAGGGACCATCCTAACTTGAGTTATGGAGCTAATCCACGGTATAATCAGCCATACCAAAACCAACCTCTACAACAGCCGCAAAATTCAGGTAACTCTCTAGAACTTCTTGTCAATAAATTAGCAGCTAATGTTCTTGATTTTCAACAGAAAACCTAGGCATCCATAAGGGAGTTGACCACATCAATTGAGAAAATAAGTTCTCAAGGGAAGCTGCCGTCACAAACAGAACCAAACCCGAGGTAAAATGCGAGTGCAGTGACGCTGCGAAGCGGTAAGGTGCTTGAACCTGTTCCTAACAGGAATCTTGATTAAGAAATCGCCCAGGAAAAACCCGCAAAAGACGAACAGGTTCAACCGAAACCTCCACTGCCTAAAATCCAACCTCCCTTTCCAGAACGATTCAACCAAAGTCGAAAAGGTAAAGAGGACAAGGAAATCCTCGAAACATTTAGGAATGTCAAGATCAACATTTCGCTGTTGGATGCCATCAAGTAAATACTGAGGTATGCTAAATTGCTTAAAGAGCTTTGCACCAACAAGCAAAAATTAACAGGTAATGAAAGGGTGAATGTTGGTGAAAATGTTTCCGCAGTGTTACAGCAAAAAATGCCGGCAAAATGTAAGGATGGGGGCATGTTTGCAATACCATGCAAAATAGGTCATTTGGGAATTAAAAAGGCTATGTGTGATCTAGGAGCCTCCATAAATGTAATGGCATATTCTATTTATGAATCACTTAACGCAGGTTTTCTGACAAAAACAGGTGTTATCATTCAATTGGCAGACAGGTCCGTTGTGCATCCCGAAGGAGTCCTCGAGGACGTGTTGGTAAAAGTTAACGAACTTATTTTCCCTACAAATTTTTATGTGATAAAAATGGATGAGGATAGTACTCCTGGATCCTCGGATCTCTTGTTGGGACGACCTATAACACCCATAACCCATATCCGTCGCTGGATTAGGATTACGAGGCATTACTCGACCAAACACAAATCAATGCACTTTTATAAAAGTTACAACTTTAATAATGTATACCAATTCAAACTATCAAAGATAAACATGTATATCTCGTCCGAAAATCAAAACATTTACCTACATTTCACAAATAATATCATTAACAACTAGCAACCCACTATTCTTTGGATCATTCAAAATCAAAGACTGAATAGGCATATGGTAATTTTTAATTTACTTCATTTCTATAATCAACCTTGCATTCAATCATATACCCTTTTTGGAACGTATGCATCTCTTTCGATTTCGTACATTTCTCATTTCAATACTACCTAAGATTATACCATTGGCCAATATATTTATTCCACATTAGAGTATATCATAAATATAAATATCAACCAACGCACTTATCACATAATTGCTCATCCCATTCGGCAATGACCATTATATACATATATAACATCATAGACACACCTTAACACTCATTTCTCATAACCGAATATACCTTAACATGTAACATAAGCTTAAACTCCAAACTAACGTATGGTACATGCATACCATTGTACATATATTCACTCAATTACTTTAATACACTATATACATTATTCAAAATCATACACATGCTTTCGGACATGCCACATATATATATTTTACCATGGTATAAAATTTCTAAAATGCTTACCACAAAACCGTACATATCTAATCATTATAATCAAGATCTATTAAGCATAACACATACATTACTTCATGCATAAACAAGTCAACCCAACATAGTAAGATAGCCATTTTCATATGGCATCCTTATACATTCACATTTGCCCCATTTAAAACATTTCAACAAATAATTCAGCCTATACATGTCATGGACCTTGGGTTCAAAAACAAAAAGGTACCAAAAGAGATGATAATGTGATTGACTTCGACGATGATCCCCGAGCTCGAGCTTCAACTTCAAAATCTAATGAACAATGCATCAAACACACCAAGTAAGCTATTATAGCTTAGTAAGTTTAAGCAATTTATACTCATTAAAGTATATAAAAAAATTTATTCAAGATTTCGAAACCTAATCTCTTGATAACATCCATACCAAACATCCCAAACCATTAAAAGTTGAATTTATATTCACATCATATACTTATAATAACTTCCATATACCATCATCACATGATAAATAACTAACATACATAACATATACTTACCAAATCTTCTACTTGCATTTCAAGCTACTAAAAGTCTCAAATTAATAGGTATAATACATACCTCTAATTTACTTACCCTTCTAAACTTAATCGTTCGTACATAACATGTAATAATACACTCTTACATTTCCGTATACATAATAACATTACTCATAGAAATCCTTTAACAAACCTTATACTTACACACTTGTTGATAAGATTTAGTAACGTATCGCTCACATAGAGCCGTTACTTAACACTTCTCGTAACGTATCGCTCACATAGAGCCGTTACTTAATACTTCTCGTAACGTATCGCTCATATAGAGCCGTTACTTAATACTTCTCATAACGTATCGCTCACATAGAGCCGTTACTTAATACTTCTCGTAACGTACCGCTCACATAAAGCCGTTACTTAATAGTTTTTGTAACGTATCGCTCACATAGAGCCGTTACTTAACACTTCCGCACACTTAGTTCCCTTGAACCGGTTTCACACACTTAGTTCCCGGTATTTTATATTTTGCTCACTTAGTGCATTAATCCGATTACTCTTATTCCATATAAACATATAATCACATTTTTACTCACATGAACATTCATAAATGCATATGTTTAAATCCACCAATTCTTCCTATGAATTTCCAACACATTCGATACATCAATATACTTAAATATATATATATATATCTCTTACTCGAATACATACTTCTTTCTCAATTCATTTCCACATATAAATATCATTTAGTACATATGTATAAATTCAATTCACACATTCGGCTATCACTAATTAAACTCTTTGTCACTTTCGGCATTAAGGAATTAAACATAATGACATGAACTTAACATATACATATTCATATAAATAACTTTTATTCAACCCGATTGCTTAAAATCTTACCTCGGATAACGAGTTCAACTTCTCGGTTAGTCGATCAATTTGGTTTTTCCCCGATCCAATCCTACCTCCTTTTGTTCTTGATCTAAATATATCAAATTTAAAGTCATTCAAATATATATTCATTCAATTTGATCCAAAAACATATAGTTACACTATTTACCATTTTACCCCTAGTATTTGTAATTTTTACAAATTAGTCCCAATTACATAACTCACAAAGTATTCATAATTTGAATTCAATCCTTAATGGCCGAATGTTATTCATCCCTATACGAATCCATACAAACTAATTATTATGCATTTTAGACCCTTCACTAATTATTTTTCACAATTTGAGCCATCATACCCCATTTCATTTAAAATTCCCTAATCAAAACATGTTGATTTCAACCATGTATATATTATTTTTCCATCAAGCATAACAAATCAAGTGCATTCATCAATGGCCGATTTCATAGCATGCTTCAAACTCAAAAATTTCAACATGGGTTCAACAATGCTCAAGACAATGAACTCAAAAATGTAAGAAATTTCAAAAATCATGTTCAAATGCTAACCTTAGGATGACATGCAAGGGCCGAACCAATGAAAGCTTAAGCTCTTCTTCTCTTCTCTAATTTTCGGCAATGAAGAACCAAGATAAAAAGATGAACTTCCACTAGTTGTTTTATGTTTCTTTGTTTTATTAATTATAATACTAATATCATACCACTAACTAAAACAAATAAATTTAATATATGAATTAATCATCATGCCGTCCACTACTATAAGAAATGGGCTATTTGACATGCAAGTCCATTCATGCAAAAACAATTCAATTAAACCATCCAACTTAATAAAGGCTACTTTTACTATAACTTTTTAATCCTTTCACTAAAATTAATCACCCAAACACACAAATTAATTAATAATATTTTAACACATGCTTGACCACATAACATAGACATCAAATTAACAATAAAAAATATTTTTTTCTAATTCAGATTCGTGGTCCCGAAACCACCGTTCCGATTAGGGTCGTAATTGGGCTGTTACACGACCCTTCCTTAGTACGGCTAGTACTAAAATCGACGTTCAAAGTGGAACTCTCACGATGGAATTTGATGGGGAGATCGTGAAGTTTAATGTCTACGACGCCATTAGCCATCCCAGCGAAATCTTGAGCGTAAATTGTGTCGACATAATTGACTCTTTAGTGGAAGAAAATTTTGAGTCAATTTATGATGATAAATCTGAGCTTGATAAATTTGAATTTGTTAATGAGTTATTATCTCCAAGAACTAAACTTTTACCTTCTGTTATACAGGCACCAGAGTTGGAGTTGAAACCACTTCCTGAGCACCTGAAATATGTATTTATGGGGAAGAATAATACCCTACCAGTCATAATCTCCAATAAACCCTCCACGCATGAAGAAGAAAGTTTAGTCCGAATATTAAAAAATCATAAGGAGGCGATTGGATGGACAATTGCCGACTTAAAAGGGATAAGCCCTTTGACGTGCACACACAGGATCTACTTGGAGGAAGACACGAAACCAAGGCGAGTGGCACAAAGACGGCTAAATCCGAATATGATGGAGGTAGTAAAAAAGGAAATAATCAAGCTTCTAGATGCTGACGTAATTTACCCCATTTTCGACAGTAGATGGGTAAGTCCAGTGCAAGTTGTGCCCAAAAAAACGGGCGTGACAGTAAAGAAAAATGCTGAAGGTGACTTGGTACCTACCCGAGTACAAAATGGGTGGCGCGTCTGCATAGATTACAGGAAGTTAAACTCTTATACTAGAAAAGATCATTTCCCTCTTCCTTTTATAGATCAAATGCTTGAAAGATTAGCTGGAAAAACTCACTTTTGCTGTCTTGATGGATACTCATGTTTTTTTTCAAATTTCGGTCGCGCTAGAGGACCAAGAGAAGACCACTTTTACGTGCCCATTTTGGTACATTTGTGTATAGGAGGATGTCGTTCGGTCTTTGCAATGCGCCGGCTACTTTCCAGAGATGCATGATGAGTATATTTTCTGAATATGTGGAAAAAATTATCGAAGTTTTTATGGATGATTTTACTGTATATGGAAATTATTTTGATGAATGCCTTATAAACCTAACGATAATTTTAAGCAGGTGCATAGAATTCAATCTTGTCTTAAATTATGAAAAATGTCATTTTATGGTAGACAATGGTTTAATTCTAGGTCACATAGTTTCTTCTAGGGGAATTGAGGTCGATAAGGCCAAAATTGACATTATAAATTCTTTGCCTTATCCCTCCACTGTGAGAGAAATTCGTTCTTTTCTTGGCCATGCAGGGTTCTACAGGCGCTTTATAAATAATTTTTCGAAAGTAGCAGAACCACTGTGTGAGTTGTTGCAGAAAGATAAGAAGTTTGAGTTTGGCCAAAAGTGTAAGGAGGCTTTTGATACACTTAGGGAGAAATTGGTCTCCGCTCCTATAGTGCAACCGCCAAATTAGAAGTACCCATTTGGAATTATGTGCGATGCAAGCGAACGCAGTGTAGGGGCTGTATTAGGGCAAAGGATAGACAAGGAACCCCATGTCATTTGCTATGCTTCACAAACCCTATATGTGGCGCAAAACAACTACACCACTACAGAAAAAGAACATTTAGCCGTTGTATTTGCTTTAGATAAATTTTGACCTTATTTATTGGGATCTAAAGTGATTATTTTTTCTGATCATGCAGCCCTCAGGTACTTGATCGCAAAGAAGGAAGCAAAACCGAGGCTCATTAGGTGGATTTTATTGCTCCAAGAGTTTGACATTGAGATTCGAGAAAAAATAGGATACGAGAATTTAATGGCTGACCACTTAAGTAGAATAAAGGTACCTTTTGACGACGTCCCTATTAAGGAAGAATTCCCTGATGAAAGCCTATTCTCGACCGAGGCACGTCTCCCATGGTACGCAGATATGGTAAACTTTCTAGCCACAGGCTCGTTACCCACTGAGTTACCACGTTCCGTGAGGGGCAAGCTTAGACGTGAAGCTCGATATTACATTTGGGACGACCCATACTTGTGGAAACACTGTTCAGACCAAATAATACGACGATGTGTTCCAGAAACTGAGGTAACTTCTATCCTTAATTTTTGTCATGCTGAAGCTTGCGGAGGACACTTTGGCCCTAAAAGAACTGCTCATAAGATGTTAGAATGCGGGCTATATTGGCCCATAATTTGTTGAGACGGATATAACTTCTGTAAGTCTTGCGATATATGCCAACGTATAAGTAACATCACTAAATGAAATCAGATGCCCCTATCCTCGATTCACGTATGTGAAATCTTTGACGTTTAGGGCATCGATTTCATGGGTCCATTTATTTCTTCATTTAGCAATGTATATATAATTCTCGCGGTGGACTATGTTTCTAAATGGATAGAAGCAAAGCCTACTCGCAATGATAATGCCAAGACTGTTGTGGAGTTTCTAAAATGAACTATTTTTTCCAGGTTTGGCACACCTCGAGCCCTAATCAGTGATCGTGGCACCCACTTTTGCAATAAAGTCATGGAGGCACTATTGTCGAAATATGCAGTTCATCACCGTATAGCTACGGCATACCATCCTTAAACAAATGGACAAGCTGAAGTCTCAAACAGAGAGATCAAAACTATTTTGGAGAAAACAGTTCGGCCCAACCGAAAAGATTAGAGTCTTCGGCTTAATGACGCACTTTGGGCTTATCGGACGGCATATAAAGGACCAATTGGAATGACCCCATATCGACTTGTTTTTGGCAAAGCTTGCCATCTTCCGGTAGAATTAGAGCATAAAGCCTATTGGGCGGTTCGGCAATGTAACATGGAGTTAGACTCTGCAGAAAGGGCAAGGAAGTTAGATATCCAGGAGTTGGAAGAAATCCGCAACGATGCTTATGAGAATACTTGTATTTATAAAGACAAGACCAAGTTGTTTCATGATAAGAAAATCGCTCAGAAGCATTTTTCGGTAGGACAAAGAGTTTTACTTTATAACTCTATGTTGAAATTGTTTCCAGGTAAGCTTCGATCACGATGGCAAGGACCTTTTGTTGTTACTGAAGTGTTCCCTCATGGTGCGGTTGAAATAGAAAGTGAAGAATCAGGAAAGCGGTTCATAGTCAATGGCCAGCGGTTGAAGCCGTTTTACTAGAATTTTCAAGCTCACTCGATTGAAAAGATTTATTTGGAGCCACCGTAGAACCATTTAAATCGTCAAGCCAATGACGTTAAACAAGCGCTTGTTGGGAGGCAACCCAACCTTTTTTTTTTTTTACTTTTCTTAATTTTTATTTAATTAATATTTATTATTTTATTTCATTAGTATTTATTATTTTATTTCATTTTATTAGTATTTTATTTATTACTTTATTTCTGAATATTGATAAAATTCTCTTATTTGCCTAGGCAGAACGAAGCGAAAATATTAAGAAAAAGGAGAAAAGTCAGAAAAATAGAACCAAACAGCCCTATCCATGGTACCAAACAGCCTCTATTCCAGATTCTATTTTAGCCATGAATACCATATCCCTGCAGCCAAACAGTCCTATTCCAGCCCTAGAACCCCCAAAACCTGTAACCAAACACCCGTTTTCAGCCAAATAAAACCCCCAAAACCTAAAATATTTTCTTATTTCCTTTCACTCAACTCCCTAGCCGCCGAAATCACCCCCTCCCCCCCAACCATCACCGTCCGCCATTCACCGTTCGCAATGGCGCGAACTCGAAGCCACGCCACCGCCGAGCCCACTTTCACCGTCAACTCGCGCCGTCACCGCCTCTCCGCGCCCCAAGTCATCGATTTGACCGTTGTCACCTCACATCATCCCCCATGACTGCCGCACAAGCCGTCGGGCCCTCCACATCATCCCCCTCACGCGCAAGCCATCCGATCGTCGCGCCGACGGATGTATCATCAGCACCCATGCCATCCTCTCCGTGCCGTTCGTTTTTTCCTCTACACGGTGACCACGAACCATCACCCTCCGCCCTTTCACGTGCCGACCGCCTCCTACTCCTCTCTCTACCGCCGCCAACGGAACCTACCCCAACACCGCAACGCGATGCAACATCCGAATCGTCGCATCGACCTTGTCGTCGTCAACCCCGACGTGCGGCCTGAACAGTCGACACCACTTCGGGCTCCTCCTCGAACAACACTGTCGACCCCTCGACACCAACTAACGAGCACCACCCAATTCCTTTTCGTGGCCGAACCTACCGTTCTCGCGTCAATGTCTTACCCCCGAAGGTCTATTTGCACGGTAACCCTACTTTTACTTCCGATATTGATCGGAACATGTATGATTTTCTTCGAAATAAAACGATAATACCTTGTAAATGCCTGTCGATACCTGTTTTGGCTGCATTGCATATTGAAACTACTGTTACATATTATTTCAAGAATATTGGCTGGGTTGGAAATTTTGATGTGCCTCATTCTGCCTATTATGAACTTGTTTTAGAATTTTATTCTACTTTTCAATTTCATCGGCACTGTCACATTTCATTAGATACACCGGATGTTGTCAAATTCAGGTTATTAGGTACCATGCATAGCTTATCTCTTATTGAATTTAATATTGCCTTATCTTTCGTAACTGAAGAATATGCAATGTCTCCAGATTTTTAGAACAGTTTGTGTACATTTCCCACTGATTTTAAGGCCGTCGAGGCCTTTGCTTTGCTAACTAATAATGCCGAATCTGTGTATAGCCCAAAAACATCAAAGGATTTATGGTTTCGCGACCCTGCCTTATGTTACATACACCGTTATTTAGCTTACAATTTCTCAGGCCATCGAGATGCTCCGGCCACCGTCTCAAAGACGGAATTATTTTTTTAATGGTGTATGTATACCGGTCGTCCGGTTAATTTGGGTTATTGGTTTGCACTTCAATTTGAGCATGTTATCAAAGCTAAGCGCCCTCTAATTTTAAGTTATCTTATTACACAGCTGTTGTTTTCTCTGCATGGTTCTAACGCTCCTATTTCAGACTTACGCTCCTATTTCAGACTTACATGTTGCTTGTCAGGCCGATCTTTTAGATGCTCGATGCCTCGACTCAATGGGGTTACTTCTTGGCATTCCGTCATCCTTCCGCTTTGTCCCTTCTGGTGTTCGTTCCACACCATCCGAACGAGTCTTTCGACAGCGAAATCAAAATGACGCACCAGCACCCACTCAAGCCCAACCTCCTTCGACTGTTGAGCAACGCTTAGAGCGCATTGAGGCTCGACTTGACACTTTTGGCCAGCAACTAACCGAACTCATTGCCATCCTTCGCAATCGACAGTAGCTACACGGGGAGTTTTTCTAAACTTTTCTACCTATTTATTTCTTTTGCGTCCACATTGAGGACAATGTGTTTTCAATAGGGGGAGGTACTCTTCGTATTACTGTCGTCTTCTGATGTGATTTGTGTTTGCTTCTTGAGGCTCCATTTTGTCCATTTTTTTAAGAATATTCTGTCGCTTTTCATGCCCAAGAATTTGACCTTGACTTGCCACTGTTTGACCTACATGCATGATTCTTGGCTACTGAGTTAGTTATGATTTTGCCTGTTTGATTTTATCTCCACTGTTTTATTTTTATTAGGCTAAAAATAATTATGATTAATGAGTTAACTCTATCTTGCTTTTCGTAAAATTGATTAAGTTTAATATAAAGTGGACACTTAATACAATTGCATGCTTAAATTATGTTCATGTCTATTAGGTGGTTACTAAAACTTATTTTCGACACTTGATTATTTCTCTTAGGTCCTCTAAAATTAAAATTTCGTGTAAATTTTGTTTAATAACAATAA
Source organism: Gossypium sturtianum (assembly GCA_025698515.1). Lineage (NCBI taxonomy): Eukaryota > Viridiplantae > Streptophyta > Magnoliopsida > Malvales > Malvaceae > Gossypium > Gossypium sturtianum. The sequence goes on along the minus strand of CM046950.1, from coordinate 9,810,059 downwards.
ATGTTTCTAAGGTTATGAGTGCAGCTTTGAACGTGACTGACTGAGTAACCGGGGTAGGGTGCTTGGGTTGTCATTCTACTTCGCGTCAAAAGGTTGTATGACGTGATAGGTAAAACTCCGCTAACCAAAGTTATGAGTGCGGCTCAGAACGTGACTAACTGAGTAACCGGGGTAGGGTGCTTGGGTTGTCATTCTACTTCGCGTCAAAAGGTTGTGTGACGTGATGGGTAAAACTCCGCTAACCGGAAATAAATAATATTTAGGAGTATGTCAATGAGTGCTTAGGGGTGGGGTGCTTGGGTTGTCATCTCTCTTCGCGTCAAAAGGTTCAATATATTCCTAAGTAAATAAATAATAACAAACAAAAAATAAAAAAAATAAAAAAAAAGAAGAAAAAGAAAAAAAAAAGAAAAAATAGTACTAATAAAATTGCAGTGGGGGACTAAATGAGGAAATAAATAGAGTGTCTTGGTAGGTTTAGTAATTTACCTAAATAGCATGAAATAATTTAAGACGATTTTAATTTTTGTGTGTATTAATTAGAATACTTTTTCTGTTTTACTTAAAGCAAGCTTAGAAGTTCTCTTTATTTTTCATATGCATTTTTGACTAATTTTTATAAACTTTTGGAGTAGTATTTCTTTCGGGGCAAATTCTAATTTTCATGGTAGATGAGAACCATACTTGAGGGCAAGCATGGGCTAAGTAGGGGGAATTTGATAATACTCTAGAATAACGTATTTTTATGTATTAATTATGTATTTATGATCCTGCTAATTTTAGCTATTTATGATATTTTATCTTATAGGGACTAAATTGGAGGCAAAAGCGAAATTAAGGGCCAAAAACGTAAAATTAAAGATAAAATGGGCTAATGTGCGACACAGGGAATAGTTGGTGCCAAAAGTGCAAGCATGGAAGACACAAGGGTTGAAATGCAAAAAGAAGAGATTTTATTCTATTAGACTCTATTTTGATTATATTAGGATAATTAATAATTAAGATAATTATTAGGGATTATTTAATTTTAGGATTTTATCTTTATTTATTTTTAATTAAATGTATTTATCTTTTGGGGAGTTTAAGTAGGATTAGGCTATCTCCCCTAGCACTATAAATAGGGGGTGAGGTGACTCAAATTGATGTTCCCTCTTTTCTTGAAAAACACTCTCTCCCCAAAAGTCTTTTATTCTTTCCATATTTCTTTTTAATAAAATCTCCATTTTTATTATACATTTATTTTTTTTCCACCACAACCATGAGCCACTAAAACCCATCTAGCCAAAGGTTGTCGAAAATCCCCAAAAAGGGTTCTTGAGGCTTAGAATCCGTGATTTTAGCCTTCTCAATAGGGTATTCATCGTTTCTCCGCATTACTGGCCGACGCTCGCCCATGTCCCTTAAAAAGTGATATTTTCAACGTGTGCAAGAACCAGCCGCTTTGTATATTTTGAGAAGGTTGCGCAGTCGGTTCGTTAGCTTACTGCGTCAGAGGTTGGCGAGCCCAAGAGACAAAATGGCGTGGGATTCGCCATTGAGAAATGTTGATCTAGCATAAGATGATCCCACAAGAGCGATTATTGGCTAGAGTCAGGTTCCACTAAACCGAAGTTTAAATCCTTGGAGCTGGTGGTCGTAGGCATCCTCTTCCACTATAACTGGCTTATTCGGGTTGAGAAGGATCATCTAAAAGCTAAGGATTGAACCCAAGGCGGATCCAGGCAACTGGAGGCTGGAATCTCCCCATAAGAATTTTCTTAACTCAACTCTATTTCCTATTTTTAATTTTCGCAATTCCAATTCGACTTCTCAATTCTGTTTTTATTTTATTTTCGTTTCCAGATCAAAACTTTTAATTCTGTTATTTTTATTTTTTCAGGAACGCAGGTTTTCTAAGGCACGATTCTGCCCAGAATTTCGAGAAACAAGCATTCGTATAATCCGGTCCCTGAGGATTCGACCCTACTTTCCCTTTACTGTTCTTTTTCATTATTTTGTAGGGAATATGATATTTTTGGTGCTTTCAACGATGCATCCCAAAAGTATAGGATTATATATGAATAAATTTTTGGATGAGTATTTGGTATATTGATAGTGTATTTTTTTATTTTATAAGTATTTTTAGAATTTTTTTTTAAATTATACTTTTTAAAATATTTTATTATACCTCGATAAGATACTTGTCAACTCCTAATCCTACTTTTGGAGTTTAAAAATTTCACTCACAGTGTACCTAATATTTTCACTCTCAACTGAGTTACCAACTCGGTTAAGAAATTACGAGAATGCATTTTTGTAATTAAAATAAGTAATTAATAATGCATTTGATTAAATTTGTGTTACAAGTTAACTCGACAATGACTTAAGATTGATGACAACATCATGATAAATAATTTAATTTAAAATTTTCATGTAATAACATACATATTTTATGTGTATTATCAGAGGCGAATCTAGGTGGTTGGCAGGAGCCCGACCCCTTAAAGTGGAAAATTACTATTTAGGTTCTTTAAAAAATTTAAATTAATAAAGATAAAATTATACTTTGGCCCCCTAAAATTATAAAATATAGACTATTAAAAATTAAAATTTTATTCGGTCTCTCCCACTAAAAAGTTTCTAGCTTCTCCCCTATGTGTTATATGTTATTTTTAAATATATATTTATATTTTAAATTGGTGACTTTCACACATATACTGTAATAAGATTTTAAATTTATAATTAAATTCTTAATTTTCATAAAATAAACAAAATCAAATTATAACAACTTAAAAAATTAAAATTTCAAGTTGAAATAAGAAAGCATTAACTGGGAAACATAGAAACACATCTGGTTATGAAGAAGTAAAAACTGAAGCTTGAAAATGGTAGTTTTATGAAAGAAAAAACATGGCATTTAAGTCCGAAAAGAAGAAAAAAGAGAGAGCACTAATTAAAGCTAGCAATAGCAGAAGAAAAAGAATAAAACCAAAGTCTTTGGGTGGGACCCACCTTCAAATATGTGACAGAGATGGCAGAGTTTTCATTTTCTTCAGCTAAGTTTCCTATTTAAATATTTAATTAATTATCATTATGATTTTCTCTCTCTGTTGAATTTCTTTTTTTTGGGGGGTTTCTCTATCTAGAATTTTTTTAATCTTTTTTATATTGTTTTTTAAAGTATTATTAGTATATAGTAGAAGGAGAAAAAAGGAAGTTGAGAGCTTTTGTTTTGTTCTTACGGCCGTTTTATGAATTCTCCAAAGCCAAAAACAAAGTCTTCCCTCTCACACTTTTCAAGTTTCAATCTAAAAAGAAATTAAAAAACAAAAAAGAACATGGGAAGCAGAATCTAGGGTTTGACAAGGTCTGGTTTTTTTTTTTGGTTGGTATTTTCTCCTTGTTCCTTCTCTTCTTGGTCTTCTATGTTTTGGGAAAAAAAGAGGAAAATTTGGTTTAAATTTTGTTGAAAAAGGTCCTTGTTTGGTCTTTGGGTTATCTCAAAATTGAAATTTGAATGACGGGTCTTTTTTAATTTTTTGTTCCCCTTTAAAGATCTAGTATTTTAGTGAAACTTTGTTGATTTTGTGGTATGTTTTTGTTTGGTTAATTTTGGATTTGGGGGTTATCAGGGGTTTGTTTATTGGTTTTTGGACATGGAGGAGGTTGAAGAAGCTAACAAGGCAGCAGTGGAGAGCTGCCATAGGGTTTTGAGTATTTTATCTCAGCCTAAAGATCAGATTCAATATAGAAATTTAATGGCTGAAACTGGGGAGGCTGTTTTTAGGTTCAAAAGGGTAGTCTCTCTTTTAAACACTGGTCTAGGACATGCAAGAGTGAGGAAGATGAGGAAATTACAGACCCCTTTTCCTCAAAGCATCCTTTTAGATAATCCACACCATAAGGCTACAACTGATAGTCCATCCAAGAATTTGCAGCTTGGTCCTCTTTATTTAGGGAACAATCACCAAACAGCCCAACCGGCATCATCAGGACACTACCATATGCTTCAACAACAACAACAGTTTAGGCAAAGATTACAGCTCCAACAACAGCAAATGAAACATCAAGCTGAGATGATGTTTAGGAAGAGTAACAGTGGGATTAGCTTGAACTTTGATAACTCTTGCTGCACACCTACCATGTCATCAACTAGGTCTTTTATTTCTTCCTTGAGCATAGATGGTAGTGTAGCTAAGTTAGATGGTGGTGGGAGTTCCTTCCATTTCACTGGAGGGTCTCGTTCTTTGGATCAAGGTCCCCGACACAAGAAGAAGTGCTCTGGTAGGGGTGAAGATGGGAGTGTCAAATGTGGAAGTAGTGGTAAATGCCATTGCTCCAAAAAGAGGTGAGAATCAATATAGGATCATGCTCTTGATATTAGTTCTTGTAATTGCTTTCCTTAAGTGGTTACTCTTTGTTGGCAGGAAACATAGAGTGAAGAGATCAATCAAGGTGCCTGCAATTAGTAACAAGCTAGCTGATATTCCTCCTGATGATTATTCATGGAGGAAGTATGGACAGAAGCCAATCAAGGGTTCTCCTCACCCTAGGTAATGATCATAATCAGACTGAGGTTTGATATATTATTATGTGAATTTCCGTGTTGCTCTGTTCGGTTTTGCTCGTGGCATTACCAATATTAAGTTCATATTGGATTGGAACTTTTAGTGTCTGTTTTATCTGTGATTACCAGTTCCATTTGGAGGAAGTGTTATATAGACTTGAAGTTGGATGTACGGGGAGCCTTTTAAGGTTCATCGTTACAAAACAATGTCACTAATGTTTCAATATTTAGGAAATGCATCCTTTTCTTGATTTAGCTGTTACTTCTGTCGAAAATTGATTAGTACTATCATATTTCAGCTACATTGAATTAGATGGTATTGATTAATATTTATGCTTTTATGGCATTGAGGGATTTACCTTAGTCTCGAAGATATTAAAAGGAAACTTTAGAGCATTGAAGGATTTCAACCCATGATGAAGTGAAAACTTAGATGATGCAGGGAGGTTCGAGAAGAGTTAAACTTTTCCCTTTCTCCCAACATACCACGTAGCCAAGTAGCGATGCGTTTATATCTTCTATGTTTGAGTTGGTGACTAGCGACAGTCCTCATTCCAGTTGCATGCTTACAGTGTTCATAGGAAGCTTGTTATATAATTTGACTTGTATTTAGTGAAATTCGTCTAGATTTATCGACTTACAAGGCCTTTCTTTTATCCGATGCAGGGGATATTATAAATGTAGCAGTATGAGAGGTTGCCCTGCGAGGAAGCACGTGGAGAGGTGCTTGGAAGAGCCATCCATGCTTATTGTTACCTATGAAGGTGAACATAACCACCCAAGGTTACCATCGCAAACAACGACAACATAGTCTTTCAGGGCACCTAGCTAAGATCGCTTCCTAGTGTTAATGGTTAAGCTTGAGTACATATTTTACATGGTTTAAGCATGGGGTATATTGGAGCAGTTTTTTTTTTTCCTTGGCAACCAACTTTAAAACCAAGTGCAAGAGGACAAAAAAGAAAACAATTGTAGAATTGGGGGGGTTTAAATTGTAAGAACTATTTTCATCTTTCATTGCAATTAATGCTTCAAAAAGGGTTTAGAACTTTTTGAATTGAATGAAACATGCCATCAGTTAAATCCACTCGTGAAATATGTTTGGAGCCAAACCAAAATTGTTCAAAATTTGTCTTTTGGCACATACATACTGCTGGAAACTCTGGAATGACATGACAGAACAGATGATGGTGTTTAAAACTGGTTTGAGTTTCAAAGATTGGATTGAAATTCTGAATTTTTGTTGAACCAATCCATTGAATGTTCTTGTCTGTTTTTGGTGCCTCACGTGAAGAATTATTGAAGTCAAAATCTTGTTGAGTATTTGGAACAATGCATGTGATTTATGTTTTAGACTAATGAATAAGAGCAACATGGTTCCACAACCATTTGCAATGGCAAATGGCATATATGCTAAGCTCCAAAACGAGAAAGGCTGGAAATTCCCATTTATAGCATTAAAGTGAAATCTGAAGTATGGGATTTGAAGGGTTTTTTTTTTTAATGAGGGAAAATATTTATGTCTAAAATAAAAAAAATTCAAAAAGGTGTTACCTTGTGTCCCAGGAGCTTCATATTATGTAATTAAAAGGGTATTACCGTAATGTTACATTCTAGAATAAGATTAAAGTGTTTGAATTGTTAACATTTTGATATCCTGTAATCTCACATTATAGAATCGTGTCAATATGCTGTAATATAGTGTGTAACCTCACGGCCCATTTCGTAGGTTATTTTAGATTACGGGTATAGTCTAAAATTTTGGACTAATTTATCCTTTGTTTTTATTATTTTAATCAATTTAGGTTTTTTTTCTTAAATAAAATTTAAAATTAATAAAAAAACTTAATAATGAACTAGAGGTCATACATTACAATTATAATTATTATATTTTATTTGATGATATATTTATTAATATATTAATTATGGTTATAATTATAGGAATAGTTAGTGTTGCAATCACTTTTCATAAATATTTATAATTAGGATTTATAAATTTATTTTAACATCATATATTTACTTACTAATATATAAATTGTATAAAAAAGTAAGAATTGTAATAAATTATCGTAATTTTATAGAAATTGAAACTAAAAAAATGTTAAAAGAACTAAACTTGTTTAAAAAAACAAATTCTATAACAACCAAAATTGAGTAAAATGTGCTAATAGATAATCTTACATTCCGTCAACCAAATCCCTGAATCTTACATTCCAATCAAACGAATCTAACAAGCTTGTAATCTTACATTCTCGTAATCATATTATGAAACCTAATTTAATATTCAGCAAACCAAATTCACCTTAAATGAATAAGTAAGATTGTTGTTTATTTGTATTACTTCCAATAAGAGTCAGATTGCACTTTGCCCCCCTTTACTAAAAAAAAGTAGGCAAATTAATCCCTATGTGTTAGATCAAAGTGCAAATTGGTCGTTTTGTTAAAAATTTCATTCATATTTATTATTAAGTACTGATGTAGTTGACGGAGAACCAAGTAGTAACACATGACATTCCACGTGTACCTCATGCTGATGTGATAATATTTTATAAATGTTTAATTTTCACACTCATCTTGTTTTGGAAGGTGGAAGCATTACTCAATAACAAAACTTGGGAATTAGTACCCAATGATTCTAAAAGTAATGTTTTGAATTGCAAATGGCTCTACAAAATTAGAAGGCAAGTTGAAGATTCCATTGACTGTTATAAGGCCTATCCTGTTGCATAAGGGTTCATGCAACGATCTGGGTTGGATTTTCATCATACTTTTAGTCTAGTGATAAAATGGGTTATTGTACGTATTGTGCTCAATATAACTATCCAAAAAAGAAAAAAAAGTGGAAAATTCATCAAAATTGATGTCAACAATGCATTCCTACGAGGGAATTTGCAGAAGCAGGATTTTGTGCCCCAACCACCATGCTTTGTTCATCCGAAATACCCATCTCATGTCGATTGTATAAAAAAGGCAATTTGTGGTTTAAAAGTCATCTTCAACAAATGGTGTTTGTTAAATCTGAATTCGACGGCTCATTGTTCATTTTGAATAACATGGCATCAACGATGTACATCCTCGTCTACATTGATTATATTTTAATAACACACAGTCATGGATTTCTTGTTTGTCAAGTTATATCTTCTTTGGCCTCTCGTGTTTTTTTTTTTTTTTTTTTTTTTTTTTTAAAGATTTGGGTAATCTTCACTACTTTCTTGGAATAGATGTTCGTAAGACATCTAATGTTCTGATGCTATCTCAAACCAAACATATTATTGATATCTTGATTGACTGCAATTGAGTTTAGACATCCATGAGCACCACTCATTAACTACGTATCAATGATGGTTCACCTCTTGTTGATGCCATGCAATAGCATCGGGTCATTGGTAAATTACAATATTTATCCGTTATCAGACCAAATATATCTTTTACCGTTAATAAACAATTATATTTCATGCGCCCATCAATGGAGGAACATTGGAAGGCTGTTAAACGAGTGCATTAGTGATCTGCCACAATTTTCAGTGACAAATTAAGCTCTTTTCATGACTTAAGGAACTTATATTCAAGTAGTTTTACATCTTTTATATTTGTTTTAAAATTATTTAGTTCTTAGTATAAATTGAATAAAACGAGCTTTTAGTGTGGTTTTATGACCTATTAGGCTAATATGGGCCTAAGGGAAGACTAATGTGTTGATTGTGTGTGCAAGACATCATTTTAAGTCGATGAGTTTGTGGACTGCCCGGGATGTCGCAACACCCAACTTCGAAGCCAGCCAAGAGCATTCTACCGTTAATGTCGTGACAGCAGATCTTCCATGTCGCGACATCCAACTTCGAACCTGCCAAGGGGATATTCTGCCAATGATGTCACGGCACCGATCCTATGGTGTTGCAACATCGGCTCAACGAGGCCCAACTTACAATCAAAGATGTTTTCGTTTGCACAATGATAATTAACACATTGAATAGCTTGTAACTTGACCTAATCTGGTCATCCAACCCTAGCACTATAAATATTAAGCTCTTAGAACCTTATTGGGGAGTTCAACAGATTTCCTCATACAGTTTTCAGTTCTTTTCAATAAATTAGGGTTTTTTTTTTATGTTTTTTTCGTTCAAATCTTTCTATTCCGAAGTTGAAACAATAGCGAGAGTCCGGACACTCGCTTCAATTGCTATTCGCCAATGAGCATTCTCTATCTCTTTTCTTATTCTTTTATTGATATCTCTTTCGTTAACTTAGTTAAGTGAACGTTTGTATGAATATTAGAATAAATTGGTGCTTTACAAATATCTCGCATGAATCAACTGTTTAAACTGGTTATTTGACTAAGTAAATAATAACTTAAAATTAAGTATTTATTCAAGAGACTTAGTATAATAGGATTGATGACCCTAGTAGAATATTTTAGATGAGTAGACCGAAAGGGTATCTTTTTGAGTAGACTTGTGCCAAGCGGTGAGACCGAGAGGATATCCGTATGTCTAAGTGAGATCAAAAGGATATCTTAAGTGGTAATCCTTAATTAAAATGAGACCGATAGACTATTCCTAACTAAGGGTGGTAAATACTTACATTAATACTCTATTATGCTATCCCATTCTCCATGGATAAAGAAACTGATCAAGAAACAAATAAACCCTAAAAACAAAGACTTAACAAAAGAAAACGGTGAAAAACATGCCACTATGGGCAGACAAAACTTAGAGAGAAACGTGTCAGACAGGCATACTTTAAAACCACAAACATGGCTGTTTAATTTATTCATTCACCTAATTTTAAAAGGCTTGTTTTATAGAAAAAGGGTGAAAATTCAAATTGGGTTTATATTTAGAAAGCAAAACCTCCCAAAAAGAACTTCTGATTTTGCATAATTGCTATGAAAATCTACGTGAATGTAAAAAGGTTATGAGTAAGGCCATTTTCGGAAGGAAATAAAAAAGAAGAAGTTAATATCTTAGTAAAAATATAATAGAAGTCTATATATTCGGAATTAGATTGTATTTTGTTCTCTTTACTAAAAAACTAAGCAAATTAGTCTATATACGTTAGATCAAAGAATAAACTGATATTTTCTGTTAAAAATTTCATTCATTTCTACTGTTAAAAACTTGCATGACTGACAAATAATGAAACGAGTACATGCCATGTGTACCTCATTCTGATGTGCAGGGACCAATTTTTAACAGTAGAAATGGATAATAGAAGGACTAGTTTGCCATTTGATCTAATATACGAGATTAATTTATTATTTTAAACAAAAGCATGAAATAACTTAAAATATTAAAAAGCACGGATTATAAAGTAAAAAATTAAACAAAAGCCATAGAATAACTTAAAAAAACGGGTAAATTACACCATTAGTCACTAAATTATGGGTAAGTTCTGGTTATGATCATTTAACTAAAAAAGTTACAATTTAGTCACTGAAAAGGTATCATTTTAGTCACCGAACTATCCAAAAGTTTTTATTTAAGTCATTAAAGTTTTGCCAACGAGCTCCAAGTGACGATTTGATGATCGGTAGGTGGATCAGTACTCATTGACAAGTAGAAGAACATACCTTAGATTCAAGTCAATTTGATGTCAGTGTCAAAGATTGAAGAAAAAAGTTGTTTGGATTTTGGTTCATAGATTCGTAATGTCCAAAGCTATTTCATGAAAAAAAACTGAACTATATAAGAGAAGAGGAAAGAGAGCTTTCGATTAGTGCAAATAGTGTGAACAGAGAAAGCTATATAGTATCGATTTTAATAGCTCAGTGGCTTAAATAGTACATTGACCAAATTGTAACTTTTTTTAATGAAGTGACCAAAACAAAAACTCACCCATAGTTTAGTGACTAAAGGTGTAATTTACCTTAAAAAATAAAGGAAAAGAGGAAAAGAATAATTTACCCAAATTGTAAATAAGTGTTTCAAATAGATAATACCATGTTTCAAAAAACTATAATGTGAATATGATTATTTAATTATTTTTAATCTCATATTTTTATAATATATATGATGCGGATCGGAAAATATGATAAATAATTATCCATTCAATCACCTCTATTAATCCTTAAATCATCTTGTTCAGTAATATTTTTCTCGTGTATGTTATTGGTAGGAATGTTCGGGTATTTATATATGTTACAGATGCTATTATAGCTCATGATAGGGCCCCACTATTTTGTCTTGATCCCGCTGCCTCTAGTACTGACATTCTCTGGGAACTCTAGGTTTGCTGGGAACGTGTCTACGGAGCATGCGGTCCTTTCTGCTCCTGGAACTGACATTCTGGGCAGGCTCTGTACTCGTTGGGCACGTGTCTAGGTGGCTTGCAAAGCACGCGGTCCTTTCTGCGAGCTCCTTGGGTGTATGCGAGTTGAGAAGATGGCCTTACGTTATGAGCTGGGTCTGTGAACTCGCCTTGCTGTCCTCTTTGTGGCTCGTTCCGCGCTCAATCTTTTGGTGGGACCTATCTGAATCATGGGTTGAAGACCTGAATCCCTAATAGGGCTCGGGTCGGTGATTTTTGATGTATAACACATCTTAATCCATACTCTCTTAATGCTAGAAAAATCATTTAATGAAAATAAGTAAAAAGATAATGAATAGAATAAAAAAATATATGGGAAATTAAAATGCTGCGAAATAATATTTTTATTTATTATTATTTGTTGCAGTCTCAAGTATGGTATTATCTTAAATAAATTTGTAAAATTGTTTTACAGGGTTAACCATGAAAATGATAATCATCCATAAATGAGATAAGATAATTAGAAATCAAAGTACCAAATAGCTCTTGGAGGCTATTAGTGTTTTAATCCTATTTGTACTCCCTTCATAATATAATTTAGATTCACCTAGAAATTATTTATTTATTTCAATTTCCTGATTTTGTCATTCAAATTTAATTTGTTAAAAAAAAAAAAGTAGTTGGCTCACTTTATATTTGTACTCATTTTGATTTAGATATAAAAAAGTAAAAAAAAAAAAGTAAAATAGAGAAATAATTTGTATTTATATTAATTCTAATTTAGAATATAAGAAAGTAAAAAAAATAGCAAAATAGAGAAATAATTAATAAAGTAATAATGTATGGGTGGTCAACTGCAATAAAACTTTCAAAAATGAAATTGGTGGAATCCAATTGGAAACTAATCCTTCAACTTTGTAAGTGATGTAATAAACAAAATTGAAATTAATTTTATTGTTTAAGAAAATATTAATTTTGCACTTTATATTTAAGAAATTTGTCAGTTCAATAATTTATATATAATAAATTAATAAAAATCGATTGTTTGAAATTCACATGTTTATAATAATCGGAGATAAAAGTACTCTGAAGGTTGTTCTAGTAGAAGTTGTGTTGTATGTTGTCTCATCTATTAAAAGAATTGGTAAATTAATTATTATACGTTAGATTGTTCATGATCCGGGTTAGATCGATGCTCGATTTCAAAAAAACTTTCAAGCTTGGGCCAGTTTTTGGGTTAGCTCGACTCACCCAAAAAGCCCAATTCACTAATCAAAATAATAAAATTTTAAAAAATATTTTATATACTTTTATAATTAAATTTAATTAATTATTATTTAAATTTAATTCGGGATGAGCCAAGTCAACCCAATATGCAAAAATCTTTGTCCAAGCCTGGCCCGACTGGGGGCTACCCTGTCTTTGGATAGGTCTAGTTGAATCAAAAAACAAATTGATCTCTATGTTAAAAAATCTATCTGTTTTTACTGATAAGAACTGACGTGATTGATGAAGTAATCAGATAACGACACTTAACGTGCCATGTGTACCATTTTGACATGGAAAGACTAATTCAAGCAAAATGATGAAATTTTTAATAGAAGAGACAAATGAAATTTTTGATGTGAGGGACTAATTCAAACAACCAAACAATAATAATATATGTCGAAACCATTTTTTTCTTTGTTTTGGAAAAACGGGGTCGACTTTGAAAACGAAAATGGAGTCGCCACCGACCTTTTTTCGAGGTGTGATCGGATCACCCTGAAATTGATCATTTTAATAAAACTTTGATTTATTAAAACATATTTTGGTCTACAAAAACTCGAGAAAGCGGGTCAGAGAGTCGATTCACGTCACGAGGAAGGATTAGCACCCTCGCAGCGCCCAAAATTGGTACCTAATTGATTATTTAATGTTTTAATGCCGAAAATTTGAAAAGATTCTAGATTACGATCCATTTGCTAGAAACGAAAACATTTGCGCAAAATGCTGAAATCCACTTAGTTCGAAGAAATAAAACGTAATACCCAGTGAATTAGAATACAACAATTTATATTCCCGAAACTGAGCTTATTTTGATTTTTAAAACTCGTGCATTAAAGTTCGAAAAGGGTATTCGGTTATTTGGGCTTTATGAAAAATTGGAACCCAGTGAGTTAGGGCACAATTTCTCAAAATTCCCGAATACGGAATATTGCCTTTGTTTTGTAGAAATTCTTACCTCGAGATGATAAAACGTCACATCCGGTGAGTTAGGACGCAACATCTCAAATCCTCTAGAATAAGTTTTTATTTGAAATTTCTTTATATATTTTGATTTAAAAAGAAAATGATACTCGGTTGCTAGGATTTAACGAGAAAAATCGGAACCCAGTGAGTTAGGGTACGATTTTCTCGAAGCTTCCAAACATGAGCATTGCCTCATTTTAAACCGTTGAATAAAATAATTTTGAAACTTAAATGATATTGAAATCATTTTTTTAAACAAATGAAACGCAATGGAATGATAGCATACAAGGCAAAGTAGTAATACATACATCAAATATTACATTAATGAATCACAATTCACATGATAGTAATTATCACATAATATACAATTTCAATATTAACAATTGACAAAAACAACACAAAAAATATACACAAAATAAAGGATAAAAATAAAAGCAAATGGTATGAAAATATCAATAACAGATGAAGCAATTTAAAAAAGGTTTGAAACAAATAATGTAACAAGAAAACAATATAAGTACGAAAAATATAACTATAGTAAGTAAATCTTTAAGCTAATAATGTAGGGTAAAATACCCAAATATACCAAAAAAATATAAAATTTACGGAATTGGGCCGGTTTCTGGAAAATTTATGGAAAAATGGCCATTTCCCCACAAAACGCGTCCACGTCAGCGCGTTTTGTGGAGAAATGGCAAGAAAGCGCGTCCCCAGGGGCGCGCTTTAGCCCTTCAACGATAAAAAAAAACGGTAAAAAAAACCCTATAAAAACCCCCCAACCCTTTTATTTTTTTCACACTTTAATCCTTACTCATTCTTCTCTCAAATTCCTCTCAAATTCCTCTCAAAATTCTCTTTAAGTCCTTCAAACTTCCTCTGAAATTTCGAAACAGTCCCTTAATATTTACAAAAAAGCCCTTTTTTTAATTTTTTTAATATATTTTTTTTGAAACTTTTAAAATTTTCGATCGTATTACAAATGGCCGGGGAATTACTTCGTCTAGACAACAAGCACATCTCCGTCGATCAAATGCAAATGGTAAGTTTTAATTTAAATTATTATTTAATATTTTTTAGGTTTATGCAATTTTAATTAATTTTTATTTTATAATTTTTTAAACAGTTTGTAGATCGGGTGTTGCAATGTTATATTCGCAATATGCATGGTCCCCCATCGCCGTTGATCGAGAATTACCTGCGGGAAGCGGGTTTTTGGCACGTGGCCACGATAGGCTGGGGGTTCAAGTTGGAGCCGACTTTGATCAATGCGTTGATAGAGAGGTGGAGACCCGAGACGCACACTTTCCATCTTCCATGCGGAGAGTGTACCATCACTCTGGAAGATGTGATTGCTGCGATTGGGGATTAGGTGGGCGGGTCGGTAGTCACCGGTCCGCAACTTCTACCGATTGGATGGCCGTATGCTACGAGCTTCTGGGTGCCATTCCGGATAACATTCAGGGAGGTCGGATCGAGATGGCCTGGTTACGAGACATATTCCCGGAGCCGAATGAGGGTTCGACCGAAATAGAAAGAATATGGTATGCTCGGGCATACATTCTGGAGATAATTGGAGGTTATTTGATGCCGGACCTGTCTAGAAACCTTGTACACTTGAGATGGCTGCTGAAACTTGTTGATTTTAGAGCAGCCGGTGAATTGAGTTGGGGGTCTGCCGTGCTATTGAGGTTGTATTGGGAGATGTACGGGGCGACGCGATCGAGTAAAGCAAAAATCGGAGGTTGCCTATCACTACTGCAGTCATGGGCACGGTTTCCATTTCTATTTTTACGTCCTCGACTCGACCACCCATATTCATTCCCACTGATAACGAGGTAAATTTAATGTTATATTTTACAATTATTACGTAGATTTATAGTATAATTGTATGCTAAAAATTTATGTAATTAGGTGGAACTATTCGGCGAGTTATGCTGGAATACCTACCTCGCTTGAAGATATACGACTTCTATTGGACCAACGGTCGGAATCACAAGTAAGTTTCGAATTTCGTATTTATAATTTAGTATTTCGTATTTAGTGTTTAGTATTATGTATATAACTAATATTTTGGTAATGTTAATATAGTTTCAATGGACACCGCAGACGAGGATCCGACCAATTGGACGATAATTAGGAGGAGTTCTTGCAAAATCCAAGCAGTTGGCACGTGAAGGTCCCATTGATCAACTATGCGACCGTGGAGATGCACCGATCGGATCGGGTTCTGCGACAATTTGGATTCCAAAGAACCGATTCCCTTGCCACCGAGGTGCTCGATGATGAGCACAAAGTGGACTTACTGGCGATTGCACATGGATTGGCCAAGATTTTGGTCGGCATATATCGAGATGTGGGAGAACCGGTATGACTATTTACCTATCCGGAACCGATCGCGTCGTTCTCGAGTTAGCGTGCGTGCGAAATACATGCCATGGTTTAGGATCCATGGTAAGCCGTATTTGTTGTCGGAATACGCGCCGGAATACGCGCTGACGTGGACGCGTTTTGTGGGGAAATGACCATTTTCCGTAAATTTTCCAAAAACCGGCCCAATTCCGTAAATTTTATATTTTTTTGGTATATTTGGGTATTTTACCCAATAGTGTATATATAAAATAAGTTTCAATGAAAAATTATAAATAGCAATAATATAAAGTAATTTAAAAAATTGCAAAACGATTTTAAAACAAGATGATATATAAAATATTTCAAAATAATTAATTAAAAAAATAACTTAAACTAACACTTAAAATCTTAATTTACTAATATATAAAAAGGAGTTTGCCATGAATAATATATATATATATAAAAACGTGGAACATTTTAATAAAAATAGAATGCAAGATCTTGACCTTAATAATTACAAAACAATTTTAAAATGACTAATACATAAAAACTTAGCATAGGTAATATATAAAATAATTTAAACTAACTAATATATATATATATGAATGTTCAAAGTAAATAATATATAAATTTAATGTAAATAATATACATAAAAGAAATTAAAATGAAAATAGCTGCAATAGATAACATAGAATTATTTAAAATAAACTATAATAATAAGACAAAGAAATGATGAGATAAGCAAATCAAAAAGCATTAAGGGCAAATTTAGAAGTAAAACAAAATTCGAGTCTAAATGCTAAATATTAAATCAACGAGGGGACCTAAATGGAATGCGCCGCAAAGAACAATGTAATTGAATGGGTAATTACCCGAACCCTTAAAACGCGCGTCATTTCAAAGCGCAAAACCAAATGAATCGAAGCAAAAATCAAGGGGCCAAATTAAAAAATAAAGAAAAATGCAGGACCACATTGCATCACACTGCGAAAGCGGAAGGGTCTACTGCACAAATATCCCTTCACCACAAAAACGCGCGGCTCCTGAGAGTTCAAGTCGGGTCAACCCGATCCAGCTCAAAACGATGCCGTTTTGAAGCTATTGCAATTAGCCTTAAACGACGTCGTATCTCTCGCCTATAAAAGGCAAAATTTGTTTAAAAAAATCATTTGATGTTTGATTTAAAAAAAAAAAAAACAAAGGGGAGAAGGTTGATTTTCTCTCTGGCTCCCCGATTCCAGGCCATCGGGCCACCGTGCTTCGCCACCGTCCACCATCGTGCGCGGTAGTTGGATACCCCAAAAGACGCCGATTTAAACCCCTTTAGACGCCCTAAACACAAATCTACAAAACCGAATACCCAAATCCCTCATTAAAATCGAAGAACAACAAAAAAACGCTTCGTATTCGGGACTCCGATCGTCACAAAAAGGTAAAAGTTTGCATTTTTTATTCTCTTTCTATGTATATACATGACATTCGAAGCAAATAGACTGAAAAATAGACCGGAAAATATACCTTTTGCTATTTGTATTCAAAGAACGTAAAATATTACAGTGGTTTCTTCGGCTCTTTTTATAGCCGATTCAAAAATAAAAATAAAAATACAAAGTTTTTTCTTTTTTTGTTCTTTTTCTGTTTCGTATTTGCTGTTGTCGTGGTTTGGTTTTGCAGAGTGGAGGACGCGTGGCATTCGGCGTGAGGCGTCACGAGGCTTCTTTGGAGGTACGGAGGCACGCGGTGGCATGCGTGGTGGCGCGCGCGCGAGGAGGCGCGCGCAGCACACAAAATATACGGAACCCTTAGGGTTTTCGTCACGAAATTGTTTGGGCCATTCGGGCTCTTTAGATTGGGTCATTTGTAATTTTGGGCCACTAATTGGGTAGGGGTTAGGTTTGTTGGGCTTATTATTGGGCTTGTAACAAAAACGGACTGTTATTGGACTTTACTTATTTTTTGGGTTCTTAATTGTTTTGCTTTTTTTTTTAGTTTAAATTTAGTTAATGGGCCCGAGCAAATTGGACCTATTACAATATAAATGGATGGAATTTTTATTAGAATAATTAGATCTGAAGTACATAAACTAATTTGTCAATTTTTTTTAGAGAGATAGAATAGAGTCAGACTCCTAATACAAGGTCTTCATGATACTCTTACCAACAATTGGATCATAATTTTAATTTTCATTAAATATAAAAATCAAATTAAAATAAAAAATAAATTTTATTTTATATTCATAAAATAAAGAGATGATATTTCTAATTAAACCTAGAAGGCCAACTGTTGACCAGTTTCTCAATAAACCCTCCCCCATTTTATTTTCGCACTAACTAGGAAACATCAGAGCACATCTGGTTATGGAAGAAGTACTAAAAGCTGGAGCTTGAAAATGGTAGTTTTATGAGACAAAAGAATAGTATTTAATTCGAAAAAAAAGGGGCAGATAGCACTAATTAAAGCTAGCAATTTGCAGAAGAAGAAAAAAAAAAAAGAGAATAAAACCAAAGTCTTTGTGTAGGACCCACCTTCAAATCTGTGACAGAGATGGCAGAGTTTCGTTTCTTCAGCTGAGTTTCCTAATATACTGCTCAAAAGTCTCAAACACTCCCACTTTATTTATTTATTATTATTCTTTCTCTCTCTATTGAATTTCTCTAGTTGGGGTGTTTCTCTATCTAGAATTTCATTTTTTTTAATATTGTCTTAGTAGGGAAAAGAAAGTTGGGTTCTTTGTTTTGTTCTTATGGCTGTTCTTGAATTCTCCCAAAGCCAAAAACAAAGTCTTCCCTTTCACACTTTTCAAGTTTCAATCTAAAAAAGAACATGGGAAGCAGAATCTAGGGTTTGACAACACCAAGTCTAACAAGGTGTGTTTTTTTCTTTTCTTTTGGGGGTATTTTCCCTTTTGTTTACTCATTGATCCTTTGCCTGTTTCTGATCTTCTTCGTCTTCTAGGGAAAAATATTTGTCCCTTAAAGCTAAATTTGGTTTGAATTCTGTTTGAAAAAGGTCCTTCTTTGGTCTTTGGATGATCTCAAAATTAAATTTTGAGTGATGGGTCTTTTTTTTGTTTTCCTTTAAAGATCTAGTTATTTAGTGAAACTTCGTTGCTGTTTTTGTTTGGTTAATTTTGAGTTTGGGGTTTTGGTTTTTAGGGGTTAAGGTTATACATGGAGGAGGTTGAGGAAGCTAACAAGGCAGCAGTGGAGAGCTGCCATAGGGTTTTGAGTATTTTATCTCAGCCTAAAGATCAGATTCAATATAGAAATTTAATGGCTGAAACTGGGGAGGCTGTTTTTAGGTTCAAAAGGGTAGTTTCTCTTTTAAACACTGGTTTAGGACATGCAAGGGTGAGGAAGCTAAGGAGATTAGATACCCCTTTTCCTCAAAGCATCCTTTTGGATAATCCACACTGTAAGGTTATCCATGAAAGCTCAGTTAAAGAACTGAGTTCACATGCCAAAAATTGTCTTTATTTAGGGAACCAACACCAAACAGCCGAACCAGCATCATCAGGGCACTACCGTATCCTCCAACAACATCAACAACAGCAGCAGCTTAGACAAAGATTACAGCTCCAACAACAGCAAATGAAACATCAAGCTGAGATGATGTTTAGGAAGAGTAATTGTGGGATTAGCTTGAACTTTGATAACTCTAGCTGTACACCTACCATGTCATCAACTAGGTCTTTCATTTCTTCTTTGAGCATGGATGGTAGTGTAGCCAATGGTGGGGGTTCCTTCCACTTCAATGGAGGGTCTCGTTCCTCGGATCAGGGTTCCCAGCACAAGAAGAAGTGCTCTGGTAGGGGTGAAGATGGGAGTGTTAAGTGTGGAAGTAGTGGTAAATGCCATTGCTCCAAAAAGAGGTTAGATTATCTCTGTAGGATCATGCTCTTGATATTAGTTCTAATAATTGCTTTCCTTAATTGGTTACTCTTTGTTGGCAGGAAACATAGAGTAAAGAGATCGATTAAGGTGCCTGCAATTAGTAACAAGCTAGCTGATATTCCTCCTGATGATTATTCATGGAGGAAGTATGGGCAGAAGCCAATCAAGGGTTCTCCTCACCCTAGGTAATGATCATCATCAGACTGAGGTTTGATATATTATTGTGTGAATTTTGGTTTTGCTTGTATCATTACGAATATAAGTTTGTATTGGAACTTTTAGATTGAAACAGACTAGTATTGAAACAAAATGATCTTAGTGTCTGCTTTATCTATGATTATCACTTCCATTAGAAGAAATTGTTATATATAGACTCGAAGTGGATTAACAAAGAGCATTTTAGGGTTCATAGTTGCATTTATGATGATTTTATTGAATGTGACAATGTCATTAGTGTTTCAATATTAGGAAAAGCATCCATTTTTTTCGGTTTAGCTTTAACTTTTGTTGAAAATGATTTGTACTACCAAATCTCAGCCACTTTCCATTAGATAGTATTAGTTAAGATTTATGCTTTTATTGCATCGAGTGGTTACCTTAGTCTCAAAGATATTTAAAGGAAACTTTTTGAGTGTTGGAGGATTTCGACCCTTGATGAAGTGAAACCTTAGATGATGCAGGGAGGTTCGAGAATAGTTAAACCTTTCCCTTTCTTCCAACATATCGCATAGCCGAGTAGCAATGCATTTATATCTCCTTTGTTCGAGTTGGTGACTAGTGACAATTCTTGACCTAGTTGCATGCTTACAGTGTTTATAGGAAGCTTGTTATAATTTGATTTGCATTTAGTGAAATTCGTCTAAATTTATCAACTTATGAGGCATTTCTTTTATCCGACGCAGGGGATATTATAAATGTAGCAGTATGAGAGGTTGCCCTGCAAGGAAGCATGTAGAGAGGTGCTTGGAAGAACCATCCATGCTTATTGTTACCTATGAAGGTGAACATAACCACCCAAGGTTACCATCACAATCAACGACAACATAGTCTCTCCGGGCTTAAGATCACTATCAAGCCTTCAATCAGTTACCTTAGTGTCAATGGTTGGCTTGATTTGCTCCTGTACATATTTTTGCATGGTTGCAAGCATGCGGTATAATGGAGCAGTTCTTTTTAGTACAGGAGGACCAAAAAGAAAAAAAAGTAGAATTGGGGGTTTAAATTGTAAGAACTATTTTCATCTTCCATTACAATTAATGCTTCAAAAAGGGTTAGAACTTTTTTGAATTGAATGAAAATGCCATCAATGCTGTTCAAGGTTCTGGTTAGTAGTTTTGACTCTTGACCATGGTAGGCTCTTTTTTTTTTTTTTTTTAATTGAAATGATTCAAAATGATTTGCATTTTGGTACATACATACAGCTGGAAACTCTGGAATGGCATGACAGAACAGATGGTGTTGAAAACAGGTTTGAGTTTCAAAGATTGGATTGAGTTTCTGATTTTTTTTGTTGAAACAATCCATTGTATGTTGTTATCTGTTTTTGGTCTCTCACGTGAAGAATTATTGAAGTCAACATCCTGGTGAGTTTGGAGCAATGCATGTGATTTATGTTGAATCAAAGATTTGACAACATCAAATATACATCCTAAAAGAGTCTGAATTTTCAGTTTTTATTTTTAACTAGTTGATTTTCAGTTTTTATTTTTAACTAGTATGATTTTCACGCTTCGCCTTGAGAATAAACCAAATTTGGTACCTGAATATTTGGTTTGATACTCTGTTACTAATTCTTCCTTCGTTTATGGTAAAAAACCATATCAACTATACTTGAATTGTTAGATAATTATAGTCCATGATAACATCACTGTTTCCATTGCTAGTTTAAAACTATACATGAGATTTTCATCTTATACGGCTCTTTGTGGGTCACAAATAAATTTAAGGACCGAATCAGTATTATTTATCTTCGTATGGTTGTAGAATAGATAGAGAAAAAATGGATTGGAAGGTCCAAAATTATAGAGTAAAATTTTAAAGGATATAATGTGCTTTAAGTTTTTGTGTGTTTGAAACTTAGTTCTCATACTTTTATTTTAAAAAATCTAGTTTCTCTACTTTTCGAATTTAAAAATTTGGGTTTGGTTATTAACATCGTTAAAATTCTTTTGTTAAATTCGTTAGTATGATGTTTTGAAAATTAAAAAAAAAAAAAAACTCACTTAGGAGTCACATAAAAAATGACAAGCATTCATTGGTAATGGACTTGAATTTAACATAGAATTTTAATAGTGTTAGTAATTCTTAAAATTCACATAAGCATTTGAATTAGAATAAATTATTTAAGTGTAGTATACTGACCAAAACTGAAATTTGACCATTATTATACAATCTCAAAAAAATAAAAATAAAGGGATTAGAATTGAAAATTAACCATCATCTTAAAATTTCAACAAAAAGAAAGAAAGATAAATAAGTATAGATATTTGAAAGTGGTGGTAAATCCAAGCCCAGTTTGTTGAGGAATGGGCCTTAAGATTTGATCCACTAAGAACCTGGAAATGGAATGTCCAAAACTTGTTCACTCCATTACATATACATTGATAACAAATAAAACTTCAAAATAAACAAAACATAAAAACTTACCATTAATCTTTTGTTTTGGGTTAAAATGTCTTAAATTAAATTATTAAGGATAAAATATTAAATCAAGAGGTATAAAGACCTTAAAGTAAATTATTATTTTTTTGAGAGGCTTAAAATATTAAAAATCTTAAAGAGTACCAAAAACCCATGCTTCTCTCTTGAATGTCGGATATAAATAATTATGTTTAAATTTTTAAAGATGATAGTTATATTTATATTTAAGTGGGTGTTGGATACAAATATTAAATATGCAGGGGGCGAAAAATTGAATTATAAACTTTTGCGATGTCAAATTTAGATTTTATCATGTATTAATTTATTATTTTATCATTTTTAGGGGACTAAATCAAATATTTTTCATTTTTTTGAGGGTCGAAGCTTAATTTTCCTCTATATTAATTTATAATTTGAAGAGGGGGCAGCTGAGCAAGCAGGCCTCGTCTTTATGGGACTTTAGACAAAGTCTACCTTTGGTTTCCATGCCAATCAACCCAATCCTCCAAATTAATAGCTCTAGTTCCATGCCTATACAATATCATGCTTATCAACATTCTCGGTTTATCAAATATAAATATTTTATCCGTAAAAACGAGTTGTTCTTTAATCGAATCGGATTACAATCAATTTATCATAACAACAATGGGTTATATGATCATTTGAAGGAGTTCAGTTTAGGCTTATACAACTGTTGCTATACATCAATTTAACAGTTCTTAAAATGGAGGAAAAAAAAAAACCCAAGTCCTTGATGATGGTAGCTAGGGGAAAAAACAAGCACATGCAGGGCAGGCAGGCAGCACAACTTTTGTCGAAAAAAAATGAAAGAATAATTAATGTTGCAGCGAATTTGGAATCTTGTAATAAAAACACTTTCAATATACCAAAATGTCGTAAAACTGGAATGATTGTGGTTTTGTCTTGGTTGTTGGTACATTCTTCTTCTCAAATGGTAAAAAGGGAGACAACTATTCTCACTGATTTGGATGAGGTTGAGGCTATAGAAACGGACTTGGACGACAAAAATCTTTTACCTACTCTTACCCTACATTTATAGTCCCTATCCAATGATGTTTTTCCTCCGTATCATTCATTATTTTTCGTGTTATTCGATATCTCTTAAGTTTTTAAATAAAAAAATATCATTGAAAGAGCTGTGCCTCTTATTTAGAAATCCGATCTGACTTGACTCCAAATATAGTTAAAACTAATGTGGTAATTGAACTCTAAGGTCTTAGACCAATGTATATATATGTACAAGCTAAAAGTTTATATTATATATAAAATTATGTAACGAATATATTTGTAAAATGTTGATATTAATAACAAATAAGACTTTGGTTTAATGGGATGGATTCAAATTTTATTATGTGTATATTTATTTTTTATATAAAAGATATAAGATGACAAAAACATCCTCGAAATAAACAATTTACTTTAAAAAGTAAGGACATTTTTGTCTTTTTTCAACTAAATAAATACATGATTAACCCGTGATACCAACTCATTAAAAAAAAAGTTTAAGTTGACGAGATGTTAAGCAGCCATCCAATTATATCGGCGAAGGAGCTAAGTCGTTTGGCATAAAATGTATCCGACAAAACCCAACAATCTTAGTAGGATGAACCATAACCAATTGAGGTTGCAGAGCTTATAAACCGGTCACTGAGTAAATAGGTAGGCCAACACACCAATATGGGCAGACAATAACCATTCAACAGGCAATCTTCTGAGCAAACTGAGGGCTTGGTATGTATGACTCTCCTCCCATCTACCTATACTCTCTGCATTCTTACCACCTCAAAATGACTTGCCTTCCTATTTTATCTTCAGTTTTTATTGACTTAAGTATCAAACTCCAATGCGGTTTCATCCACCATTCTCAACCAATCACCTCCAAACCCTATCCATATATAACCAACACATCAAATCTACATATATACACACACATATATATATATATATATACGATACAAGTGAAGAGAATGATTATGTTGGCAAGATAGATGGTGGGATTTTTCTCTAAGGAGATTTCATCTGTTAAGCAGTTATTTTTTAACCAAAAAAAAACTTGAATGTCCAACAAATATGACAAACTGTCCTTTTTTGATATCCACCATGATGGACCTATATGAATTATGATGTCTCTCCATCTTCACACCACCAACTTATTGACAAGATTCTTAATTTCATCATAAAGCCTTCTCTTTCTCCCTTTGTAATCTTTTTTTATTTCTTCATCACTAATCCCAGGGTCACATTGCAGTTTTCATATGATCAGATTATTATACACAGAAAAAAAAAAATCAATCATGAAGGACCATGTTGTGTTATATCATTGTTGAGCAAGTAAAAAAGTTGTGAATTAATCATATGAGAACTTTTTTTTTATTGCTTTAGGATGTAATTCGAGTAAATATTTGATTAAAAAAACATGTTATAAGTTGTTATACTATTTGTATATTTGAAATTTTAGTTTCTCTACTTTTCAAATATTAAAATGTAAGTCCAATTGTTAAAATTCTTTGATTAAATTAAGGTTCATTACAACCTCGGTAAATTTTTTACACGACAACTAAGTGAGTTTGTTTTTTTTTTTTCTTATTTCAAAATGTCATACTAGTGAATTTAACAGAAGAATTCTATCGGTGTAAACAATTAGACTTGAAATTTGTAATCTAAAAAATATAAGGACTAAATTCTTAGAAACAAAAGTAGAGAAACTAAATTACAAATGTACAACTTAAAGCATTTTTTACAATTTTTCTCATTTTTTAGACTACAATTTTTTTATATTATGTATGTGAAATATATTTATGAATATATATTTATATTTATTATATATTTAAATGTGGTATTTTAATAGGACAAAATTTTAATTGTGAAAAAAAGTAAACAATTATTTATATATACACGAAGTAAATAATATTATTAATTTGATAATTAATAGTAGAATTTCCACAGACCAGAGATTAAAAAATCATCTTATATTTTATAAAATTTTTAAAATATCAATTAAAAATATAAGGTTGACTTGAGATCCTAAATCTATATATATAAACATATATACATATAGACACACATAAGAGTATTAGGATGATAAGAACAAAAGGAGAAGATTTGTTCAGAAAATTTAAGTGTTTTCTCTTTTTTAGAGAGAATTTCGGTAAAAGTATTATGGAGTCTCTGTATTAAGAGTTAAATTGTCAAAAAATGGGTAAATTTATCTTGTATGCTAGATTAAAGAATAATCTAGTCATTTATGTTAAAAGTTTCATCCATTTTAACTATTAAAAACTTGTGTGATTGACAAAACAGTCAGAGAATTACCTGCAACGTGTTACATGTACCTCATATTGACGTACATGAACCAACTTTTAACAGAAGGATTAGTTTACTATTTTATCTCACATACATGAACTAATTTATTCATTTTTTTGAGTAAAAGAGATAAAAAACAATCCAACTCCTAACATAAGTACCTCTACAATACTTTTACTAGAAATTTTCACTGTTATAATGTTTATTGCATGAGTTTATATCCCTAAGACATGTTAAGGCGAAGTAGCCTTCCATTGTTGCTGGCAAAAAAAAGTCATCTCTATATTGGGAATTACACATAAACAGAAAAGGTCCAATAGTATCCCTACAAAATGAAGTACTGATGAAACATTGTACTATTACTAACAAAACGATTTGATATTATCTTTCATTCTTTCATATAATTTCTTAGACAAACTTCTGGTACTGCATTTTGCATGTTCTTTTCAATCAAAGCTCAAAGGGAGATGAACCAGCAATTGCAGCCATGGATGGAGCCACAGTTTGCTGAACACATTGACAAGTGACACATTATGACCCACCAATAGAATTATGGGCTTCACATGTAAAATTTATGGTTTATGGATTTGACCCACCATGAGTTAATATATCTGCCCCACTTGGTAGATATAACTTCATGCAATAGAATAAATAACTAGTTATGATGATGAACCCCCCTTTGAGTAAAAAATGAGGTAAAATTTAAAAAGTTTCACTTTTACTCACCTTCTTCATCAAAACAGATACATAAAAAGTAAAAAACAAAATTAATATTGATGCCACAATCAATCCTCCAAATCCACCCTCCCCAAAAGAATATATATATATATTAAAAGAAAGAACCAAAAACACCATGAAGGTCACCTTTAATTGTTGGTTTGTCTTTGATTCCTTATCTGCTTTGTGTTTGCATGAAATGAAAGATGGTGAAGCATATATGGTCCTTAGGACAGTAAAGCTTAGAAAGGACATGTTTAGGGTATTAGACCAAAAGTTGGGGGGAATGAAGCCTGGTCCGAAATCATTCACAAAGGTCGTTTAAAACATTCACATGAATGACTTCGAACCAGACAACATTCCCCGCAACGATTTCGTGTAATGAATTCGCGATGGTAAGAAAAAAGAAGCAGTCATGACAAGAGATTGAGAATCAAAGAAGAAAGGAGCAAATTTTTTTTCTAAGAATGAGAGATATGAAGATATATATATATATATATCTTGCATAGGTGTGTTTATATAGGTAGTGAAAAAGAGGCATTCTTTGATGGGTCACATGACATGGAGTCCACTTTCTAAACCACCCTTTTCCCTCTCTTTTCTTCACACATAGGAATGAGGTAGTTAAAAATTATAAACTCAAGACTTATATCAATTGATTCTTACGACATTACAATATTTTCATTAATGATTTCAAGGTCAACTCAAACACCTACCACTTTTAGTCTCTAAAATTTTATTAAGGGCATTGAACTTTTGAGTTTATCATATGTCATTTGCTTGTCACTAAGGTAAAAAGAAAGGAAGGTGGTAGCGAACCTTCATAAGCAATGATTGATGGCATTTATGTGTATATATATATATATATATATACTTGTTTTTTGATGCCAAGCTTAAGTCCCAAGCTTAAAAACAGTTTGGTTATTAAAGTAATAATGGGACCAACAAAATTAAAAGGGAAAATATTGTACAATAAAGTAAAGTGGAATTGCAAAGTTTATCAAAGCTTAATTAATGACATATTTTTCCATTTTCCTTGTCTTTCTCATCAATCCCAATTGGTATGAATGAATAACCTTTTTGATAAAATCTTGAGCATAATGTTTGAATTAACTAGTAAAGGTGCTTTTCATATAGAAAAAAAAACAGGGAGTAAATTGGGAATATGAAGAACTATTGATTTGCATCAGCAAAATGCAGTAAAAATATTATGGAGGTCTCTGTATTAGGTGTCATATTTTTGCTCCCTTTATTAAAAAAAATAGACAAATTAGTCTCTATACATTAGTTTAAAGAGCAAGATAGTCATTTTTGTTAAAATTTTCATCCATTTTTATGATTAAAAATTGACATGGCTGACAAAATAATCAAACAGTGACACGTGACGTGCCACATGTACCTCATGCTGACGTACAAGAGCCAAGTTTTTAACAATAGTAATTGATGAAATTTTTAACAAAAGGATCAATTTACTCTTTGATCTAACATATAGAGATTAATTTACTCATTTTTTGAGTAGAGAGACAAAATACAATCAGACTCTTAATAGAAAAGCCTTCACAGTATTTTATACGACAAAAATGCCTATTATTACCTAAATGATTCAAAGAATGAGGGATTTTAGTAATTTTTTCTTTCAATTACATCTGCATATTCCAAAGATAATTGCTTTCTTTTTTTAGTACAAAAGGGGTTGGAGTATGGGAATAAGGGAAGGAGTTGCACATGTTGGGATTCGAATTCCAAACTCGTTATTGTACGCCACAGCACTAATAGGAGGGGTGAAGGGAGGGCTCCCCTAAAATAAAAAATTGTAACTTTAGACCCTAAAATTTATTAAATATAAGTTAATGGTAAAATTATACTATTAGGGGTGAAGGGAGGGGGCAGGCTCCTAAAATAGAAAATTGTAACTTTAAATCCCCTAAAATTTATAAAATCTTAAGTTAATGGTAAAGTTATAGTTTAGCCTCTAAAAAAAATACTAGAATTTTGATTTAATTCTTTTGAAAACCATAAAAATACAAATTAATACAATAATTAAATTATATTTTAACTCTTAAAACAATACATAACCCGACACCCTAAAAATTTTCTTACTTTGTCCATGTGCACTAACCAACTGCAATAAACACCTATATTCAAATCTCATCATCCGTGGTATTGTCCAGTTACATACTATATACGAACAACAATAACTTCTTGTACAAGAAAACATGCCCTATTACTCTTGTAACTGTTAAAGGACTAAAATTATGCAGACATGGCCTATACTATGATGATGATCTTCAACTTTTAGCCTGTACTAGTTAGGCCTATACTGTTTTTGAATTGCTTTAGCTTATGATTGCATGAATGGACTATGGTGAAAGAATTTGATGTAGCTAAGCATAAAAAAAATATCATTCACTCTTTTTAAAAAAGAAAAAAAGAAAATTACAAAGTCAAATGGCTCCAAAAACTAGTGCAATCATGGTGATACATCTAAAGACACAGTGAATCTTACATGGAAATTACAAAACATGCTTTGGCTGATATCAAAATTCTCAGATGTTTTTCTTTTAGACGACATAGAATCTTGCAGGGCAAAAAAAGTTTGCATTAAACACTTCAAGTTTGGAGATAAATTGAAGGGGCACAAACAAGTAGAAGAAGAAGAAGAAGAACAGTTTTGTTTGATGTCATCATACTGTAACTTCCATTAATGTTAGTGTTTGATGATGAGGCAAAATTTTTCTTTTACCAAAAGCTTCCTTTTTATGTTCTGTAATCCCAATAAAAAAGTTGATGATCCCAATAAGACAGTAGCCTATATGAACTGATGTTGGTGAAACCAACTTAGGTTGGTTCAGTTGGCTCGTGTTCATTAGCGCCTTTGCTAGCAATGCGGTTCGAATCATGCTAGTACTCTTATTTGGTGGGTGACCTATATGATCATAAGTCACACTTTGAATTTAAAAGGGTTAAGTCATTATTTAGGGCTTAAACTTGGCAAAAATTCCCATGTTGGGATTTAAATTTTCTTTTGTTCAAATTAGTCCTTGAACTTGATATTATTCCCACACTGGGGGCCTAAACTAGACAATTATTCCCAACATTGAGGCCTGAACCATTTTTTGTCCAAGTTAGTCCCTAAACTTGACAATTGTGCTCATATTAAGGGCTAAACTTGGTAATTGTTCCCACATTGGGGCCTGAACTAGGCAACTATTCTCATATTGGGGATTGAATTTTTTTGTCTAAGTTAGTCCTTGAACTTCGTAATTGTTCTTATATTAGGGCTTGAACTTTAGGGTTTTCAAGAAAATATCAATAATTAACTTGGACAAAAAGAAATCCAAAACTCAATGTGGGAACAATTGCTAACTTGAAGAAAAAACAGTTTGGGCCCCAATATGAGAACCATTACTAAGTTCAGAGTTTAATTTGAACCAAAAAAATTTAAATTACCGAGTTCAAGCCCTAAAAAGTGATTTAATCTATTAAAAATTTGCAGCGGAAAGGATCTATGAACTACCATTAAAGATGGGATGTTTGAGATAAGAAAACAAGTATGAGATCCAGCTAAGGGGAAAACCAGTGTGTGGATATGCAACATTAAATCAAGAAAAAGTTGAGAAGAAAATCTGCTAATACAGCCAAATACAAGCTTGGCCCAGAAATCTCAATATTTTGAAGAGGAAAAAAACTTGATGATCATTTCCAGTGGAATCCTTTAAATTTTAGGGGCCCTTTAATTTGTGGTTAGCTTATAAAAAAACCCTACATTAATGCATATGGCAAAATCAGTTAAAAAAACACTCAAAAAAAGCTAAGGGAATCAATCATTGATGACCTGTATACATGCATACTAAACACATAACATGGATTCATATCCTATAGAAAATTAGCCTTAAAAGTCAAACTAGTCAAACTAAACTTTTGGAATAGCATTCTGTTCCCACATTTCAAGCATATGGTTGAGCTTTATGATCAATGTGATTTCTATAAAGCATCCGTACCTGTCAAATTCCAAAACCAGCACCCCTTCTTTGTATGTATAATGTGTGTAAAGTGGAGAGGATGTGTGCCATGTCTTTACAAAGGTTATGAATCTTGTGAATGAAAAAAATAGTTTTAATACATCTTTATCTTTCTTTAAAAGCTGGATCTAATTTGACTCCAAATTTAATTGATACAGAATTTTATATACAAATAAATAAATTAGAGATGATACACTATTGAATAGACTTGCTCATGGGTCGGGTTATCCGGTCCGACTTGAATGTGGGAGGGGTTGGACAAAAATATAGTCTCAAAAAATGGTCTCGGGTAAGGCATTTTTGGCCCAGCTCGAATTCACAAAAGGACAAAAAAAAATCTGCTATTTTCTTGTTGTTTCTCCCTATTTTGCTACCATTTCACTATTATGTTACTGCTATTTTGTTGTTATTGTTTTGATATTGTATAACACTTGTTTTATTGTTAATTTGGTTATTATTTTAGAGGCATTTGCTTGTTAAGTTGCATCTATCTTAGTGTTATTTAAGTATACATATTTTTTAAAATTTATTTTCAATTTGTTGGGAAATATTTATTTTAATATTTTTAATATTTTTGGTGTATTATACATATTTAAAAATTATATAAAAAAATTAATATGAGCGGGTCAGGCCGGGCCCGAATTTTAGAATTTTTATTCGATATGAACAAAATTTTAGGCCCATTTTTCATGCTGGGCTCAATTCTATCATACGGACCTAAATTTTTAATTCGACCAATATAAAAAACTTTTTTGCCCTGGGTTTAGTTGGAATCTATGGTGAGTATTGAAGATTGAAGGGTGTAAATAAAAATATATGAAAAAATTGTAAAAAGTAATGGAATTGATAAGATTATAGATGAGAAAATTTATGTTATGCGTTAATCCAACACAACTTTCTTTCAACAAGTTTAGTTGAAATATACTGTGACTGCTGAAGATTGAAGGACAAAGAGAGTGTAAAAATTGATGAAAGTAATATAATCAAAAGATTTGATTATATATATATACCATAGATGACTATTAATTGAATATTGAAAGCTGGATATAAAGAGAAATAAAATTAGTAAGAAATTGATGAAAGTGATGAAATTAAACACAACTTTCTTCCTATTTTGATTGCTTTTGTTTGGTGTCATGTAATTGTATTGATCAAGATTCCAATGGTGTAAGATGATTGGATTTGTTGGGAGATCCTAGGCAGCCATGGATGATATATCCCATAATTTCCGTGAGTGCTGCTCTGATAAGACGTCTTCACACTCCAAATTCACTCCTATCTGGCAGTCATGCAAAGTTTTCACTGCATGTTCTTTAATTCCACATTTTACTTAACACACGTCTAATTATTTATCAGCTTATTTCATAAAATAAGAGGTAAAGCAGAAGAAAAATAAACAGTGTTAATGTCAGCTGGGGGCAGCTTTTTCAGTCTTTTGGGCATAAAAAGTGTTGCAAAATGCGAGCAGGAGGGACGGAGTATACTGGTGAATTGTGTACAGATGGAAAATTTCTCCATTACCTCTCTCCATATATTCTCCATCATCACCCTCACCTGCCCCAATTTATATATATGAAAATTTAAAAATACAATAAATCAACCTAAATGAAATCATTCATCATCATTTTTCAAGATTTTAATGTAATATGGCAAATGTTATACATTTTGTTATTAAGTTTTGAATGTTTAACTATGATTTAGGGTTAATTTATTTAAAGTATTTAAGTTTGAATTTTTTTTTTGAATAAAATCTGACTGGGCTATATTATTAGAGAAAAGAAACCAAAACAACATAAGCAATTGGGCTATAGCCCAAACGAAAACAAAGAAAAAAAAACTCAAGCAACAAAAAGAAACCGAACGGAACTTAAAAAACCAAACACCAACCAGACCAAACAAACTAGAAACTAAAAAACAACTCAAAACCCAATCAAATCAATAACAGCTGGAACCCACCTTTTGCGCAATGACCGTTCACATCCATAGACAACGAGAGTGATGAGAGTTCCCGTGCATAATTAATACCTGCTACCATTTTGCAGCCCCTTGTTTCCCCAAACCACCCATTCAAACTTTCACCTACCCTCACCGATTCCAATCGCCCTCCCTATCACTCTCCCCTTCAGATTTCTCTCATTTCATTCACTGCCCTCACCGACTCCAAGCCCTTCCCCTATAGCTTCCCTCCCATCCCCTTCAGCTTCCCTCCCATCCCCTTCAGCTTCCGTCCCAGCCTTCCTCAAACTCGTCCCCTTAAAGATTATCACATCTTCAAGTCCCCTCTCCCGTCGATCGTCCAACTTTCCTAAGAGTGTTGCTGGTTACGGTCCACCTCTTGCCGAACTCGATCAAGGATACCCCCTCCAGGTAATAACTCTCATTTCTTCTTAAAGCATCGGTCGCCATAACATGAGCATAACGGTTCGCCGATCTGGGAACAAAAGAAAACACGATCTCTTGATATTTACTTGCATGGCTATGAATGTCCCTGATAATAGCTCCGATGACCGATCTGTCCAGATTTTTGCTCTGACATTTCTTAATAATTGAGTTTGAGTCACCCATAATCGTTACTTTGCTTAAATTCAGCATTATTCCTAATTTTGTTGCTTGCAATCCTGCATATGCCTCCGCCAAGAATGGAGTTGCGATATTGGAATGGAGGACTGCTTTTGAAGCCAAAATTTCCCCATTTTCATCTCGGACCAGTAAGCCAGAAGCTGATGAAAGTGATCGACCGTCAAAGGCCGCGTCGAACTGAATCATTGCCCTACCTCTACTGAGCATTTGATGAGGTCCTTCAACAATCCGAGGTAAACTATTTTCGCCTCTTACTGCTTCCAATTCCGAAACATATCTACAGATCTTTCTAACTATTTCCTCACTTGATAAAGCATTCTTTTCGTACAAAAGTAAATTCCTGCTGAACCAGATGAACTAGAGTCCGCAACAGAATAGCCGAACATGTTCCTTACACCCTACCTCAAAGATCCATATAAGCCAGTCCCACATACCTAGATCATTGCGATTTAACACCCGGCTTTAATCAGCGACTCGGACCTCTGTTGATGCAGGACAATGTTGAAAAATATGGCATCCATCTTTATCTGCTTGGCGACATCTGGGGCAATGGGCATCAGTGACCACCCTCTTGCTCTTGAGATTCACCAGAGACGGGAAAAAATTCCAAGAAAATCTCCATATTGTAATCTGATTTTTTTTTGGGATATCCAGATTCCAAAGTTTCCTGTAGAAATTCTTCGTCACAATTTGTAAATTAATATCATTAGGATCCTGGCTACAAACCTGTAATAGTTTATAGGCACTCCTAACGGAGAATTCTCCTGACAGTTCCCCACGCCAAACTTGCAAGTCTTCATGAGCTACCTCCGCGAGAGGGATCTGTAAAATTTTTCCCGCTATATCATCTGTAAAGGTACTCCTAATCAACTCAGATTTCCAATTTCGACTAGTGGCATCAATTAGATCTGACACTAACTGTATGCTTTCATTGCTGTTATGATTCAGAATCCTATCTGCCTCGTTTCCTACAATCCACAAATCTGCCCAAATGGAAATTTTATCCCCCGTCCCGACTCTCCAGCACATTCCTTTATCGAGGAGCCCTTTCACAGCCCAAATACTTCTCCAGGTAAGTGAAGGTAAATTTCCTAACCGAGCTTCAGAAAAATTCGAGTTAGGATAATATTTAGCTTTTAGCACACGCGCTAATAACGAATCTGGATAACAAATGAGACGCCAACCTTGTTTTACTAGTAACGCAACATTAAATTTTGCAAAATTTCGAAAGCCAAGACCACCATCTTCTTTTAAAAGACATAAATCTTTTCAAGCGCACCAACGGATACCCTTTCTATTTTGACTTTTTTGCCAC
The DNA here is from genome assembly GCA_025698515.1 of Gossypium sturtianum. Classification (NCBI taxonomy): domain Eukaryota; kingdom Viridiplantae; phylum Streptophyta; class Magnoliopsida; order Malvales; family Malvaceae; genus Gossypium; species Gossypium sturtianum. The sequence goes on along the minus strand of CM046950.1, from coordinate 9,776,195 downwards.
CAGAACTTCGCTATTATACCTTCCAAATCTGGACATAGAGATTTAGGGAGTAAAAAGCATGCCATCGAATATGTAGGAATAGCTTGAAGAACTGCTTTTATAAAGACTTTTTTTTCCCCTTGTGATAAAAACTGAATACTCCAACTATCAATACGTTGTTTAAACCGATCTTTCAGATTTTGAAAATATGAACGCTTTCTTCTTCCCACCATACTAGGGAGCCCCAGGTACCTTTCAATGTCATTTGATCTCCTAACTGCCAAAACCCGAGACACTGCCATTCTTTCTCTCTCTTGAGTGTTGGTGCTAAAGAAAACAGACGATTTATCATAATTAACACACTGACCTGAATTCGCCTCATACTCCATTAAAATCTGCTTCAAAGATATCGCACCTCTCTCTGTAGCCTCTGCAAATAAAATACAGTCATCTACGAATAGTAAGTGAGAAATAGCTGGCCCACTGCGACTCGCTTTTACTCCTTTAAGAATGTTACCAGCTTTAGCCAACCTCAACAAACTTGAAAGTCCTTCCCCACAAAATAAGAATAAAAACGGACTCTACGGATCCCCTTGTCTGAGACCACGAGTTGGTAGGAAACTTTCACTCACAATTCTATTAAAAAACACAGAATAAGAAATAGAAGATACACAATTCAAAACCATGTTAACCCATCCCATAGCAAATCCCAGCTTAATCATTACCCTTTTCACAAAATTCCAATCAACTCTATCATATGCCTTACTCATATCTAGCTTCACTGCCATGAGCCCTTTTCTCCCAGTTTTCTTGTTTTTTAACGTATGCAGAATTTCATAAGCTAGTAACACATTATCCGTGATCAACCTCCCAGGAACAAAGGCACTTTGCGCAGAATCAATGCATTTATGCAATACTACCCGAAGTCGATTAGCTAACACTCTAGCTATTAACTTATAAATCACATTGCATAAACTAATAGGCCGGAAATGAGAAATATTAGAAGGATTTGAATCTTTTGGTAACAGCACAATATTTGTTTTATTAATCGGGCATAAGTTCATACCGTTGTTCAACTGTTGAAGGCAGTAGTTTGAGACTTCTTCCCCAATGATCGGCCAACATTTTTGATAAAAAAAATGGCTGGAAAACCATCTTCCCCTGGGGCCTTTGTTGGACCCATTTCTGACAACGCTGTCCAAATCTCCTCCTTTGTGTATATGGCCTGCAGTTTAAAATTATCCTCTTCTGAAATACATGCTTCTATTCGACTGATAATATTCTCACAAGATTTAATTGACTTTCAACTGAAAAGAGCTTTACAAAATATGATCGTGCAATCTCCTCCATATCCTTACTCTCCATTGTCTCCCTACCATCATCAAACTGTAACTTCTGAATCAAATTCCTTTTCTTCCTTTGTGTCTCTTACTTGTGAAAAAAAGCCGTGTTCCTATCACCAAGTTTCAGCTAATTTATTCTAGCCCTCTGCTCCCAGTAGCTTTCATCCTTGTCAATCTCCATATTCAGATGGATCTTTGTATCAATAATGTCCGCTAGATTTTCATCGTCTCTATCTCGCTTCAAGAAGCTATTTGCCACTTTTAATGATTAGACCCTCTTTCTTTAGTTTTCTATCTCTTCGAATCTGGAACGCCCATCTACTCAAATCACCTTTCAGAATTTCCAGTTTGTCCAGAAGATCCCCTGAAGAACCACCCCAGCTCAATCTAACTTTCTCAAAAAAAGTGTCTTCTAGAACCCACCAAGCTTCAAACCTAAAACTCTTTCCTTGTTGCTGTCTGGCCCTATAATCTGTATTAATAAGAAGTGGACAGTGATTTGAGAAAGAATGTGGGAGATGTTGAATTATAAAATCTGGGAACAATGATCTCCATCCCTCTGTACCAACTCCCCTATCAAGCCTTTCTTGAATGTTCGTCTCCGGTAAGTTACCTCTCTCCCAAGTAAACCAATTACCTAAATAACCCAGATCTGCTAAATGACAATCATCTAACACTTGTCGAAATTCTTTCATTTTCCTTTCATCTCTAGGTAAGCCACCTTCCTTTTCAAATCCATATAGAATTTCATTAAAATCACCACAAACCAACCATGGCTGCTCTCCCTAATTACGTAATATTCTTAACAGATTCCAAGCTTCCTCTCTATCATTCGTGTACGGAGAACCATAAAACCCTATTAATCTCCATTTTTTCCCATCTTTTTCAATAATTACATCAATATGACGATGAGAAAAACTTTGTAACACTATGCTAACATCTCCACTCCATGCCAAGCTAAGACCATCTCTCGAGCCCATAGAATCCACATCAATACCAAACTGAAACCCACATCTTTGTCTAACTTTCTCCATCTTGAACTTGTTGATTTTTGTCTCCATAAATAAGATAACTTGGGGATTATGTAACTTCAGTGAATGCCGAAGTCTTCTAACTGTCCGAGGATTTCCCAGCCCCCGGACGTTCTAACTTAGTATTTTCATTACGACCGGTCGGCTTGCCTCTTGGCAGCCGCCGATAATTGATGGTTTCCAACTAACATTTTCCCGTTTCTACCTTCCACATTATCTCCCTCTTCAATATCTCCTATCGCTCTTTTCTTCCCCTCTTCCCCAACAAGCACCTCATCTTCCAGGTCATGGTCCATCGCCATCTGACCGTGACCCTTTATCATGCTGTCTGTCGCTATCCTTGAGAAAGCATTCCTACCCTCAAGATTAAAACCTAAGATGGGATCAATATTTCTAAATCTTCTAACCACGTCCCAACTTTCAACACTTATAGACGAATCAGTTTCATTGGTAACCCCTGTAGCATCACCATCTTCTCTTAGCCAAACGCTTTTCATCGCCTGGGCTCTTTTTGATTGTGCACGCAATGACAAATCCCAACCCATCTCTTTAATTTCAACCCCTAGCTCCATTTTTAATTCGCAAAAGGAATCACTATGGCCCAGTCGGCCACAAAAAAAGTAAAAGAGAGTCAACCTTTCATATTTAAAGCTGACGTAAGAGCATAAATTATTAAACATCACTTGCTTCTTCCTCTTAAGTGGGCGGCGAATATCCAATTGCACCCGAACTCGTATGAAATTTCTAATTCCCTTACCTAAAATTGAGCCATCATATTCCAGAAACTTTCCTAAGAAATTTCCCAATTGCATCGCCAAACTTTCAGTAAAATAACCGATAGGAACGTCATGTATCTGAACCCAAAAAGGTGAAAATAATAAAGGAACTTTTAATGGATCCTCTCCTTTGAAGTCTCATGCGGCAAGAATAACAAATGATTATTAAAGGTCCAGGGTGACCCCTTTAACACTCTTTCCATGTCCATAACATGGAAAAATTGGAACAAAAATCTTTTTTCCCCCAGATCAGAGACTTGCACCCCTTTTAACTGGGTGCCATAAATTCGCCATGATACTTTTCATTGCCGGAAAATGGATAATACTAGCGGTAAGAAAACAACCTACCAAATTATAAACTTCAACCTCCTTACTGAATTTAAATCATTTGAATCTGCGCAGGACTTCAACCGTCTTCATCAGTGAGATCTGCGAATGCGATTTCCATAGATACAAGAAAACTTTGACGAGGAGAACAAATTGAGGCTAATTGGAAACTTCCAAAAGGCGGCGGCAGAGGCAAACAAATTGACTTTGGAACGAAAACCTAAATCTTGCTAAGAGAGCAGACAGAGACGTGCTAGGGTAGCAGACTGTTCTTTTAAGTTTGAATCTTCATAATTATATTAATAGAATAAATTTAGTGTTAAAAACGAGTTTATTTAATTTTACATATAATTTGTTAAATATAATTTAATGGTTGTTTTTTTTTTTCAGGCTCTAGTGTTGATTTAATTAAAGTTAATTATTAATATTATTACGTAATTATGAGTTTTCATCAATTTAATTCTAAAACTTAAACTAAATACTAAAATGTTAATATTGTTACCTTTAAACATCAAAATGTATAAATTTTATTAAATATAGATAACAGGTAAAAAATTTATAAATAATATATAAAAAAATTATCAAACTCGAATAACAAATCATAATAATATTAGTGTGTATATTATTTGTACTTTTCTAGTGATGAGTTGGGCTACAAGTTGAGCACTTGGGCCTATGAGTTGGAATGGTAATATTAGGTTTCTTTCGAAGTTGAAGTGAGTTAGAGATAATTGGAGCTTACGTTGACAGGGGCGAATCTAGGAAGGTTGGTAAGTGCCTTAAAATAGAAAATTTTTCATTAAAATAGAAAATTTTTCATTAAAATTTTAAATTATTAAAGTTAAAATTACACTTTGACCCTCATAAAAATGAAAAAAAAATAATTTAATCTTTTAAAAATTACATTTTTACTATCGTAAAAATTAAAATTTAATTTCGACCTCTCAAAATATGTTTTCTGGCTTCGTTCCTGTACTTTGATACAATGAAATAGTTTTGTACAGTAATAACAAAAGTTGTGTAGATAATGAAGAAGAAGAAGGTAATACCTGGTCTTGGAAGTTATCTAAATGAGGGGCATACTCTAGTTTAATATGAAATTAATCTAAATTTTGAGAAAAAAAATACAGAAACTATTCATGAGTTTTAAAATTAAAAATTATGTTATCAACAAGTATTAAGTGTAGTGATAAAACATATTGTAATTTTAGGGAAAAAAACACATGTCTAAAATTTAAAGACAACATTATTGAAAGGGGCAACCACTAACCACCAATCTCAAGTATGGACTGTAAAACAAAAATGAAGGATACTAAAATTTTCATATATTATGTTTGGAAAATAATTGCTTATTTTTAGCTTAATGTCAAGCTTGAGCATAGGGAACTTTGAAATCTCGAGTTCAAGTCTTAGTCTATGTCTATTATACCTGAGTTCTCTCTGGATTTATTTTGATTTAAGTCGCATATGAAATTCTCTCTAATTATTTTGGTCTGAGTCCCAAATAATTTCAATTTAGGTGCAGTTATATTTCGATTATCAGTTGTATTTTATAATAATTATTTGCAATTACAATTATGATGTCCTTGAACATTATTCTTATACCTTTTTAAATTTTATATTTAGTGAATACCATTTTAAAAAAATTACATTATTCGAGTCAAAATATTTAATCTCCAATTTAAACTCTAAACAATCTGATAAAAAAAATTAATTAAACTAATTTTTTGTTTGAATTTTATCCATTAATACCATAGACCCATAATGTAAATTTGGGCACTTATTTTTGTACACATGTCTCTTAATTTACCATAGCATGTAATTGTTGTAAAAGTCGAGCCCATTCTTAATTTAAGGCCCACTAAAATAACTAAAGAAACATATTAGCAGAGTTATTAAATAAATTAGTATATCATTGGTACCCGAGCAGCTAGTCTGGTTAGATTCAAACAACATTGTTTGATACTTGAGTTTAGCTTTGATATTTAATTTGGTATTCAGACTATACAGTACCATGTATCCCAAGGACAATAAAACTTAAGTATCAAAGTAAAAAAACTTCGGATATTAAATTGAACATTAAAACTAAACTCAAACACTAAATAATATATTAACCTTAAAAAAAGAGATGTGATAGAATTTAGCAATTAAAATATCTCATTGTTAATAAATAAAAAAAAGAATTATGTGTTAAATTATTTGTATGACTCTCAATTCACGCTTCGTGTTAGGTTGATTATTTGTTGTGTCAAATTATAGAGTAAAATTTTGAAGTTTAAATATGCTCTAAGCCCTTATAAACTTCGTACATTTGAAATTTAGTCCTTTTACTTTTATTTTCAAGAATATATTAACCCCATTAAAATTTTATTTTATTAAATTCTTTGGTGTGACTTTTTGAATTTCTTTTTAAAAAAATCACTTGATAATCAGGTAGCAATAATGTTAAAAAATTGGTTATGATTTTTTTTCTTAGAAATACTCATTCAAAATCATCATGATAACTTTTTTTTATGTTAGAATAGTGTTCTAGAGAAAATTTGTCGTCGACTTTTTGATTAAAATAGTTAACAATATAAACTATTTAAACTAACTAATGACATCATATAAGTAGAGGGACTGGATTATGTTAAAAATTAAAGTATATAGATTAAATCTCAAGTTTCAGTATAGTTTAGGGGCCAAAATTAAAATTTGACAATTATCTTATAATGTCAAAAAAAAGCGACACAAACCTAAAAGAAGTGGGAAGTCACATGCCAGCTTTTAAGACTCTTAGGGAATTCAAATTATATATAACCACATAATGTTTTAATCGAAAAGTTAACGATATTAATTAATTGGACTAATTAATAACATTATAAAAACATAGGACCAAATTATGTTAGAAATTAAATGGTAGAGATTAAATATCAAATCTAAGCATATTAGAGGGACCAAAACCAATATTTAACCATTTTTAAAATGTAAAAAAGGCATATTGACTTATTTGGCTCTCCAACATTAAAAAAAATATATTCATTTTAACCCTCCATTTAATTTTCGGCCTCTTTTAGCTCTTGAATTTACATTTTTTGTCAAATCACCTAAAGGATGGAAAAATTAGCGTTTGTTAATTTTGCTGATATGACATACACATGGATTGCCACGTGGATGACACGTAAGTATTTAATTAATTTTTTAAAATTAAATTTATTACAAAATATAATATATTTTTTAATATTTTTAAAATTAAAAATTTAAATAAATGATGACATGTCATCCACGTGAGAATACATGTGTCTGCCATGTCAGCAAAGTTAACAAATGTTAATTTTTTCATCTTTTAGGTGATTTGACAAAAAATACAAATTCAAGAGTTAAAAATAGCGAAAAATTAAATGAAATACTAAAATAATTATTTTTGTAAAGTTGGAGGGCAAAAAAAAGAAAAGAAAAGAAAAATATGGGTGTGTATATATCAACGAAAGGAAAATCCTTTAGACATTCTTAGGTATATAAATAAATTAACAATTGTTATGAATATCTTATTAAGTGGACGTCCATCATGATCAAGATAAAGTTTTGATGTACTTTAAATTCTAATAGTTATTAGAATTAGATCTCTACTTCTTTTATAATTCTTATGCTTATAAATAGAGACTCTGATGAAACATTGTAATCACCCTTTTTGATCAATAAAGTACATTCTCTATTGCTTTCGTATTTTCTTTGTTCTCTATTCTCTCTATCTCCCTTTATTTTATAACAACAATAAAATATTTTAATTATTAAAACTAAAAATAGAAATAGAATCAATGGGTTGTTTCCTTTTGTAATTTGTGACTGGATATTCTTCCATGTTTTATTGATTTGTCATTTGTTTAGGAAAAAAAAATTATATTTAAGCATCAAACTTGTCTTATTTTATTACATTTGTTAGGGCTTTGTATAGTGGCGAATCTAGGGACTTGGCAGGGGCCTCAAACCCCTGACTTTTCATTTTGATCTTTTAAAATTTTAAAATTTTAAATTAGTAAAGGTAAAATTACGCTGTGCCCTCCCTTAAAAATGATAAAATTTTAATTTAATCATTTAAAAATTACATTCTTACTATAGTAAAAATTATAATTTAATTTTACCCCCCTAAAAAAAAAAATTTAGCTTCGCCCCTGACTTTGTAAATCTTGTAATCTTATTATTTATCTCATAATTTTATGCTTTCCTATATTGTACAAAATCTCACTTCTATGGTGTATGTCATAACGGTTTTTTTCCCAATTAATAAAATAGAGTCACTCTCAATCTTTTTTGTGAATGTGTGATTGGTCACTTAAAATATTTACCATTTTAATAAAAATTAGAATCTGTTAAATTTTATTAAAAATATAATTTTTTATTTGCGAAACTAAAATTCAAGTTCAGGAGTATAGTTATGCATGAAGAAGGTATTAGTGCCCTCACGACGTCTGCCATTAAAACAGTATCAAATAATCATGTGTAGAGGTGGGCATGGGCCGGGCGGCCCGGCCCGGCCCGAAGGCCCGCCCGAAATGTGGGAGGGTTTGGGCAAAAATATAAGCCCGAAAAATGGGCTTAGACAAAAAAATAAGGCCCGTTTAAAAAATGGGTCGGGCTCGGGTAAGGCATTTTTGGCCGGGCCCACTGCCCTACCTGAATTCATTAAAGGAAAAAACTATTTTTAATATTATTTTCTTATTGTTTTTCTCCTTATTTTGCTACCATTTTACTATTATGTTTCTATTATTTTATTGTTATTGTTTAGATATTATATAAAACTTATTTTATTGTTAATTTTGTTATTATTTTAAAGACATTTGTTAATTTTGTTATTATTTTAGAGGCATTTGCTTGTTAAGTTGCATCTATTTTAGTGTTATTTAAGTCTACATATTTTTTAAAATTTATTTTCAATTTGTTGAAAAATATTTATTTTGATTTTTTTATATTTTTGATGTATTATATATATTTAAAAAGTATATAAAATAATATAAAAATTTAATACGGGCGGGCCGGGCCGAGCCCGGGTTTTAGCATTTTTATATGGGCCGGGCTTAGGCAAAATTTTAGACCCATTTTTTGGGCCCGGCCCGGCCCGAGCCCAATGGACGGGCCTAAATTTTTAGTTGGGCCCGGCCCAAACCCGGCCCGGCCCATGCCCACCTCTAATCATGTGTTATAAAAATTGATTAAATTGAGTTTAATTTTAATATTTAAAAATAATTCCTTACACCGACTTCTTTTAATGTTAAATGAAATAAATTTTTATCATATCCTAACAATTACATATCTTGTAACACCCCATATCTGACCCAGTCGCCGGATCCGAGCTATAATATGTCACATCCATTGCCAGAGCAACTACGATCAAATATAGTCAATTTAAACCAATTCACATTTAAAAACAAGCAATGTAGGAATATGATATGATATACAAACCTTTCTAGATGTTATACGAGCTTACGAAAGCTCTATTGCTAACTCAAGGTCAAATTAGGACTAAACTATAATGTTTTCAAAATCTCGGGTTGGCGACGTTGCGACTTTAGGAGTTCCTCGTCGCAACGCAACATACTGACTTGGTCTCGTCGCGATGACAAATGCCCGACGTCGCAACATGACTGTTTGTTTCTAAATGGTAAAAATTGATACACACCTACAAATGCCAAACCAACCAAAACACATTTCCATAACACATTTTCCAGCCAAAAACACAATTCTCGTGACTCAGTTATGAACCATAGCACCTTATTCATAAATGTACTAATTTCATATTACCATTTCTTCAATGCTATACAATCTACAATTAATTACCTAGTACAATTCATTCAATCAGTTGATATATATACATCATCAAATAGGGCATGGATAAATCAACTTTGTATACAATTTCAGACCTTGCATTATACTCAAATACATATAAAACCATATGACCATTTCCATATACGGAATTCTAACTTTCAAAGTACACAAAATCATGTTATTACATAAAAAACCGACTCAATCTAGGTATATGTCATACTTAAAACAAAATAGAATTATACAAACTTTGCTGAGTAGGGGATCACTTCCTAGATGTTGGATCTACTGCATGCACTCATGGGACTAAACTATACCTGTGCACAGAGAAAACAAATCGTACGCTGAGCGAAAACGCTTAGTGGTATTTCCTTGATTCAAGTCAATACATAACAAGCTTAAACAATTATATACATTCAATTCAAGTTCAATTCATAACCTAATCTCATGCCATTTCATGTCAAAATACTTTCATTTTCATATAGACATGTATATGATCAATCTTACACACCAATTAGGTATGCATACAAGTTTATCATTTCTCAACAATTTCACATACCATTTGGTCAATTTCAATTATCATCTTTAGTTACATTCATTCATTTATCATCATTAGCATATATATACACATATATTTCATTTCGTGCCAACATTTCAACCATTTCCGAGTCTATTGGCTCATTCTTACTCAATCGACCCCCAAGGCTCGTTTTAACTCATTTCACATGATCTTTTACATGCTGTTGTATATCATATTTCAATCACATTTCATCTCATATATCATTTAGCCAATTCAAGTTTTTATAACCCTATAAACTAGACACTGACTCAAAATGGATATGCGGATCTGTCACCTCGGGTTGCTTGACAATGATGATTTTCACAATCTGATTATCCTGTCATCCCTGTTTGCCCAGCAACAATGACTCTATATGTACAATATACCACCCCGGGTTGCCCAGCAAGATGGTTTTCAATTAATATCCTAAACCTATGGTATGCCAACTATATCCGACCCTGTCTAAACAACTAATAGGATAACCAAATTTTCAATTTTCATCATATGAGTCAATTCATACTTATCATACTCAATTTATCATCAACTCATCATACAATATAACATGTCTCAACTCAATTCCTTATCAAGTAACATATATCAATTAATTCATGTAATTTCTATTCCATTCAATTTAGTTCACTATCTCAATATTCAATCTCAAACATAACATTTCACTTAAAATAATCATTATCAACTCACCTCAATGTCATATTATGCAAAAATCACAAACATACAACAATTAAATTGATCCCGAATCATAAAAATGCAAATCGAATTTTCGAGTCACTCGTCGGCAACTATCGTTTTTCCTTTCCCTCTTGAAGGTTCTGCGTCCACATTAGCTAAATATAACCACAAAACATGACACTATCAATTTCCATTAAAATCACAATCAAATACAATATCAAATATATTTTATAATTTATTCAATTTATCTCAAGAATAAGTATCCGTTGTTTGATCCTTGAGGACAATGATCATTTTCGAGCGAGGAGTATGTAACACCCCTAACCCGTATCCGTTACTAGAACAAGGTTACAGAGCATTACCGGGGTTTACGAATCAATTAGGCAGAAATTTCAAACTTTTCATTACATATCAATATTCATAATAAAACCAATCAAAATCATATATATTGTCTCTTAAACGAGCCCTTAAAGCCCGAAATACATATTAGAAACAAGTCAGAACTAAATCGGAAATCAGAGAATTTTTTAGAAGTTTTTAAAATTTTCAACACTGCAGGGGTCACACGGCCGTGTGACTCACACAATCAGGAGACATGCTCATGTCTTAGGCCGTGTAGGCATTCGAAATAGGGACACACGGCCGTGTCTCAGCCTGTGTCCATGCTCGTGTAACTCTCTGACTTGGGTCACACGGCCAAGTCACACGCCCGTGTACTAGGTCGTGTGAGCATACTGACTTGCATTCTTAAAAAGATATAGGTGACACAAGGCCGCACACGGCTGAGACACAAGCCCGTGTCTCTACCCGTGTGGACGAAAATAGGTCATTTTCTAAGCCATATTTCTCATCCAAATTGACACCAAGCTAGCCTCAACAAATTGCACATCAACAAGCCATAACAAGGCATTTAACACAAGATAAAATCAAGTCTTAAACATGTATTATCACCACATACAACTAATAAACCTTTAGGCACCTTAAATGACAACTTAAAAACATGTCAACCAAGTATCCAACCTTACCTAATTAATTTATCTAACCAAGTTACCAAAGTTCACTATAACTCAATTACATACATACATATATCACTTATACTAACATCACAATTATACCTTAATCTCATACCAATATGTAAGTTGGTTATATAAACAAAAATATTATTCATAATATCTACATAAGTTAAACTTTAACCAAGACTGTACAAAAGCCTATACATGCCATATAAACTGTATTGAACGTTTCAAAAATTCCGAGATAAGCTTGATAGTGTGACTTGAATGCTGATCCGATCGTCCTACCTTCTGAAAATCTACAAAGACATTAAACAACACATATAAGCTTAATGAAGCTTAGTAAGTTCAACGAGTTAAACGAAAATCTTACCAAATTAACTATAATAAATCAAATATTAAAAATTATCCATGACAACTCCCTGTCATTCACAACTTCAATTGATAAATACATCATTATTCGATTCAATACAAAAATAAATAACATGTCTTTCAAATTCATTAAAAAAATAAATCACCTTACCCAAAAAATTTCCATTCGAAGAATGACTTACGGATAAGAGTACATTATTAACAGAAGCTCATAAGAGCTGGTCCTCCCAAATACGTCAACAGAAGCTCGAGAGCTGAACAGAAGCTCATAAGAGCTGAAAAGAAGCTCATAAGAGCTGATCCATCCAATGATGCCAAATAGAAAGTAAAACACGAGAATTAGCAACAAATGCTAAACTTCGGTTTACTTGGGAATAATGCCGGTATCTCCTTCCAATACCATCATACACCAATTCATAAATGTACTCAAATCCTGCATTCAATTCAAACCGAAAATCCATTTCAATATTATATTTCAAACAATAAATTATTTCTAACAATAAAATGTATATACATAATAGCAATCATAAATTTATACAAATATTAAATTTTAACCGTACAAACTTACCTGGACTAAATTGTAGTAATTGCAGAAGTTCAGGGACTATTCAGCTATTTTTCCTTTTTCACGAGTATCTACGGGATCTTGATCTAGAATATAAAAATTACTCATTTATTAGCATATATTTCATTTCCAATTCATTTTATAATTAATACCCTTTTATTTTTTGAATTTATGCAATTACCCCAAACTTTTGAAATCTTTGCAATTTAATCCCTTAATTAGTTAATCTATCAAATTAACTAATTTTCTCAATCAATAATCTATCCAAATATTCTAGGTCTTCATACAGCCCCTAATAAACCCAAAATTCACTATCAAACCTTAATATTTTAATCTTTTCACAATTTAATCCTAAAATCAATATTTAACAAAATCACTTTATAAAACCATCATACAACATAATCAAATCTCTAAATCCATGTTATTCATTAAAAACATCTAATATTTATCAATGACAACTTCCAAATTTTTTTATAAAATCAAAAACAAAGGTATGGTTTAGTTTGACCTAATTGCAACAATCTCAAAAACATAAAAATTACAAAAAACGATTAAGAATTGAACTCACATGAAGCAAAAAAATGAAGAACCAGCTTAAAATTCAATTTGTTTGTTTTTAATTTCATCAAATTTACAAATTTGCCATTCAATCATTTTATTTTATTATTTTTCCTTAATATCCCGCCTAACCACTCTAATTTAGGTATATTTGTTTCTTAAGTCTTCCCTCATTTATTAATCAAGCCATTTAATCACTTAAATATTATAATTAGGAAGTTTTGCACCTTTTTCAATTTAATCTTTTTCAATTAATTAACTAGTGAAACGTTAAAATTTTTCAACGAAACTTTAATACCATCTTAATGACACTCCGTAAATATTTATAAAAATATTTACAGCTCAATTTATAAAAATGAGGTCCCGATACCTCACTTTCTAAAACCACTTGACCTAATAAATCATTATAAAACACAAATTACCAATTCAAAAACCTTTTTAAAATCATATTTGACTCGTAAATATTATTATTCAATATTTATGAACTTACTCGCTAGATTTAGTAGCCTCAAACCATTGTTTCCTATATCACTACAAATCAAGCCGTTACAAAGTACTTGTTATTCAATAAATTACAGCAACGGTCATCAACCAATATTTTGTATTTATGTTATTTTCTTGTAATTAGAGTCGAACTAAAAATGTTGCATTTTGGTTTTAAGTATTTTAATGAAACAATGTGTATCGTAAGGAGTTGAGTCAGGGTCTTCCAAAACGGATCGTTTTGGCTGAAAACCATTTAAATGAAAACGGTGTGTATTGTATGTCTAATGCCAGGTTGTCACGAGGCCGTTACCCGCTCCTTTTATTGCCCAATCAGGGTAGGGGAAGACTGTTAAGGAATCACAACGCAGTATTCTCACTCTCTTCTTCTCCTAATTTATCTCTATTGGTTCTCTTCTTCTGTTATCTTCTTTCTTCTCTGATCTCTCTATTTCTTCTTTATCCTTGTTCATCAAGTCTATGGCTTTTTTCTCCTTTTTTTATTGTTCTTTGGTTTTCTTGACTTTTGCAGGTCTCAGTTCCAGGATTTTTTTTTTTTTGGTTTATTGGTTCTTTTTTCTTTTTTTTTTTTTTCTATTATGGTGGTTGATGGAGTGGGTTTTGGTTTAGAGGTGAGTGTAAAGTAGTTGATTGAGAGTTGAAGGATATGAGGGCTTTGAGTGGTAGTGTGGTGATGGTGAGTTTCAATTAAGAGAGGAAACTGGGAGGGATGAAGAAAAATGGTGAAGGCTCCCCTTTATTTCTTTTCTTTTATGCTTTAAGGATGGTGGCGTGTGAAAGAGATGAGGGTCGGCGGTGTAAGGTGGCTGATGAGAATTGTCGACAGGGTATGGTTGTGATAGATTGGCAGTGTAGGCAACTAGGAGCAGGGTTGATGGGATTTGCTAACAGGAGTGATGAGAAGTGTATGGGTCAAATTGCAAAGTTTAGAAACTTTAAGGGTCTGATTATGAAATTTGCAAACTTGAAGGACCTAAGTATAAAATTCCATTTTCATTTTTTTTTGGTTTTTTTATTGAAAATTTTCTATTTATATATTTTTATTTTTATCTTTAATAAAAAATATATATTTTTTATATATTAAAAAATTAATGGGTCAAAGCCCAAAATTGATGATCGAACTTAATAAAAAATATACCTTAAAATTGAAAAGGTTGAAAACAAATTTCAAAAAATATAGAAAAGAAACCCAAAATTAAATTTATAAAATAAGTCCAATCAAATTTAGGCTTAGTTTGGATGGGCGGTGTGTTTACCTCCGGTGAGGTTAAAAACAGCGGTGGCGGTGAGATTAGTTACTGTAGCGGTGAGATTAGATACTGTAGCAGTGAGATTAGAAATAATGGTGGAGTGTGTGTTTAGATTCAAACGCAGCTGTAACGGTGAGGTGAAAATAAAAAAATAACTATTAAGGACATCAAATTAGAATTGATATATAATAGAAGTTTTTAAATTATTTTACTTATATAAAATTATTAAAATATGTGAATTTATAAATTCATTTAATAAAATATTAAAATGTATCTTCCAATATTTTATTATAAATATTTTAATAAATTATATAATCAATTTAAATTATTTATTAGATAAAATGATAATTATTTTTAATGATTAAATGATAAAATGATAATTATTTATTAGAATTTGGCTGCCAAATCTGAAAAAAAAATAAGATTGAGAAAGAATTTAGTTTAACTTTCAATGATAAAATGGTAAAATAATAAATAAAAGTATGGGTATTTTTGTTTGTTAAAAATACATCTGCTGCACTAGTAAACTTATTGCTGTTTGAAAGCTCCAGTTGACTTTTGAGATATCAGTGTGGTGAAAATTGATTTTGGTTGCACTGAAATGCTCAACCAAACAGGTTGCCAGTGAGATTGGTAGCCCAACTGCACCTCACTGGCGTTAAACGGTGAACCAAAGGAGGGCTTAAAAGATCCACTATTTGCAAACATACGAAGTAGATTAATCCAATGTGTAAATATGTCCAACAAATGAGTAAATTGTGGGCTTTTAATTTTGGCAACTAAAATTGGGCTATACTGTAGTAGTTGTGGAACATTATGTTGGGTTCAAAAACATGCTTTAGTGTCTATTTTCCACCCATTTGGGGTAGTTAGTAAAGACTGTACCAAAATTTAGTTTTTTCTTTTCCTGTAAACATTATTTTTAAAAATTGATTATATAAACAAATTGAGTTAAGCAATGTGTTAGCCGATACAGCATTCATTTGACCTGCTTTTGGGCTAATAACTTATGAAATGGGGAGTTTGATTGCGTGACGACATTGCCTACGCTTTCAACATCAATTATTTTTCTCATCAAACTTAAAAGTAATTATGAACATATAT
Organism: Gossypium sturtianum; assembly: GCA_025698515.1. Classification (NCBI taxonomy): domain Eukaryota; kingdom Viridiplantae; phylum Streptophyta; class Magnoliopsida; order Malvales; family Malvaceae; genus Gossypium; species Gossypium sturtianum. The sequence continues at coordinate 9,760,328 of CM046950.1, read as the reverse complement.
TAACGTCACTCAAAATATTTCATCTTAAAATTTTAATAATTTGAATTCAAAATGATCTAATCTAAAATTTCTCAAAGTCAAAGTAAATCCAAACTTAAGTTAGTATATAATTTTTAACAATACATATTCATACATCCTAAGTGCGTAACCAATATGTCACAATTGGCACCTCAAATCAAGCATAAACAATTTCACATCCATCAAACACCATTCTATAAAGCATATGGCAATCATTTTAACCCTTGCATCTTATCACGTACCGAAACTAAGCTTACAGAACATGATAATTGTTTACCAAAAGTATTGACTAACCAAAATACCACAACAATATTTACGTAGTCAAGACAGATCACAACTTAAATATATACATGTGAAATTAAAATATCTAGTACATGTCACTTATAACCTATATTAAAATGATCAAAATTTTATCGAGTCATTGAATGAATAGTGTAAGTTTGAACTCGACTTCCAACCGACCAAAACTTCTAATAATCTACAACAAACAAACACAACGATTGCTTAATAAGTTGGTATTAAAATTAGCTCGACTTACCGATTATAATGTAACTTAATAGAAAACGATTTCAAACTTTAATTTATCACACGTGTCTTGGAATTTTTTATTATTTTTAATTTCTTAATTTATAATTAACATGTTTTTCTTATCCATCACCACCCACTCCCCATACCGCCATTCAGATACATTTCGTCATCCCTTACCTTCCTTCTTTTTTAGTGTTTACGCAATTCAATTATAAATACATATTTAAATCATTCAAATAAAATTACATAATAAATTTATTTATAAAAAATTAAATGAAGTCTTGGCCAATTTCTGATGGATCGATGATTCATTTGTTTACGGACGGGACTGTGTCTATTACTACGGAAAACGTGTCTATTAGCGGTGTGGCTCGGGATTAAAAAGGAAATTTGATTTTGAGATTCAACTGATATTTAGGTCGATGCACGCCTTTCGAAGTTGAACTCTGAGGTATTCTTGATGGGTTACACATCCTTCTTAGTAGAGGATGCAAACGGGGCACAGTTCAATTTGACAATACAAAAATGATCCTTGCTCTAACGGACAATAGACTGGATGATTCTGGCATTACAGTGCTTAGAAAGGTTCGACGACTCTTGAGAACTGAAGGTCAATGGTGGTTGCGACATATTCTTAGAGAAGACAATTTAATTGCAAATAATTTAGCAAAGTTGAGCCTTACGTGGAAATCAAGCTTATAAATCTTTGATACTATTCCTAATGAAGTCTCAGATACTTTTCAACAGGATAAAGCAATGGGCGCTTTTGATCTTTTTAATTTGATGTAACTCTACTTTGTTTTATCATAAAAAAAATTATAGTGTTTTAAATTCAAATATCATTATGTGTATTTTTTATATATGTGTGTACATATGCAGTTGTCAAATGATTAAAAAAGGCTCTTAAAATAATATATTTATTTTATAAAATAATAATATTTTAATAATTATCCAACTGCATTAATGTTTAATTAACTCATGATACTAACTCATATAAGAGTAATATATATAGAATAGACCATTTGATATATATACATAGAATAGATATATAAAATTAAACTGATATAAAGCATCATTTTTTTTTTCAAAATATAACCGAATAAATCCCGCTATAACAATTATGCATAATTAGACTTAAACCCAGGTTTTTAAAATAGAACGAGATTTAATTGGTTTGACTGGTTCATTCAGTTTGATTAAATGAATCATTAAAAAAAGAAAAGAAAAGTGATTCGACCGATCCATACCTGTTCGCAAGTCAATTTATCTAATATTTTAATCGAACCAATGCCCCAATTGGTTCTCGATCCAACCAATTCAGTCGGACTCTAACAACATGAAATTGAACTTAAACGCTCAAATATACACTGCATCAACTTTTGCCAACAATAAATAGAAGTACTGTGGAGGCACTTATAGTAGGAGTCAAATTGCATTTTACCCCTGTACTAACAAAGTAGTCTTTGTTCGTTAGATCAAAAAGCAAACTAGTCATTTCTATTGATAATTTCATTCATTTCTATTGCTAAAAACTAGCACAGATAAAGGAATAATAAAATAGGTTCACGTGGCTTGTTAATATCAAAATAAAATACTAATGCAATGACTTCCATGGTACTTTTACTATATATTACCAATATCATTTTAGCCTTCCGTCTAATTTTCGTATTTTTAAAAAATTAAAAAAACAGAAATTTAAAAATTAAAAAGACTAAAATGTATATTTATATAGCTGTTAACAAGATTAACCGATGTTATTTTTTTAGTGGTGATTTAAGGAAAAAAAACGAAAATTAACTAATATTATTTTTTAAAGTTGGAGGGGATAGTTGTCATCCTTTACCGTTATCATGCATTTATATATGTATAAATGATATATAGTGGTAGAAGAGCTTCAAAGGTGTTATGCTTATCTTCTAAGCAAAAATCCATTTTTCTTGAAAACTATAAACTGGGAACCTGTCTCTGTACTCACCTCCTCTTTCAAGACACCATTAATCACAGCTATTCACCATGTTTATCCAGGTATTAACCTTATCAATCATCTTCTTCCTCACTCTCCCATTTTTCTTCTTGAGTCTTATCAAAAGCTCCAGGTCCAAGAAACCATCAACGCCCAATGTTTTGCCCAAGCGTTACCCATTAATCGGTTCTTATTTCGACATCAAATCCAATCAAAGCAACCGCCTGGAATGGATCACAAGGATCCTCAAGAACTGCCCTTCTGCAACTTACACTCTTCACCACATCTTGGGTTACCGTCAGATCTTCACGGCTAACCCCGATAATGTCCAGCATATACTCAAAACCCGTTTTAATAATTACCCAAAAGGTGAGTTCTTCATTAATGTTTTCTTTGATTTTCTAGGCAACGGAATATTTAACGCCGATGGGGAAGCTTGGAAGTTCGAGAGACAGGTTTCGAGTCACGAGTTTAATACTAGGTCTCTTCGTAAGTTTGTAGAAACCGTCGTTGATGCTGAGCTTAACGACCGGTTGGTTCCGATGTTATCCGGCACTGTTACCGGCAAGACAGTGCTTGATTTGCAGGATGTTCTTCAGAGATTTGCTTTTGATAATATTTGCAAGATTGCTTTTGGGTATGACCCGGAATGTCTTTTACCGTCTTTGCCGCAAACTGAGTTCGCCGACGCGTTTGAAGATGCTACTCATCTGAGTAGTGAACGGTTCCGAGCTCCGATTACATTAACTTGGAGAATCAAACGGTTTTTCAATGTTGGGTCGGAGAAGAAACTCAAAATCGCCATCTCTCAGGTACGTGATTTCGCTAAGAAGATCGTGAGGGAAAAGAAACAAGAATTAGCTACTAAATCGTCTTTGGACTCGGTTGATATTTTATCGAGGTTTTTAAATTCCGGTCATTCCGATGAGAATTTCACTACGGATATAGTCATCAGCTTTATACTCGCCGGTCGGGATACAACATCTGCGGCATTGACATGGTTCTTCTGGTTAATACATCAACACCCTGAAGTTGAAAAGGAAATCCTTAAAGAAATTAAAGAGAAATCGGATATGCTGGTTTTTGAAGAAGTTAAAGACATGGCTTACATTCACGCTTCCTTGTGTGAGTCTATGAGATTGTACCCTCCGGTCCCGACGGACAGCAAACGAGCGGTGGCAGACGATGTTTTGCCGGACGGGACGGTGGTGAAGAAAGGATCGGTTGTGACGTACACCCCTTACGCGATGGGGAGGATGGAGAATATATGGGGATCCGATTGGGAGGAGTTCAAGCCGGAGAGATGGTTGCAAAGGGATGAGGCCGGGAAACGGAGCTTCGTCGGGAGAGATCCTTTTACTTATCCGGTGTTTCAGGCCGGACCAAGGATTTGTTTAGGGAAGGAGATGGCGTTCCTGCAGATGAAAAGGGTGGTTGCCGGAACTTTAAGGCGGTTTAAGGTGGTGCCGGCGGTGGAAGAAGGGTTTCAGCCGGAGTTTGTTTCTTATATGACGGCTAAGATGAAAGGTGGGTTCCCCATCAAGGTGGAGGAAAGGGGAAAGCTTGATTAGGTAACTTAAGACTTAATTTTAGAATTTTTTATTTAAATTTAATTTTTTTTTGAATGAAAAACGTGATATTAAACTGACGCGATTGTTTTATATAATCATTTTCTATTATATAAATATTGTTATGCTTTTATTTCTTTTTGGAATTTATATAAAAATGTATTTTTATATATATTTTTAGAATTAAGATTAAATTGAAATTATTTATAAATTTTGAAAGTTGATTTATTTAAATTAAAATTAAAATAATATAATATATAAAAATTAAGGGTTATATTTGTTATTATATTAATTTCTTTTAACTATTATATTAATAAAAATTAAAATAATTAAAGTTGCTTAAATTATAAATTTTTTATTTTGATTACTGTAAGATGCTTGACAAAATAATTTATAGGAGATTCAGTTTTGTGATTAAAAAATTAATTTATTATCACTAAACTTTATATAAATTGCTTCTAATTTTAGTCCATGGTGGTAATAATTATTTGACAATGTCAGTCAATGTCACTTGAAGAGACAAAAAGGTACAGGTTAAATCGTTTTCAAAATATCCCAACATATGGAGATTTTAGATTCCTGTTTCTGTGTTAAAATATTTAATAATTTTACAAAATTCAATATTTTTTTAATAAAATTGTTCAAAATAAAAATTTTAATGAAAGTGTTAGTCTATAATGACAGTTATGATTTGACACTATGAAAAAACTGTTCAAATAAAATAGAAATAATATAGGGTTTTCATATGTTTGTAGAGCTTAGCTCAATGAGTAATTTTATTATCTATTATCGTAAATACAAGTGAATCACACTTTATCACTCATCAAGTATAGAGATTTTACCTTTGTACCTAAATATTAGTTGGGCAGTAAACACTTCACTAATGTTTACAATAACAGTTTGCACTCTCTTACGAAAATGTTCCTCGATGAACAAATTAGTCTAGACAAGCCTCAATATCAATTTTGGCTTATTAATATAAAATTTAGGTGAATACAAAATAACTCCTTGAAAATAATTATTACAATAATAATAATAATAACAAAACCACTTAAAGATATTCTCCCCAAATCAACAGCCTATCTCGATCAAATCTCCTCATCCTAGAGACTTAATTGATTTATTCAAATCCAATCCAATCTTCAAATTCCAAAGATTGGTTTCCATAAATGGACAAAAGTATCTTGAAAATAACAACACATAGTTTAAAGATCTTCTTCATTAAATTGTCAAATCAAATAAAACAAAATTTTAATCACCTCAGTGGTAGTTTAAAGTTGACACTGCCGAGTGCCGCTCAATCATTCTCAACTCATTTTATCTCAACAAAAGTAATAAATATTAATAAAACAGTGTTTTTGTTTTTTATTATTTTTTATATGAAAAGCTTAAATAAAACAATTAAAAACAATGTTTAAATATTAAACCTGAGGCTAAAAAATATTTATTCGCGATTACTTTACCAATAATTCAATTGTTGAATATAATTTTTTATAAATATAATTTTAACATTAATTTTTCCTTTCACTCACATAGTAAATGTGATAAAATTTAATATATTATATTTGGTTACAAAAAGTAAATAGATCGAAACTACAAATGAAGAGATAAAACTACAACTAAGAAAACACGAGTTGAAATTTAATTTTTATATTTTTAAAATTTAAAATTTATACCGAAATATTTTCAAATGGATGAAAAATTTATATGTTTGATATTTATGGGTGAGTTATGAACACACAATGATGGAATAGAAATCTTTTCCTTTTTGAAAGTGAAAACCATTTATTTTGTTTCTTATGCTTTCGTGCGGTCCAATTTCTTCTGTCGTTTTCTCTTTAAGGTTGGGTGCACGTGTGACGCGTGTCACTCTCCCTATTTTTTTTCATTATCATTACTTTAGGATAAAGTCATAATATATATATAATAATAAAATTTAACAAGTACGGGAAGCGTTAATGGCCGTTCGTTGTTAACGTCGGTGTGAATGATTCCGTTATGTTGACTTTGACCCTTTCAGTTCTCAGCGTAAAAGAGTTTTTTGGGTTAATAAATATTTTAGTCCTTGACGCTTCAATTGGTCGATTTGTATTTAGTTGATATTTAAATTCTTCAAATGTAATTATTACTTGAATTTATAAATTGTTAATTAAGGTGGTACTTTTGTAAACAAAAGTTAATAGTGTCAACTAGGTGTTTGAAAAATTATTAATTTGGTCACGTAAAAAAAATTAATACCATATAGATACAAGTTAACAAGTTCAAGGACTAAAATATATATTAACCCATTTTTTGTGTGTTCTTTCTTAATGTACAATAAAATCATTGATATATTTTTTAAAATGAATGGTTGGATGTTTTCTTGTGAATAAAAAGAAAAAAAAATATATATTTGAAATAGATAATTCATTAATTTGAAATAGTATTACAATAGAAGAGACATGATGCCAAAACTACGGAAGAAACATTTGAAATTCAAAGCTAACACATGAAGGTAAGTTATGCATGACTGACCTAAGTTTGGCCATATTGTAGGATGAAGGGAAGATAAACAATTTTGTTTAGGTACGAGAGAGAATCACAAGTCACCCCAAAACCAAACTCGATAAATCAAGCCCTTCATTAGGGTTTCAGCCATTAGCCAAGATAATGCATTGAAGCCTAACATTTGTAAAACTTATTGTGCTCTCTAGATGACAAAATAACAGAGAGCTTGCGTTAAATTAACACCTATCCCTTGTAACACAGAGAGAATCGATATGTACTTTTTTTTTTTATGATTGAGGAAGGGGAATAGGGTTATATGAGGATTGAATCTAAACTCTCATGCCTACAACATAATATTCTTGCCACTGGACCAAGAGTTTATACAACAAAATATTCTATTATATTGTCTGGGTTCTTTGGTAAATTTCAATTTTTTGAAATTTTAGATTTTTTTTTTCTTTTAGTTTATAATACAAAATACCCTACTTTTCTATACCCATAGTTTCTTTTCCGTATCCCGTTACTAGATTGATTGGATTTTTGGATAACTTTTAATTTTGGATTTTTGAATTTTTGAAAATTATAAGATGAAGTGCTCTTCTTTTTTTTCTTCATCTTCTTCTTCTCCAAACCCACCATTTCTTCTCTCAAATTTCAAATCAAGAGTTTACTTTCAGCTATAAATAAAACATATATATATATATATATTATCTCTAGTGATATGAGAAGAGTGAAGCTGACATCAATCTGAATAAAAAAAAAGAGAAAAAATAAAGAAAGATGAAAATGAAGAGAGCGTAAAGAATAAAGCAAATGAAAAAAAAAAACGAATAGGATCAAAGTAAATGGATATTTAATTTTTTTTTTTTGTGAAAGTTCAAAGACTTTATTTTTGATGA